>RCTD01000011.1:1200000-1688334 GCA_014898415.1 Stromatinia cepivora | reverse complement strand
AATATTATTAAATCTAAAGATATTAAAGCTTATATTGATATTGTTTCATCTATATATTTAATAACTCATAAATCAAACAATATTAATACAAATCTTAATATCCTAAAATTTAATAACGTTTTTATTATAAAAACCCCGAATATTGATTTAAAACCTTCTAAATGTTACATTCAAAGCCCTTTAATATTGAAATAGAATCCCCTAAATATTCAAATATGAACCCTAAATATTGAATATTAAACCTTCAAAATATTAAATAATAATCCTCAAAATTTTAAATAATAAACCTTTAAAATATTGAATAATAATCCTCTAAATATTAAATTCTAAACTTTTAGAATAAACCCTAATAATCTTCAAAATTTTAAATAATAAGCTTTTAGATTTCGAATAATAGAATCTCAAATTTCGAATTAATACACCCTAATATATTAAATTCTAAACCCTCAAATTATTGAATTTTAACTCTTCAAATATTGAATTTTAATCCCCAAATTTCGAATTAATAACCCCCAATATATTAAATTATAAACCTTCTATTTATTGAATTCTAAGCCCCCAAATATTAAATTCTAAGCCCCCTATTTATTGAACTAAAATCCCCAAAAATATTATATTATAAAGCCTCTAATATTAGACTTTGCCTTTATATTATTAGGATTAAATAGATTTTATATAGCCTATAGAATTTTATTATTAAAATATATAATATTGAAATTCTAATCAAAAAATTATAGAGTGAATTCTTATATTATAATACTTTAAATCTCCAAAATATACCCTCAAAGTCTTATTTGTTAAACTTTACTCTTTATATTATTAGAATTAAATAAAGGATATATAGTTTATAAAAAGCTAATATTAAATTAATAATATTAAAGCTTTAATTAAAAAGTATTAGGGTTCCCAAATATTAATTAATTCTAGTATTATATAAGATTTATACTAATTTTATATATACTCATCTATATATAAAAGAATTCTAGGATTTATATAAGGGTTTGTCAATTAATAAAATCCTAAATATTTAATTAGAAATCAATAATTAGGATTTAGAATTGAAAAAGGAAACCCTAAATGATTTTTTAAGGCCTAAAAAGCATTAATATTAGAATCATTATATATTGAATATTTTTTAAATTATTCTTTTTATATATCTATAGGGTCCTTATTAATCGAAATTCTATATATAATTGATTTATACAAAAATAATAATTTCCGATAAATTATTTTATATACAAAACCATTATTGATAAAATTAGTTTTCGGTAATTCTTTTTATAGATATATAAAACCTAAATTATATACTTGTATAGTTTATAATTATATAATGAAAGTTCATTAGGAATAATTTATAGACTTTATAATTTATAAAAGAGTTTATAATAAAAGCTTACTGAAGGATTTTTAAGTTTATAAAAGAGTTTATAATAAAAGTTCATCAAGGGATTTTTAAGTTTATAAGAAAGTCTATAATAAAAGCTTATTGAAGGACTTTTAAGCCTATAAAAGAGTCTATAATAAAAGCTCATCAGAACTATTATTATAATATTATTGATATTATAAATTCGAATCTATTCTTTCATTATTATCAATTCAATAAATATATATATATATGAATTTAAATCTATTCTTCTATTATTTTTAATATTAATCTTTTGATAAATAATCTTTTAATATATAATCTTTCAATATATAATCTTTTAATATTAATCTTTAATAGATTATTTCTCAATATTATTCTTTCAATATTATTCTTTTAATAAATAATCTTTTAATATATAATCTTTCAATATATAATCTTTTAATATTAATCTTCAATAAATTATTTCTTAATATTATTCTTTCAATATTATTCTTTTAATAAATAATCTTTCAATATATAATCTTTCAATATATAATCTTTCAATATATAATCTTTTTATATTAATCTTTAATAAATTATTTTTTAATATTATTTTTTCAATATATAATCTTTTAATAAATAATCTTTTAATAAATAATCTTTTAATAAATAATCTTTCAATAAATAATCTTTCAATAAATAATCTTTCAATAAATAATCTTTCAATAGAAATTATTTTTTCAATATAAAATATATAATCTTTTAATAAATAATCTTTCAATATAAAATATATAATCTTTTTATATTAATTCTTCAATATATAATCTTTTAATATACCCTTTCGATATTAATCTTTCAATATTTCAATTTTTTATAATTTTATTATAATATTAAAATATCAATCTATAAAAATCTTATTTATTCATTATATTCATTCACATTTATATTCACAAAACAATATTCTAAAATAAGATAATAATAATTCATTCTTTATTAAAATAAAAACTATACTAAAAAATATCGGTTTTTATATTAAGAATAATAATATTAATAAATTATATTCTTATAATAATAGAATCTTTCAATCTTTACATTTCAATTTTATTATTAAAAATATTAAAAATTTAAAATAATATATAATATATAATATTGGAAATTGGTAGAACAAAAAGAAAGAAAATCATTGAAAAGAAATAAAATCATCAAAATTCCTAAAAAGAAAATAGAATCCATAAATAGAATCTATATCAATTTCATCGATATAAATCTTATTAAGAAACTTCTTGTAAAAAGCAATTCGATTATTGATAATTTTAGTATAAAAAAGAGATTTAAAAAATTCATTCGAAGAATCTCTGAAAATGAAATCTTGAATTTGTTGTTTTGTATTTCAAATAAAATCAAAAAGAAAAATCATATAAAATTTAGGGAAAATATATTCTTTTTTATTAAAAGTTTATTTAGAAATAGAACAAAAATAAATAGGAAATAAGTATTTAAAATAACAATTATTTGGAACTAATAGAATATTGAAATTATTAAAATCTCTTATTTTCTTTTCTATAAAATGATCATCTAAATAATCATTTCAATTAAAACAATTATTAAATTTATAATTATCAGTTTGAAAAGATTCATCTAAATTATATAATTGAATTATACTACAAATCTAATACTTATTTGAATATAAATCAATTATTATTGTGTAAACAAACTCTTTTTTTTTATTTCGTTGAATTCTTTAAACTTTTATATAATGAATTTGTATATTCACTAATTCCTTTTTCTTTGTATACAAATTATATATCTTTTGAAAGGGTAAATATTTATTAATAATATTATTATCTAAATATAAATTGATAATTTTATATCTATATAAAAATTCCTTTAAATATTGATACAATTCAATTCGATCTGAATCAATATTATCAACTTTATTATTCTCTTCAGATTTATTATAAAAAAAACAAGATTCACTAAATCTTAAATTTCTTCCCCTTCTATTAGAACTTTATAAAAAATCAATAAAAGATCAACAAAATTTAAAATAAATAATTAAACATATATTAGAATAATCAATTCCTTTTTCTAAATTAGATATACTAACAATAATTCGATTAAATTCATCAAAAACAATAAAGAAATTCTTTAAAATACAATTTTGCTCTTTTAAACCTAAATCAAAATAAAAAAAAGAATAATTCAAGAAATTCAATAAAAAAACTATATCTTTCTTAGAAAAACAAAATATAATAATTTTATCCTTATTATTTAAAAATGATATAGATTTGAAATTTTCAATATAAATTTGAACTTTAGCAAATTGCTTTTCTATATTGAATAAATCAAAAACCCTAACTTTATAAACAATATTATTTTGAACACTAAATGCTTTTATAATTGAAATATTCTTTAAAGATAAATAATTCATTAATTGTTTTTTAATAGAAAGAAATAAAGTATTAATTAAAAAAACAAATTGATATTTATTCAATAAAAAAAATCGAAAACGAAATATAATATTTTGATAATTAGAATTAGTAATCAACAAATAATATTCATCAATTATAAATCGATCGATCTTTTTTTGATTAATTAATTCAATTAATTTTATTACAAAACTTTCTTTAATAATTGATTCAATATTAATTAAAATAAGATTTTTAAATTCTCGTTTTTCTTCTTAAATAGAATAAGGAATATTAAAGCTTTTAACTCTATTAAAAATATCAGTTTTTAAAGTAATTAAAGGGATAATCATTATAATGATTCCTGAAGTAATCAAAGTATTAATTAATAAATAACTCAAAGATTTATTATTATTTGTAGGCAAAACCCTTAAAATATAAGGAACTTTTAATAATATACTTTTTATTAAAATCTTTTGTTTTGGGATACAAAAAAAGGCAATTGAATTATTTAAAAATTCTTTTAATAATTGATTTAAAATAGAACTAAAAGAAATAGTATTAAAGAATAATTGAAATTCTGAAACTTTCAGCTTTTTAATCATTTTATTCGAATTTTCATCAATAGAATTACTCTTTCGATAATATTTATAAAGATTATAAAAATTAGATTCTTTGTTATATTTTACTAATAAATTATTTAGCTTTAAATCCTTTTCTTTCAATATCATTTGATTCCTAATATTTATACTATTAACAAAAAAATTCAATTCAATTATATAATCTCTCAATCCAAAAAATTCATGAAAACATAAACTTAATTCTAAATATTTATTCTACTTATTTAAAGGGATATTTTTAAATATAATTGTAGAACACCTATAATGTATAAAATTGATTTCGGAATTATATCTCATTAAATTATTCTGAATTTGATATGCGCTAATTTGAATCAAATCATTTTCAAAAGTTAAATCACTTAAATTAATCCTTTCTTTTATAAATTCTTTCATAATTCCTACAATTATTTATCTGTATTTTTGAAGATTCAAATTAAGATCTAATATTGATTAGGAATATTTTTAAAGAAAATATATTAGATCTAAAGAAACAAAAGAATACTGATTGAAATACCCTAAATAAAAATTCATTAAATTGAAATCGAATTTAGAATTGATAATATTTAAAGCTTTTATAAAAGGATCAATACAAACAATATATTTTAATAAAATATTAGAAACTAATATAAAAAGATATTTAAACTTAGAAGTACAGAATTCTATATAAAATCTTGATTTATTAATAAAGATATTAATAATAAATAAAGAACTACCAATATCTAGAAATAGCTCTCTCTAATCTTTATTCGAATTCTAATATTTTAATATATATAATTCAGTATCTTTTAAAGATAAACCATTAATTAAATAAATTAATAATAAAAACATCTTCTTGAATTTTAAAATATTCTTCAAATAATCCTTGTAATTCAATTTATTCAACTTCAAATTATTATTCGAAATTACAAAGAATTGATCTCGTAACCTTTCAATTTCAATCACTTTATTGATTAGAAATTCATCATTTGATTTAACATTTGGATGAAAATCTTTGAAAAATTTAAAAGGAGTTTTATCTTTACGATTTTCAAATTTACTAAAATCTTCCAATCTAATATATGAAAATTCTCCTAAATCAATATTCAATAAAATTGATTTATTAAAGAAAGAATAAATAAAATCTAAAATCGATTTAAATAACTTCTTTAAATCATTCATACTAATAATAATATCTTTATAAAAAAGCGTATTTACATAACTAGAATTAATAATAATAGAACTTTCATTAAATAATTCTTTATTTACTTTAAAAGCATAATTACAATACAAAAGAATTTCGACTAAAGCATTTTGATTATGATTCTGAAAATAACTAATCATAAATCAAACTAAAATCGAATTCAGATTATAAATGAAAAAAAGAATCAATTATCAAATAAAATATTCAATAATATATAATTGATTACAATAAATAAATTGGGAATAATATTAAAATAATTGAAGAGTATCTTTAATGAAATTATTATTTCAAATAGATTGACAAACGAAGAAACAATTAATAAAATTATCAAAGATATTTAAATCAGTTTTCTATTTAAAACAAATAATTATAATATCCAAAATTAAATCTTTTATTTCAATCAATAATTCATTATCTGAATTATTAATCTCAACAAAATTTTCAATAATAGAATTAGAATTCAATCCCAATGAATCTAATTCAGATGATTTAAATGATTTAGATGAATTAAATGAATTAAATGATCCATTTAAATCATTCGAATCATTAGAATCATTCAATTCGTTTAATTCATCTAAATCATTTAAATCATCTGAATTAGATTCCTCAGAATCATTTGAATTTTCAGAAACAACTGAATCATTATCTCTTTGATTTGATTTCAAACTATTAAATTTAATTTTATTTGCTTTTTTAATAAAGAACTTTTTGTTATTTTTAATAATAGATTCTAAAATCTTTTTAGAATTTAAAATTTCATTGAAAAAGATAGCTTTTTTAAATAAATCCTTCACTTTAACTTTCAAATCTTTAAAATCAGAATAGAATTTAGTAGGATAAAAATGAAAGGTATACAAAATGAAACTAAAAAAGGTTTTTAAAAAAAAAAATATTTATTACAACTATTAGAATTGTAAAGGGGTTTGAAACCTTTATTTCTGATCTTATCTTTTTCAAAATTATTCAGAATATTCAAATAAGATTTATTCAGAAATACTATTTTTTCTAAACTCAAATATAATAAGATTTCTAAATTAAAAAGAATTATTTTAAAAGCAAATTGAATTATATAACTTGAAAAAACAATATGAAAATTAGAATACAATTTCAAATCTTCAATATCAAATTTTTAAATATATTCGATATATTTAGTACGTTTTTAGAATAGAATAAGATTTTCTTTACTAATTTTAATAGAATCAATCTTCTTTTCAATACTTTTCAATTTAGAATCAAAATTATTCTTTTAATTCTTTTCAATTAAATTCAAATTGAAAGAAGAAGATAATAATAAATCATCATTTATTTCAATAATATTATTTTAAATCGAATTAGAATTTTCATTAGAATAATACTTTTCCTTTATTTGAACTTTAAAAAAGAAACAATTTAATAATAATTTTTATCCCAAAATATTTTGAATAAAATTAAGATACAAATCCAAAGAAAGATTTTTATAATTAGAATTGATATATTTTTTGAGATTTTTTAAATTAGATTTTATTATATTACAAAAAGAATATTAAAATAAAGATTTAATAAATAATTTAGAAAAGGAAATTAAAGAGAATTCGGATTTGAATAAATGAATTAAATGAAGATTTTGATCAATTGATTCAATACTTAAAGAATTATATATATTACAAACTTCTTGAATTACTTTTTTTTTATAAATAGAAATTAAATCGAAAAGATATTTATCTTACAAATAATTTTTAAAATTTTGAATATAAATTTGATAGATATTATAAAGAATAAATTGAAATATTAAATAATAAAAAAGAAATAATATTTTATCAATTTCTTAAAAAGCCAACTTGACTTTGAAATCCTTAAAGTTTCGAAAATCATTAAATAATTCATTAGTATCAAATTCAAAAGAATTGAAAGGGGAAAAGAAGATTTGATAGTTAGCCATTTTTAATAATATTGATTCGAAAGAATAATATAATATAGGATTTGAAAGATTTTGAAGGATTTGAAAGATTTGAAGATAATTGAATATAGAATATAATTCTAAAGAAGAAAAGATTTCAATTTGAATGAGAATTTATTTGATATATATAAATTGAGATCGTTGTTATAGTAATATTGAATTTTAAATTAAGATCGTTGCTATAATAATATTGAATTTTAAATTGAAATTAACAAAATGATCTTGATTCAAAGGGTTTGTCAAATAAAGTATATTGCTGACTAATACAACGAATAATCAACTAATACTCTAAATCCAAATGCAAAATATTATTTGAATTAAATATCATACAAAGAATTACTACAATTTCAATCTTGATTGAAATAATAAAACAACCCTAATCTATATCCTGAATAATATGATTCATTATATTATATTATATATCGAAACAACTCTATTTAAACCGGTATTAATAATACTCAAAACCATTAATATTTAAATATCAATATAATCAGATCCATATTATTTTATTTAAACAACGAAATATATTTATATCAATATATATATATGTTACGGAAAACCTCGCAATCCCCTGTATCTTATGAAGGATCAAAGTGTATACTTTTCAATCGGAATGAAGGATCTATTAGCCCTTATCAATCCATCAATTGATAAGGTGATTCTAATATACTAATAAATAAAGATCTAGTTTAATTAAGATATATATCGATTAGATAATCATTCATTTGTTCTATATATACAATTCTTGATTTATATAATCAAGGGTAAGTTATTCAATTCTTTTACTTTATTAATTATATGTATCATCTATTTAACAATCCCTGAAAATATTGTATAATTATATTATCCTGTGATAATTATGAATCTGGTAGTTTTTAAAATCTATATAATTTCCTATCCGATGATTATTAAATATTCAAGGAATCATTCTTAAAATATTATTTCTATTTTATTTATAATTTAATATTCATATCAATTTAGTTATTTTTATTTAATATAGCAAAGAATCAAAACGATCTTCTTTTTATAATCTATATTCAATAATTAGAGTAATATTTATATTTAAAAAATAAATGTTAAATTCAAGGAATCTAGGATTCAATCAATTCAAAGAACGGTTCGTTTGTTTCTATATCAATAATATCTACTTCAAGTTTCGATCTGATGAATAAATTTATCTATGTTTAGATCGATTGGCTTTTAGTCAAATTATTTATTTTATCTTTTGTTATCGATCTTTAAATCAAATATAATCAAAAGAAACAAATTCAATACCAAAAGGAATTCTTGGAATATCTTGTAACAATTTAATCTAGAGAAAATACTAATGGAGATACAAAGATGAAAGATTCTGATGGTAATATATCAGAATCTATTTCTAATAGATTCATTATTCTATTCCCAATTATTTTCCAAGAAATCTTTTTCAAACTTGCTTCTTTTTAATTGAAATATCGATACCGATAAGAAAAATATATATAGAATTACAAAGCTTTCAGGGATATTTATAAATGGATTGAATCGTTAATTGATCAAATATACCTTATAAAGTTATTCATTTTTAATTAAGGTATTATAGCTTTTTTATTCAAGATAATTATTAATGTATTCAAAAAGAAGTTTGTATTTATAGTAATTATTGTCAAGTTTGTAATATTATAAGAATATTGGTCTGTTCTAATACAAACCTTATTCAATAAAATCAACCCTATTAAATGGTATAGGGATTGGATTATAATCTATATTAAAATTTTTGTATATAAGATTACTAAAATATAGAATGAAATTGTTATCAATATTTTTCTATAAATTATTAATACTAGGATACTTCTAATTTGGGTAAATATTATAATTATATAAATCGAAATGAATAATCAATTCGGATTATTTAATCTTTTATTTAAGCAATTCGGAGATATTTTTGGAAGATTAATCTTCCAAGATTCTATTTCCTCAAAAGTTAAAGAAGGAATATATTTTATATTTATCTCTTTTCAAAATGATAAAAGATTTAAAAAGAATAAAAAGAATATCAATTTTAAAAGCAATCAAAGGATCAAGAAAATCTGGGAATATTTTTGTAGAATCGAATTTAAATAGAATAATGGAATTGATTATAATTATACTATATATAATTGCAAAGTTATAAAATTAATGCTCATCAGAAGGATCAATTCATTATTCAAAAAGGTATTCAGCGAAAACGAATTATAAGTAATTAGAAATCGAGCAAGATTGTATTTATGGAAGCAATTTCATTCTGATTAGATCAAAAGGAAATGGATGAAAGGTTTCATTGATCCTCCAGGATCTTTAATTAATGCTGCTATTTTGGATACTCGATATAATTAATTAAAGGTATATTCTATAATAGTGAAAGTATATTATTTATTCAATAATATTTTGCTCAATAATTGTAATATTATATATATTGTAAACGATATATCTCTATTAGATGATCATCGATATCAATTATCCGATCCCAATGATCTTATAAAAATAGGCATTTTTAACTTTCAAATTCTAGAATATAGAGTTTGTATTATCAAAGGAATTATCAAGAGAGAAGATTATCCTAATAATGATTTGATTTTGAACAATATAGTATTTATCCTTGGTTTTTATATTAATATTATTTCGAAGATTCGATTGAAGAAAGCCGGTTTATAGTTTTCAAGATATGATTGTATTCTTTGTAAAAAAGATTATATAAATAGTATAATAATTGTTCAATATATTTATACTGAAAATCTTGTATTCTTAGAATATAAATTGCTTTCTATTTATTCGAACACTTTTTTATCTATTTCTGTAAACAATCTTTCTATAATGTATTCAATAATAAACAGAAAAATAAACAAAGTATTTTATTGTTTTCATAATCCATCTTTTCCAAAAGAAGATACAAATGAAATATAGTATAAACGTTTTAGATATCTAGAAAAGGAAGTTTTTGAATATTTAGTATTTATAATACAAAACGTCAAAATAAAAGGTATTATTCGTTCTAATTGCACTGATTGCATTTGCATTTATACGAAGCAAATCATTTCTTATATTTCAAATGATTATTAGTTATCTCAATCTTTTTATAAAATTCAATAGAATCTTTTTGATTTCGATAAAGGATATAATAATATATTATAACTTTTATTGATCAAAGAAATATACTATAATAAAATCTTTTTATATTTAATCTATTATAAAATATATAACGAAGTATTTATAATCATTTAAAGCTTTATAATTTAGGTTCATTGTAAATACGGTTTAACGATTATAATAATCAAATAGGATAATGATATATCTATTATTAGAATTATAGAAGCAATATTATTTGAGAAATGGATTAAGCAAGAAAGTATCGAATTCGAATTATCTTTATCTTATATATATAAATTTAATAAAGGATTAAAATGTATAAAATAAGAAATAATTACAAAACAAATAAAAATATAGATTATAATAAGTTTATCGGATAAATTGTGAATGGAAGCGATACAGATTGTTATTTACCTATATAATATAAATCCTTTGAAAACCAAATCCTTCAAATCGTTTAATGAAATATTTGATATATAATTCTGTAATTATCTTTACAAAGATAATTCTTTATTTGTAAAGAAAATATCTAATAATCTTCATTCCAATTGGAATAGAATCTATAGATATGAATACTGAGTTTATCTTTTGAATAAAAACAGAGAAACTGGAATTAATAGGAAATAGTATAAAACCAATCCTTGAGTATATATTAGGTATTTAATAAGTTATATTCTAGGTATATTGATCTACTATATATAGATATCCAAGTTCGATAGAGTTATTGTTATTCGAAATGTAATGTTCAATAAGGAATTCATTTATTGTATGGATTCCATCAATCGAATGATCGATATTTATATTACAGAAGAGCTTAAACAATTTATTAGAGTTTTTGATCTACAAAATCATATCGAATTGGATGGAACGATCATTCAAAACGAGGATAATTATAAGGATTTTATTTACTTATTTATTTTTATAGATCGAAAAGTCCTTGATTTATCCATTAAATATATTTTAGATCTATTATTTACAAACAAATTGGTTTTGGGGGTAAATACAGATCTGGAAAATGATAATGGGAATAAAAAAATCGATTTAGGATTATCCAATCTATTTAATCCTTTAGGTAATGAGGATAAGGTATACAATGAAGATATACGAATATCGATCGATTCTTTTATTAAAGAAACTGGAGAAATCGATTCTTTTATTAAAAAGCAATTATATCTTATGGGTAAAGATGTTGATGTTATTCAAAAAGATGCCTATAATAATAATATAGATCCCGATTTTATCGAATATATTGATATAAGGAATATGAAGTATAAGTCTATTAATCGTACCATCGAAGTTTTTCATAATATATACAAAAATGATTTAGAGATTGTTTTAATCGATCAATTTCAATGTTCTAAAAAGAAGTATATATACTGAAATAATCAATCAAAATATTTTGTAAAGGAAATCTAATCATTACAAAGATTATCGCGTTTTATATATTCATTTGATCGATTTATAAAGGATTCACGGATTTATAATTTCGAATAGATATTTAAGAGAGTTTGTATTATAAAGATTGAAATACCCAGAGCTTAAATCAATCCGTTTGAATTTCAATTATATAATTACTATTCGGAGTTATTTTTCTTTTAGGAATCATTTAACTTTTGTATCCCAAAGTAATCAGTATGTATATAAAAGCAATTATGTATATAATAATATTATCAAGAAAGTGATTTCAATATTGGATTTTATATAGGAATTGTTATATTTTAAAGGATAGATTTAATAGGATTATTTTGTTTAAACAATTTTCATTCTATATTCTGATTTGATTAATAAGGAATGGACAATATAAAAGAGTATTTCTAATTTGTAACAGTTCACAATATAATCACCACTAGAATTGAAGCAAAATCATTATTATCTTTTATCTAATCTATAATCAATAGATTACAGATAATACCATTTCCTCGAATTCATACATTTGCAATTCCAAAATTACTTCGTTTTTACTATCAATTAGAAGATCATCAAATGGAATATTAGTTCAAATAGGGTTGCAATTTTGAGGTTAATAATCTTAAGGCTAGGAAAATCTAGCGTAAAATCGATTCTGGATCGGAATCTTCAAAACCGATTTCCCTTTAATGAATGTTTATGTATAAATGTGATGATTAAGATTTAATCATTTGTTGCTGTTTATATTTAGTAGTACAAAGAGATCTTTAGGTTAAGAGTATTATTGAGATTATTTACACTGTTACATTAGTAGGCCGATTATTTCGAATTATAATAACAATCGTTGTTAAATATAATTTCGAAACAAAGCAATACAATGTAATCAATACCTTTATCAATGCTTTATACAATCCTTTCAATATTCCAATTGTATATTATCTATTTGATGGATACAAAATCCCAAACAAAAATGTTATAATCGATCGAGTTTTGTATGATCTACAAGATTCCCTAATTATATGGTTTAAGGATTTCATTCGGATGTTCGAGAAACTAGGATTGGTATAATATAAAAAGGAATTGTGTTTATATATTAACCCAGAGTATATTATTATGATTCTTTTTTTTGTAGATAATATTCAGATCATTTATTATAAAAAAAACGAATTAATTGTTACAAAGATTATTAAAGGAATCAAAGCTGTATATAAACTACAAAATCTGAGAAACATTAAATGGTTTTTGGGTATATGTATATTTCGTGATTGATCCAAGAAAAAGTTGTGATTAGTTTATAATATATATATTAAGAAGATTATTAAGAAATTCAAAGTAATAAATGGGATAGTAAGTATACCATTTTCGATAATAGTATTTCGGAAAAATCAGGGTTAAGCTTTTGTATATATTATAAAAATATATCAAGAGAAAATAGGCTCAGTATTATATATTGTAATCATTATAAGAGCGGATGTGTTATTCGCTGTTTCGCAATTGAATTACTATTTGATCAATCTATCAAGTGATTATATGAAAACTATTGATTATTGTTTATAATATTTATGGAATATAAGGTATCTTACGATCTAATATAGTAATGATCAAATATTACAACTTTTTGTTTTTTTAGATACTTCTTTTATGAATGATTTAGATATTCATCGATTATCCCAAGAATACGTTATATCCCTTTTCGGTAATTTAGTTGTATAAAAAGTGTTCAAGTAAGATATTGTAATCACTTCGATTATCGAAGTAGAGTTTCTCGAAGTTGAATGTATATTAAAAGAAACTATAATAACCTTATATTTCTTAAAAGAAATCGATCTAATAGTGAAAGAGTTTGTAACAATTTTTTGCAACAATTAGTAAGCGATTAGATTGATAATTGATGAGAATGAGTGGATCATTATGAAACTATATTATATCGATATCCAAAATATATGGTTATGTTAAGAATATTTAAAAGGGAACTTTTATATAATCTATTTATCGATTATCGATATAACTATTAATAGGCTTATCAAGAACCTTACAAAACAAAAGTTCGAATATTTCCGATCCTTTTTCAATCTATAAGATATAAATAACAGAATTATAAAGTTTGAGTAATAATGATTATAAAGTTTGAATAACGATAATCTGAAATTTGTATTTCTTCTTTTTAATATAAATAGAATAAATCTTATTTGGTATTCTAAATTATTATATTTTTCTATAATGCACTTCAATTCGTATACTTTATATTCATTAGGAAACAAAAAATAATCAAGGTCGATTACTTTTCCGTTTTTCATCTTTCTATTTTCGAAAAAGGATAAATTTCTTTCTAAACTTAATAATTTGAAATTCAAATAAAAAAGCCTTTGGATTATCCATAATAATCAAGGAACAAGGAATAATTGGAGTAATCGGAATTATTAATACTATTAATATCATAGGAGTCAAAGGACTATTCTTTCTTTCCTTTTTCTTTAAATATACCATTTATTCTTTCCTCCTTTTCTTCTCTATTATTCTTTCTCTTTTATTCTTACTATTGTTTTCCGAAATTATAATATACTTTTTCCGTTTGGTTTTTCGAAAATTCTAATGAGTAATATAATAAAGAGAAAAAGAATAATAATATAAAAGCAAAAAAACAACTTCTTTTTTTTTTTCGATCTTTAACATCACCTTTATTACAATTCTGTATCTCTATTTGGATTATATAACTAATGATTAATATATTATAAAGATAAAGAAATAAATAAAAAACTTATTTTCGAATTTTGTTGATAAGTAATGATATAGTAATCTATTAAAGGATAAAGGAAAACCGGTAAAGGAATATACAGATGAATATTACAATTCCAATATCGACAATTATTCGGCTTGAAAGAATCAACAAAATATTCGCCATAGAAATTATATCTCCCAGTGATCAACGATTTCATATATCGAATATATAAATAATCGTTTCTTTCCCTACAATTCCCTTTATTTCTTATTTTGACTAAAGAATTAACAACTTTCGACAATCTTTTTTCTTTTTCTTCTTCATTTGATTTATTATCCAAAAAACCTGATACTAAAAAATCAAATAAATTATCATTATTAGATAAAGAAATACTCCCTCTTTTCTTTCTTTCATTGAACGATCTTTGCCTCGATAATTACAAATATAGAATTAATAAAACCTTTCAATTATATAATAGGATTCAAGAATGAAATCTACCTCCAAATTATTATCCGAATTTATAATTAGCAATTGATTATAACAAACAACAATTCCTTTAACAAAAAAGAATGGTTTTTGAAATAAATAACAATATATTATTTTAAAAACAGATTTAATTAAATTATACTCCTAGAGATCGATATCTTGATTCATTATCTACTCTAAATTTATTAATTCTCTCTATTCGATTTGTTGATCCTTCAAAGGAATACTAGAATTTTCTTTTGTATTTAACTCTTTCAAAACTTTCTTTTCAACCGCCATTTATTTAATACAATTAAAATTCACTTACTTAACCTTTTTAAACCTTGAAATCTTAAATATGATAATAATCAATAAAAACTTAATTAAAACAAAAACGAAAATATGAAAAAGGGATCCATATACCTTTAAAAAATTCATTTATTTTATTTTGTTATTGCAATTAATATATTATAATTTAACAACTACATATATTCTCAATTACTATACTACAGGATCGATCAATTATCTATATTCTCTCAACAAAAAACTTTCTTTTTATTATTCAAAATCTTGATTTTAAAGAATATCGCAAATAACAAATCAAAGATTAAAAGAAATTTATGATTTATATATACTCAAATTCTTTTCTATTCTAAAAGTACCAGAATCATTTCAGGTTTATATATTACACCAATCCTTGATTAATATCTATTTATAATTGCCTTATATATTCATTTACAAATTATATAAATTGTTATTTTCTATACCTTTCCATTTGTTTCAGATCATCTTCCGATCTGAAGAATATATCACAGAAAACCCTGCAATCCTCTGTATCTTATAAAGGATCAAAATATATACTTTCCAATCGAAATGAAGGATTTATTAGCCCTTACCAATTCATCAATTGATAAAGTGATCCTGATATATTAATAAACAAAAATCTAGTTTAATTAAAATATATATCGATTAAATAACCATTCATTTGTTTTATATATACAGCTTTTGATTCATATAATCAAAGACAAATCATTCAATTCTTTTACTCTACCAATCATGTGTACCATTTATTCAACGATCCCTGAAAGTGCTGTATAATTATACTATCCCGTGATAATATATATATTATCGATTTTCAATTTCAATATTTTTCAATTTTTAAAACATTATAAAAAATATCCTGATTTCGGAATTCTGAAATATATTTTTTCTTCTTTTTTAAATATCTTTTTCTTAATTTATAATTGATTTAATAAATTGAAATTCAAGATCAATTTTTTTTTGATATAATTAATACCTCATTTTAAAAAAGTCCAAGTTTTTATATCAAAAATATCAATACTTTTATTGAACCTTTCAAATATATTGATTCAAATTAATAACAATCGATCAATACAAAAGATAATTTCAATCAGATTTCAAATAAATATAATTCAATTGAATTTTTATTGAATTTCTTTTTCAGATTTTCAAAAAACTCAAAATTGAAATATAGAGAAATAATAATCAAATAGTAACTTTTTAGAATTCTTATTTTCCTATTTTCCTAATTTTTCTTCAATCTCATCAAAATCAAATTTTTATACAATCTATACAGATCAATCAATTTAAAAGATAATTTCAATCAGATTTCGAATAACTATAATTCAATTGAATCTCTATTGAATTCTTTTTTCAGATTTTCAAAAAGCTCAAAATTGAAGCGTAAAGGAGTAATGACCAAATGATGACTTTTTTGGCTGGATCACCACCCCCCTGTCGAAATAGATCATCACCGGTGATAACCACCAAAAAAATCCTAGGAATAATAGTTAGGTTATATAGGAATAATAGTTAGGTCACCACCCCTCTGTCGAAATGGGTCACCATCGATGGTGACCACCAAAAAAATCCTAGGAATAATAGTTAGAATTAATTTATTCTATTTATATCAAAATTAATACTAATACGATTCCTAATATAAATATTATACTTTATAACTTCATTCCAAAACTTTAATAATAATCCAATTTCTTTTAATATTATTTTTATATTCTTTTAATATTATTTTTATATCTATTTTTATAATCCTTATATTCTATTCTACAAATCTATTTTGATATAAAAAAACAATTATTATAATTTCGAATTATATATCTAATAATTATTTACGAATAACTTATAGGAATTCCGATATATTATCAATCCTAATTATAATAATCTTTTCTTTAATAACCAATTCCATTTTCTTTTTCTAAATTTTTAATATTTGAATT
Organism: Stromatinia cepivora; assembly: GCA_014898415.1. NCBI lineage: Eukaryota > Fungi > Ascomycota > Leotiomycetes > Helotiales > Sclerotiniaceae > Stromatinia > Stromatinia cepivora. Next base: position 1,670,897 of record RCTD01000011.1, on the reverse strand, counting down.
ATATCGTCTTTTTGTTTAAATAATTTAATCCAATTTACTTTTGTACAATTATCAATAATCAATATAAAATAACGATTCCTTTGAATTGATTTTAGAAATAATTCTATAATATCGAAATATATAAATTCGAATCTCTTTGATTTTTATAAATTCAATTACCTCAGAATACAATTGATTATTTTAATAAATATATTATTACAGGATAATATAATTACAAAACACTTTCAAAGATCGGGGAATAAATGATATATATGATTAATAGAGTAAAAGAATTAAATGATTTGCCTTTGATTATATAAATTAAGAATTATATATATAGAACAAATGAATGATTATTTAATCAATATATATTTCAATTAAACTAAATCTTTGTTTATTAGTATATCAGGATTATTTTATCAATTGATAGATTGGTAAGGGCTAATAGATCCTTCATTCCGATTAGAAAGTATACACTTTAATCCTTCATAAGATATAAGGGATCACAAGGCTTTCCATAACATATATATATTTCGCAGATATTTAATTCAATTAGGACCTTTATTAGCTTGATTATATTGGATACTTTATATAGATTTTTGATCTTATCTGAATCTAAATGATTGAATCTTTAATATTATAATAAATATCTCTTTTTTTCTTTAAATATTAATTCATTATCGATACCTTTAATATCATCAATTATCTTTAAAGAAAAACTTTTTTTCTGATTATTTTGATATATATTCGAATAAAAAATTATATCTTTATATTCTTTGATTATATATAAAACTATATATATTCTGTTTTATATTCTAATACAAATGATTTTCTTATTATCTTTTTTGAAATATATATAATAAGAATTGAATTCCTTTTAAAATTTTGTTTTACAAATCCTTTTTCCTAACAATAAATTTATTCTTAATTTTGATATATATAATATATTTGAAAATAATATCTTAAAACTATTTTCATATATCATATTCATTAAATCCTAATAACAATAATATATCATTCCCCTATCAATTTTTATTCTTTATTTAACAATAGAATCTATTAATTTAAATAATAAAGATTAATCAAATATATATAAAAAAGTATTTATATCGATATACTATTTGCTAAAAGAAGTTTTATTAATAATTTCCTTTATCAAATTACAATTTTCCTTTATTATATCCTTAATATCAGAATCTAATTCAAAAATATTATTAATAGAATATACTTAATCTTTCTTATTAAAATAAACCTTTTTCAGATTCAATAATCCTCTTCTTTTTTGATAACAAAAATAATTATAAAGGAATTTACTAATTTGCATTAAATACAGATAATTTCATATATAATGATTTTCCTTTTAATATAAATCACAAATATTATTTGGAATCTCGAAATTTGATTCTTGATATCGAAAAATGTACCTAAATCTTTTTATAATTTGTACTTACTTTGATTTATTTTTAAAATGAAATTCTTTAATCTATAAATATTTAATCTTATTATCAATACTAAAACTAATTTGAATATCCAATATATTCATTATTCTTTGATAATCAATCAAAAGATTATATATTAAAACCAAAAACAAAATAGTATCTTGATATATTGATCAATAACTTTCATTTACAATTTTTAATTTCTTTTTATACTTTTTCAATTTGTTTTAGATTTCGATAATAATTATATTGAAATAAATATCAGATTGAAATTTGAAGTTCTGGATTATTATTATATATATATTGATTATAACTATACTAATTCTGATATATTTCAATTTAAAGTATTTCTAAAATGTATATATTATTGAATATTCATTGATAAAAACTTATCATCATCATTAAATATTATACAAATATATAATAATATATTCGCTTCATCCTTTAAATATTCCAATTTCAATTCGATATTATAACATATATAATCATTAATCTCATAAATAAATACTATATTGGATCCTACAATTTACATATATTTGTTTAATATTTAATCAATTATATAAAACCATCGTTTCCCTTTTAATTGTATCTTCGTTTATCTAAACTATCATTTATAATTGTTTTAATCGAATTTCAAAGAATTATTTGATTCTAACATTATGAAAATTTCTTATTGTTTAATAGATATCAAAGATAATCTTCAAGTTTTTAAAACAACCTTAAAAAATATACAACAAATAAATTCAGAATAATAAAAAAATATAAAAATAAAACAATAAGAAAATTCATAAAATCATATTATAATATATTTTCTTGTAATTATACAAATTTATTTTTCGCTTCTACTATAATTCTATATCAGCATTGTATAGATTGCTTTCCGTTTTGATCTATAATATTATAAATTATAAACTATATTATTATATTTCAACTTTGCTTCGATAATATTATATAAAAATTCTGATTTCCACTCCATTTCATCCCTCCTAACTATACTAATCCTTTCTCGATTTACTTTGCTTTCTAATCACTACTATACAATTGGATTTTATAATCTATTAACTTTTAGTATAAGAAATAATAATATTATTGATTATATAGATTTAACTAAGGATCTATTATTCTAGTAAAAATAGAATTGAGGTTATTCCCAAATATGGTCTGTGCACTATTGTGATCACGTGACCTCAATTCTAATCCTATAATGGCCTCATTTCCAACAATTACAAATATTTGTTTCTTATTAATCTATAATATAAGACTTTTATAGAATATCACAATTCTTTTTGAAACATTTTTCTGGTTATATTTGTTATTAATTCAATCTATATCTATATATACCTTTATTATATTATCAAATATATTATATTCTTTACAAATATTAAATTGTATTCTTTTTGATCCAAATTATAACTTTTGTTTAATTATTAATTGTAGATATTATATCAGATTCTTCAAAACTATAATATAATGTTTTGCTGGTTTTGCTATAAATTATGAAAATCTTTTAATTAAAAATACTATATTTGATTAAATATATATTATTGAATAAATTATATTTTTTATTTATTATTGATATTTGTTGGAAATGAGGCCATCATAGGATTAGAATTGAGGTTATGTGATCACAATGGTACACAGACCATATTTGGGGATAACCTCAATTCTATTCTTATTAGAATTATAGATCTTTAGTTCAATTTATATAATCAACAATACTATTACTTTCTGTACCAAAAATTAATAGATTATAAACCTGGTTATATAGTAATAATTAAAAAGCAAAACAAATCGAGAAAGGATTAGTATAATTAATAGAAATGAAATAAAATGAAAATCAGAGTTTTCATATAGTATCATCGAAGTAGAATTGAAATACAACAATACAGTTTATAACTTATAATATTATAGGCCAGAGCAGAAAGCAGTCTGTATAATGCTGATACAGAATTACAATAGAAATGAAAAGCAAGTTCGTACAATTACAAAAAAACATATGACAATATAATTTTATGAATTTTCTTATTGTTTTATTTTTATATTTTTTTTTTATTATTCCGAATCTATTTGCTATACACTTTTTAAGATTATTTTAAAAACCTAAAAACTATCTTCGATACCTATCAAACAGCAAGAAATTTTCATAATATCGGAATCAAATAATTCTTCGAAGCTCGATCAAAATAACTATAAGCGATAATTCAGACAAACGAAGATACAATTGAAAGGGAAAGGATAATTTTATATAATTGATCAAATATTAAACGAATATATATAGATTATAAAACTCATTACAGTATCTATCTACAAGATCAATAATCGTGTATATTACAATATCGAGTTGAAATCGGAATACTTAAAGAACGAAGCGAATGTATTATTGTATATTTGTATAACATTTAATGATAACGATGAAATCTTTATCGATGAATATTCAATAGTATATATATTCTAAAAATACCTTAAATCAAAATATACTAGAATTAATATAATTATAATTAATATATATATAACGATAATCTAGAACTTCAAATTCTAATTTAATATTCATTCCGATATAATCATTATCGAAATCTGAAACAAATTAAAAGAGTATAGAAGGAAATTAGGAGTTATAAACAAAAGTTGTTGATTAATATATTAAGATATTATTTTGTTTTTAGTTTTAATATATAATCTTTTAATCGATTATTAAGGAGTAATGGATATATTGGATATCCAAATCAACCTTAATATCGATGATAAGATTAAGTATTTGTAGATTAAGGAATTTCGCTTTAAAGATGGATCAGAACAAATGCAAATTGCGAAAGAATCTAGATATACTTTTCAACACTAAGAATCAGATTTCGAGATTTCAAATAATATTTGCGATTTATATCAAAGAGAAAATCATTATATATAAGATTATCTGTATTTAATATGAACCAATAAACTCCTTTATAGTTATTTTCGTTACTAAAAGAGAAGAGAATCATCAAATCCGAAGAAAATTTATTTTAACAAAAAAGATTAAGTATACCCTGTTAACAATATCTTTGAATCAGATTCCGATATTAAGGATATAATAAAGGAAGATTGCAATTTGATAAAAGAAATTATTAATAAAACTTCCTTTAATAAATAATATATTAATATAGATACTTTTTTATATATATCTGATTAATCTTTATTATTTAGATTAATAGACTTTATTATTAAATAAAGAATAAAGATTGATAAAGAAATAATATATTATTAATATTGGGGTTTAATGAATATAATATATAAAGATGATTCTAAAATACTACTTTCAAATGTATTATATATATTAGAGTTAGAAGTAAATTTGTTATTAGAAAAAAGGATTTGCGAAATAAAACTGTAAAGGGAATTCAATTTTTATTATATATATTTCAAGAAGGATAATAAGAAAATTATCCGTGTTAGAATATAAGATGGAATATATATGGTTTCATATATAATCAAAGGATACGAGAATACAACTTTTTGTTCAAATGTATATTAAAATAATCAAAAAAAAGGTTTTTTTTTAGAGATAATCGATAGTATCAAAGGTATTGATAATGAATTAATATTCAAGGAGAAAAAAAGATATTTGTTATAGTATCGAAGATTCAATCATTTAAATCCAAACAAGATTAAGAATTTATATAAGATATCCAATATAATTAAGCCAATAAAGATTCCAATTGAATTAAATATCTATAAAGTATATATACTCATCAAAATAATCAATTATATTTCGAAACAATTAAATCTGTACAAATCAAAGAGACTCGAATTTATATATTTCGATATTATAGGATCATTCCCAAAATCGATTCGAAGGAATCGTTATTTCATATTGATTATTGACAATTATACAAAAATAAATTGGATCATATTATTTAAACAAAAAAACAATACAATTCAAATATTGAAAACTTGGAAAAAGAAAATAGAATTAGTTATTGAAGAAAAGATTATTGTAATCAGGATTGATAATATATCGGAACTTCTATAAGTTATTTGTAAATAATTATTAAGTATATAATCTAAAATTATAATAATTGTCTTTTTATATCAAAATGGATCTATAGAATAAAATATAAAGATTGTAAAAATAGATATGAAAATAATACTAAAAGAAATTAGATTATTATTAAAATTTTAGAATGAAATTGTAAAATATGATATTTATATTAAGAATCGTATTAATATTGATCTTAATATAAACAAAATAGATTGATCTTTTATAAAAGCTTTTATAAATATAATATTAGATACAAAGATATATAAAATCTGGAGGAGCAAATATTATATTTATATTAATCTCAAGATTATTTTGAAAGGGTAAAGATATAATAAATTGCAGGATATTTCGAAAGTCGGTATATTTTTAGGATATTTAAAAATTATAAATAAATATATCAAAGTGTATTCTTCAAAACTAGGTTATATATTTCGATCAAATAAAGTAATCATAGATGAATCTTATCGAGAAAGAGATTTGGATTTTAAATTAAGAAATTATGAATTAGGCTTATAAGGAACAAAGAATATAAAGCCAAATCGAAGATCTCATAATAGATCGACAATAAATAAGGCATCTTTTTATCTTCAATATCAAATATAATATCTATATCATTTTCGTTTCAAATGTTCTCTCTAATAGATATTATATCGAGTTCAGTAATTATACCAAATACTCCAATTGTCGAATTGAAATCAGATAAATTAGATATATCAATATCAATATATAATGAAGATAAAGATAATAATATCCAGAAAACAAATCAAGAATCTTTTTTTAAGGATATTTCAGATATCGAATCCATTATTCCAAAGATTCCAATCCAAAAGTCAACTTTTGCAGATCTTGAATCTGTATTGAGAGCAAAATTTAAGATTGTCTTAAATTTTATTGACAAATCTATTTCAATAAGATCAAAAAGCAAAGTAAATCTATAATCATTTGAGATTAAATAAAAGAATACAATAAATCTTAAAGATAAACCTTTAAAATATTTAATATAAAAACGGAAAAGAGATATAAAATAAAATCCTAAAGGAGAATAGGAAAGTAAGATTATAAAAATGTTGATTGTAATATCTATACAGGCCAAAACTTAAGAAAGTATAGAATATATTATAATTATAATCTCAATTATTTATAAAATGAACTTTTATATTAAAAATAAAATTGTTTCAGATTTCATAACTTTATTGATAGATACAAATAATACAAAAGATATAATATATCCAGCCAAAGAAATTCTGGAAATCAAAATATTAAGAATTTATAAGGAAACAATATCGAATCAAGAATACTCTGAAAAATGAAAGAAAATTATCCAAAAGGAAATCATATCTTTGATTCAAAATAATATTTAGGAAGAATATATACTCCCTAAAAAAAGTAATTTGATTTCAACGAAATAAATATTTAGAATTAAAACTAAGAATAACAAAATAAAACGATTCAAGATAAGATTAATAATTCGAAAATTCAATCAAATATTAGGAAAAAATTACAATGAAATGTTTGTATCAATAATGAGATTAAATATATTCAAACTATTCTTAATTATCGTTGTAAAGGAAAATTTGGAATACTTATATTTCGATATCAAAAATGCCTTTACTGAATCGTATTTAAAGGAAAAGATCTATTTCGAATCACTTTAAAATATCAAAATCGAAAAAGGATATGTATTACGAATTCTATAAAGTCTATATAATTTGAAGCAAATTGAAAAGGATTAAAGTTTATTATTGAAGAAAGAGTTTTTAAATATAAGTTTTGTATAAAGTTTGATAGACCCATATCTGTATATATCCAAAGACTATAATATAATATTATTGGTATATATCGATAATATCGTTATTATATCATATATATTATCGCAAATCATTTGATTCGATGAAAAGCTATCGATCTATTTTAATATCAAAAATCTAAAAAAGATTAATAAAATCCTAAATATTAAAGTTATTTATAATAAAAAAGTGTATATATTAATTATAGATCAAAAAGAATATCTCGATATTATATTAATCAAATACAATATTATATATAAATAACATCAAATTAAGAAATTATTAATAATAAATTATATCTATCTTCGACTAACAACCGATGATAATGAACTAGTAGATATAAATGAATATCAATAACGGATAGGAAGTGTGATTCATTTAATAGTATATATTCGATCAGATATAATATTTTCAGTTGGAAGATTTTCACAATTTATAGTAAAACCAGTAAAACATTATATTATAGCTTTGAAGAATCTGATGCGATATTTACGATCAACAATCAAACAGAAGTTATGATTCGGATCAAAAAGAGTACAATCTGATATTTATAAAGAATATAATATACCTGATAATATAATAAAGGTATATATAGATACAGATTGGGCTAATAACAAATATGATCAGAAAAGTATTTCAGGGAGAGTTGTGATATTCTATAGAGGCTTTATATTATAGACTAATAAGAAACAAATATCTGTAGTTATTTTTAATGCGGAATCAGAATATATTATGATAACAATGTTTATCAAATAAGGAAGATAAGTTGTACAAATACTCAAAGATTTATTCAGATCGAATTATATTGAAAAGAATGGAAATATGATTCAGATACTTGATAATAATTAAAATGCTTTAGCTTTAACCAAGAATCTATATTTATATGAATAATCCAAATATATAGATATCAATTATCATTTTATTAAGGATTTGATAGAAAAGAAGAAAATCGCTATTAGTTATATCATATATATAATATAATTATCAATAGAATGATAAAGTTTTGTACAAGGATTGTTTTCGAAAAATTCAAGAAAATATTAGGATTAGTAATTTAAAAAGATCGAATAGGATATCCTCAATAAAGGAGTATTGGAAATGAGGCTATTATAGGATTAGAATTGAAATCATATAATTACAATAATACATAGACCATATTTGGGGATAACCTCAATTCTATTCTTATTAGAATTATAGATCCTTAGTTCAATTTACATAATCAATAATACTACTACTTCCTGCACCAAAAGTTAACAATATTTATTTATATTTATCAATTTATCATTATCAATTATTAATTGAAAATAGATATAATCCATTATTGACAATTTCTTAACTTGATATTATTTATATATAATATTATATTTGATTAATATAATATTGAAATATTCTTTTTGATTTATAATTAATATATATATTTTTCTATTATAAATAATTCTAATATTTAGGATCTTATTAATCTTTTTTAGATTTTTGATATTAAAAAAAATTAATAACTTTTCATCGAATCAAATGATTTATAATTGTCACGAGATACACGTGATCGCGTCCGATCGGGCTAGTACAATACTAAGCTCCGAGCCGATTATATATATAGCTTTGTAGTACACTCTCTTTAGCTTTATAGCTTTTAATTCTAAGATTGATTTTTAAACATTCATTAGATTCGTTATATTATTAAAAGTTTTTCCAGATAAGAAATGGAATAATATTTGTATATATTTATATATACTTCATTTGCTTTTATTTAGGTATATCGTTTATATTTTCTTGTTTGTATATAGATCTTCTTAATATTATTCGAAAATATTGTCTTTTTTCTTACCCTTAATTTCTAAGCTATAAATTACGATTCAATAAACCTTACGATTGCAGAATTTCATAACGAAATGATTTATCAGCGAGATGAAATTTCGTTTTTACACTCCCTGATTCTCGAATGTATTTCTATTGTTTATACTTCTTTTCATCTAAAACCCTTTCTCCCTAATCCTGAAAAGTTCAATGATAACTTTCAAAAGTTCAATACCTAGCTTCCCTCGATTCGAACGAAATTACAAATAAACAATACTGCGATCAACAACTTTACAATTCAATTTTATTATATTTATTTCAATTTCGAATCTCATATATAAGCTATAATACTATCTCAATTTTCTTCTTTTGATCAAAACATTCTCTTAAATTATATAACGATCCTAAATCAATTCATATATATTTATAACAATCCGAATAAAGTTCAAAAAGTCGAAAACAAATTATTTATTTTCAAATAAGGAACCGATTTTCTATATATTTATATTATAAAATTCGAAAGGATTCTTTACAAAACCAAAAATCAGAATTGATCTAATTCGAATAAAATCTCAATTTTTCGTAATGGATTTAATGTTACTTTTAGAAATCGTCTTTTTCAACAACTTTTTTTTCCCCATTTCTACCCCGATTTTGTTCAAATTATACAACAACTAATTATTCGTATAACAAATGGATTCCCTATATTATCCTATTTTAATAAACCTAAAACCCCATATATATTACAGAATCCATCCCACTCTCGAAATCACAATCCAATAGACATTAGCAATCTTAATATCATTAATGCCCTTAACCCTTTTAATATCTAATCGGATAAACCCGATCATATTTTGATTCTACCCTATATACAAGCACCCGAGTTTTTCCCTTCTGAAAGAATTCTTTTATACAAACAAAATAAATACATACAATATAAAAATAACTTTTATTAGATACAAACCTATCCATTAAATCTATATCAAGGAATTCGAGATCGATAAAAGCCTATTCCGGTTATTATATTGACTACTAAGCCCAAAAGCGACGATGATAAGAATCTAGGAAAGATGATCAATAACCGATATTTTGAAGATCACTTGGAAAAAATATATAATACAATGGATATATATTCGTTGATTGTAATACAATCCGTATATCAGGAATTTTTATCAAAAGAAGATTAATGATCATTTTGTATTTAAATTATTCATTTAAAATGAATTCGAGATGAACTCTTCAGAAAAGGGAGGTAGTATTATAAGATACATATAATCGTATCCGATCAGGTTAGTACGATACTAAGTTTCGAATTGACCATATATATAGCTTCGTAGTATACTCTTTTTAGCTCTGTAGCTTTTAATTCTAAGGTTGATCTCTAAACGCTCGTTGGGTTCGTCACAATAATAATATATATAATACAATAACAATATCATTGATATATATCAATAATATTATATTATAATTCTTGAATATATATAAATATAAATCTATCAAATTTTATATAAAGTTTATATCTAAAAGCTCTTTTTTCAATAATAAACTTTAATTTCTTTCAATTTGCTTCAAATTATATAGATTTTATAAAACTTGTAATATATATCCCTTTTCGATTTTGATATTTTGAAATAATTCAAAATAGATTTCTTTTTTCAAATATAATTTAATAAAAACATTTTTGATATCGAAATATAAATATTCCAAATTTTCTTTTATAATAATAATTAAAGATACTCTAAATATATCTAATCTTATTATTAATATAAACATTTCGTTATAATCTTTTTCTAATATTTGATTAAATCTTTAAATCATTAATTTTGCTTTGAACCACCCTATTTTGTTATCTTTTATTTTAATTATAAATATCTATTTCATCGAAATCAAATCATTTCTTTTAAAAAATATATATTCTTTCTAAATACCATTTTGAATTAAAAATATAATCTTCTTTTGAATAATTTCCTTTCATTTTTCAAAGTATTTTCGATTTGATATTATTTTCTTATAAATTCTTGATATTTTGATTTCCAAAACTTCTTTGATCGAATATATTATACTTTCTATATTATCTATATTTATTAATAAAATTATAAAATCTAAAACAATTTTGTTTTTAATATAAAAGTTCATTTTATAAATAATTGGGATTGTAATTATAATATACTCTATATTTTCTTAAATTTTGATTTATATAGATATTATAATTAATATCTTTATAATTTTGCTTTTCTATTCTTTTTTAGAATTTTATTTTATATCTCTTTTCCGTTTTTGTATTAAATATTTTAAAAGTTTATTTTTAAAATCTATTATATTTTCTTATTCGATTTTAAATAATTATAGATTTATTTTGCTTTCTGATTTTATTAAAATAGATTCATTAATAGAATTGAAAACGATTTTAAATTTTACTTTTAATCCAAATTCAAAATTTATAAAAATTGATTCTTGAATTGAAATCTTTAGAATAATAGATTCAATATTTAAAGTATCTTTGAAAGAAGATTTTTGATTTGTTTTCTAAATATTATTATCTTTATCTTTATTATATACTAATATTAATATATCTAATTTATCTGATTTCAATTCGATAATTAAAGTATTTAATATAATCATTAAATTTAATATAATATCTACTAAAAAGAATATTTTGAACAAAAGTAATATAAATATTATATTTGATATTGAGAATGAAAAAAGTATTTTGTTTATTATTGATTTATTATAAGGTTTTCAATCTGATTCTATATTCTTTATACTTTATAAATCTGATTTACAATTTCTTAATTTAAGATCCAAATCTCTTTTTCGATAAGATTCATCTATAATTATTTTGCTTGATCAAAATGTATAATTTAATTCTAAAAGATACATTTTGATATATTTGTTCGTAACTTTTAAGTATCCTAAAAATATACTAATTTTCGAAATATCCCACAATTTATTGTATCTTTGCTTTTTCGGAATAATCTTGAGATTAATATAAATATAATATTTACTCCTTTAAACTTTATATATCTTTATATTCAATATTATATCTATAAAAACTTTTATAAAAGATCAATCTATTTTATTTATATCAAGATCAATATTAATACGATTTTTGATATAAGCATTATATTCGATAATTTTATCCCAAAATTCTAATAATAATCCAGCTTCTTTTAGTATTATTTTTATATCTATTTCTGTAATTCTTATATTCCATTCTATAGATCTATTTTGATATAAAGAAATAATTATTATAACTTCGGATTATATATTTGATAATTATTTATAAATAGATTATAAAAATTTTAATATATTATTAATTCTAATTATAATAATCTTTTCTTTAGTAATTAATTCCATTTCCTTTTTCCAAGTTTTCAATATTTAAATTATATTGTCTTTTTATTTAAATAATATAATCCAATTTATTCTTATATAACTATCAATAATCAATATAAAATAACAATTCCCTTAAATCGATTTTGGGAATGATTTTATAATATCGAAATATATAAATTCGAGTCTCTTTGATTTATATAGATTCAATTATTTTGAAATATAATTAATCATTTTGATAAATATATATACTTTATAAATATCTAATTCAATTAAGACCTTTATTAGCTTGATTATATTAAATACCTTATATAGATTCTTGATCTTATTTAAATCTAAATAATTGAATCTTTGATATTATAATAAATATCTCTTTTTCTTTTTAAATATTAATTCATTATCAATATCTTTAATATTATCAATTATCTCTAAAGAAAAACCTTTTTCCTAATCATTTTGATATACATTCGAATAGAAAATTGTATCTTTATATTCTTTGATTATATATAAAACTATATATATTCTATTTTGCATTTTAATATAAATAACTTTTTTATTATCTTTTTTGAAATATATATAATAAGAATTGAATTCCCCTTATAATTCTATTTCACAAATTCTTTTTCTTAACAACAAATTTATTTCTAACCCTAATATATATAATATATTTGAAAATAATATCTTAGAATTATTTTTGTATATTATATCTATTAAACCCTAATAACAATAATATATCATTCCTTTATTAATCTTTATCCTTTATTTAATAATAAAATCTATTAATCTAAATAATAAAGATTAATTAGATATATATAAAGAAACACTTATATCGATATATTATTTATTAAAAGAAATTTTATTAATAATTTCTTTTATTAAATTATAATCTTTCTTTATTATATCCTTAATATCGGAATTTAATTCAAAGATATTATTAATAGAATATATTTGATCTTTTTTATTAAAATAAATCTTCTTTGAATTCAATAATCCCTTTCTTTTTTGATAATAAAAATAATTATAAAAGAATTTGTTGATTTATATTAAATACAAATAATTTCATATATAATGATCTTCTTTTTAATATAAATTACAAATATTATTTAGGATTTCGAAATTTAATTCTTAATATTGAAAAATATACCTAAATCCTTTCATAATTTGCATTTGTTTTGATCCATTTTTAAAACAAAGTTTTTTAACCTATAAATATTTAATTTTATTATCAATATTAAAACTAATTTGGATATCCAATATATCCATTATTCTTTGATAATCGATTAAAAAATTATATATTAAAATCAAAAATAAAACAATATCTTGATATACTAATTAATAGCTTTTGTTTGTAACCCCTAATTTCCTTTTATATTCTTTTAATTTATCTCAGACTTCGATAATAATCATATCAGAATAAATATCGAATTGAAATTTGAAGTTTTGAATCATCATTATATATATATTGATTATAATTATACTAATTCTAATATATTTCGATTTAAAATATCTCCAAAATATATATATTATTAAATATTCGTCAATAAAGGCTTCATCATTATCATTGAATATTATACAAATATACAATAACATATTCGCTTTATCCTTTAAGTATTCCAATTTCAATTCGATATTATAATATATATAATTATTGATCTTATAAACAAATACTATATTGAATCCTGTAATCTATATATATTCGTTTAATATTTGATCAATTATATAAAACTATTCTTTCCCTTTTAATTATATCTTTATTTATTTGAACTATTATTCATAATTGTTTTGATCGAATTTTGAAAGATTGTTTAATTCCGATATTATAAAGATTTCTTGTTATTTAATAAATATCGAAAATAACCTTTAGGTTTTTAAAACAATTTTAAAAAATATACAACAAATATATTCGGGATAATAAAAAAATATAAAAATAAAATAATAAAATAATTTGTAAAATCATATTATAATATATTTTCTTATAACTATACGAACTTGCTTTTTGTTTCTGCTATAATTCTGTATCAACATTATACAAATTGTTCTCCACTTTGGCTTATAATATTATAAGTTATAAATTGTATTATCATATTTCAACTCTACTTCGATAATACTATGTAAAAATTCTGATTTCCATTTTATTTCATTCTTATTAGTTATACTAATCCTTTCTCGATTTGCTTTACTTTCTAATTACTACTATACAATTGGATCTTATAACCTGTTAAATTTTAATACAGAAAGTAATAATATTATTAATTATATAAATTGAATTAAAGATCTATTATTCTAATAGAAATAGAATTGAAACTATTCCCAAATATGGTCTGTGCACCTTTTTGATCATGTGACCTCAATTCTAATCCTATGATGGCCTCATTTCCAACATATATTTTATATTTCAAATTTCAAAAGAAAAAGCAAATTGAAAACCCTTTTCCTTTTTATTATTTATTGAATTTATAAAATCATTAAAATCGATAAAGATATCGATTCAAAAAGGGAAATATCAATATTCTTTATTTATTATATTAAAAAATATATTTAACAAAAATATATCGAATTTGAAATCAATATCTTTTATTCATTATATCGAAAATATACCGAATTTAAATCGAAAATATATTAAATCTGAATTGAAAGTATATCGAATCTAAATCGAAAATATATTGAATTTGAATCGAAAGTATATTAAATCGAAAGTATATTAAATCGAAAGTATATTAAATCGAAAGTATATCGAATCGAAAATATACTTATCGAAATCGTATCGAAATCGTATCGAAATTATACCGAAATCGAATTGAAAGTGGATTAAAAATGAATATATATATAAAGGTTTTTAAATAATATTAAAGAGTTTTCAAAGAAATAAAAATATTGAATTTTATAAAATAAAATATAGGTATTATAATTTCAGTATTGAAAAAATTATTATGGATTTAGTTATTATATAAAATTCTCTATTAGAGTTTCAATTCGGTCAATTATTGTAGAATTAGAAATGAAGGAATTGAAGAACTGAAAAGGTTTTGATGGATCTCTAATGATTTTATGAAAAGGTATATAATACAATATCAATAATTCTACAAAAAGATATATAATATAATATAATGATTTTACAAAAAAGTATACAACACAATATCGATAGATCTACAATGGTTCTACAAAAAAGTATACAATATAATATCGATAGTTCTACAAAAGAATATACAATATAATATCAATAGTTCTATAAAAGGGTATACAATACAATATCGATAATTCTATAAAAAAGTATATAATACAATATCGATAGATTTACAATAATTTTACAAAAAGTATACAATATAATATTAATGATTTTATAAAAAGATATACAATATAATATTGAATAATATTGATTTTGATTAAATATTTCAATTTAAATAATTTCATTTTAAAGGTTTTCAAGGACGAAAGTTTCAGAAAGGAGGGCTTTATTATGAACCTTAATTATAAAATTAGGGTTAATTAAAAGCAGACCGAATTGTACGCTAGTTTGAAGAGTTTTTATCTATATAGAGGGGAATTCTTCAATACCATTAAAAAGAAAGTAATGAAAAGTTTTGATTCTAAACCCGAACCTATTGTTATTCGAATATTAACCGATTCTTTACTATGATTCTCACACAATTAAACATTTAAAAAAGATTAAAGATGAAAAAAATAATAAAAATACTTTTAGAAATTTAAAACTTCTATTGAATTTAATAAAGAAACAATAAAAGTAGATTTGGATTAATAAAAATCTAAAATATATTATTTTTTTAAAATAATCTTAAAAATTATTTACCGCCCTAATTTATTGATATTCTAATTGACTTTCCCTAATCTAATTGTTTTTTGATCTTTTTGGTTTTTATTTTTTGTAACTATCTTAAAACCAAATAGAATATATATTTCGGAAAAAGAAAGAATATAAAAAAATTAAAATATTAAGATTTAATATATAATTAATTCATAATTATATAATCATATAATTCTTCATAATTAAATATAAGAAAAAGTTCTATTCCCTTCTTCTTGAAAGAAATTAATCGTTTTTTTATTAATCTTTTTGTACCCTATTTATATACAATCTAAATCATTATCTAAATCTATTAGTTTTACTATTTGAAACCTCTACAATATAATCTGATTAGTTCCAATTCCCATTTCCCTTTACAATATACTATCAGGACGCACATATCTCGACCTACCTCTTTCACAATATTAGAAAATTAGGATATCTATATTTAAAAATCTTTATATAATTAATTTACCCTGGTAAATTATTATAAATATATCATTTTTATTTCGTTATTAGATATTTACACTTTCTTCGCTTTTTTATTTCTTCTTTCAATAATTCATTTTCATCTATATTATCCGAATCCTTATTAATATCCGATTTTATCGATTAATGGAATATTCGCCGAATATATTTTTCAGTAACAGAATCCCGATAGAAAATTCGTGGAATTATTATAAAAGTAAATATAAAAAGAAATTTATTTATACTTTGTAATCGAAATCCAAAAAATTTGTTAATATTTAATTATTAATCAATTAAATTCAATTCATTATATTTGTTATATCGATCTAAAAGCTTTTTCACTAATTGATTATATTTATTTAGGATAGTATTTATATCATTATTATTGGAATCCTTCAAAAAATCGAGATCTTTAATTTGAACTATTGATTTCTCTATTGTAGGCATTATTAACTTCATTAAAGCTATTGATATTTTTCGATAAATAATCGATAATATTATATTGGTTTCAGAAACTGGATTTAATTTATTAGAATTTACTGGAAATAGGAGTGATGTATTAATTATTGGGATCTTTTCCTTTTTAAACTTTTTGGGGTTTGATAATTTAATATCAAATTATTGTAGATCTTTATTATTGTTATCAAAAAGTTCAATCGATTTCGATACTTTTCTTTTGATAGGAATTGATTTGGAAGCTTTCCTGATAGATTTCGTTTAGGTTATTTGAGGTGTAATAATCCATGATTTCTTTGTTACTATTCTATTAATATTTTTGGTATTTTTGGTTTTGCCTTTAGTTGTTTTTCGATATATCGATTTCATTAGTGGAGTATAAACAGATTTCGATAATTTAAATCGAGATAGAGGAGCCTCAGGGATTTCTTCTTTATTTTTCTTGTTAATAGTATCCTTTAGTTCATTTTTATTTATTGGCTTATTTATTGGTTATTAATGTAATTATACAATTGTTAATAAGAAAAACAATGAATTATATTTAATATATTGATAGAATATTGTTATAAATCTATATATATTTTTATTAACTTTATTAACTTCTTTATCTATATATTTAATACTAATATAGTTTCTTTTATATTATAGAATAATTATCTTAAATTATATTTCTTTTGTTTATAAAAGAAGATCTTTATTCTTTGTATAAATTTAGTTTACTGATCCTTCAATTTCCCTAATAATATAGCTTCTTCAAATAAATTCATTTCGGCTGTCTACTATTTGCGATAAGCTGTAATAAATGATTTATTATAAGATTAATATCTTTTAATAGTGCTATATAAAGTTTCTTTTTTCGGATATATTCTGTATACATCAAATTGGGTCTTTTTGGAAAAGAGTATTTTTTGTTTATTATCTCTTTTTTAAGCAAAGATTTTGTATTATTGTAATAAGTGTTGGAAATGAGACCATCATAGGATTAGAATTGAGGTCACGTAATCACAATGATACACAGACCATATTTGGGGATAGCCTCAATTCTACTTTTATTAGAATTATAGATCTTTAATTCAACCTATATAATCAATAATACTATTATTTCCTATACCAAAAATCAATAGATTATAAATTCGGTTGTATAATAGTAATTAAAAAGCAAAGCAAATCGAGAAAGGATTAATATAATTAATAAGGGTAAAACAAAATGAAAATCAGAGTTTTCATATAATATTATCGAAACAGAGTTGAAATATGATAATATAGTTTATAATTTACAACATTATAAATCAAAGTAGAGAACAGTTTGTATAATATCGATATAGAATTATAGTAAAAGCGAAAAGCAAATTCGTATAGTTATAAGAAAATATATTATAATATGATTTTACAAATTTTCTTATTGTTTTATTTTTTATATTTTTTTATTATTCTGAATTTATTTGTAATATATTTTTTAAAATTGTTTTAAAAATCTAAGGATTATCTTCGATATTTATCAAACAATAAGAAATCTTTACAATATCGGAATCAAACAACCCTTCGAAGTTTGATCAAAACAATCATGAATAATGATTCAGATAAACAAAGATATAATTGAAAACGAAAGAATAGTTTTATACAATTAATTAAATATTAAACAAATATATACAGATTACAGGATTCAATATAGTATCTGTTTATAAGATAAATGATTGTGTATATTATAATATCGAATTGAAATCGGAATATTTAAAGAATGAAGCGAATGCGTTATTATATATTTATATAATACTCAATGATGATGATGATGAAGCTTTTACCGATGAATATTCAATAGTATATACATTTTGGAGATATCTTAAATCAAAATATACCAGAATCAGTGTAGTCATAGCTAATATATATATGACGATAATCCAGAACTTCAAATTCCAATCCGATATCTATCCTGATATGATCATTATCGAAATCTAGGATAAACTGAAAGAGTACAAAAGGAAATTAAAGGTTGTAGATGAAAACTATTGATCAGTATATCAAGATATTGCCTTGTTTTTGGTTTTAATATATAATCTTTTAATCGATTATCAAGAAATAATGAATATATTGAATATCCAAATCAATCTTAATATCAACAATAAGATTAAGCATTTATAGATTAAAGAACTTCGTTTTAAAAATAAATCAAAACAAATATAAATTGCGAAAGGATTTAAATACATTTTTCGATATCAAGAATCAGATTTCGAGATCCCAAATAATACTTACGATTTATATCAAAAAGAAGATCATTATATATGAAATTGTTTATATTTAATACAAACCAACAAACTCCTTTATAATTATTTTTGTTATCAAAAGAAAAGGGGATTATTGAATCCAAAAAAGATTTATTTCAATAAGAAAGATTAAATATACCCTATTAATAATATCTCTGAATCAGATTTTGATATTGAGGATATAATAAAAGAAAATTGTAATTTGATAAAGAAAATTATTAATAAAGCTTCCCCTAACAAATAATATACTAATATAAACATTTCTTTATATATATTTGATTAATCTTTATTATTTAGATCAATAGATTTTATTATTAAACAAAGAATAAAGATTAATAAAGGAATAATATATTATTGTTATTAGGGTTTAGTGGATATAATATACAAAGATAATTCTAAGATATTATTTTCAAATATATTATATATATCAAAACTAGAAGTAAATTTGTTATTAAGAAAAAGGATTTATAAAACAGGATTGTAAAGGGAATTCAATTTTTATTATATATATTTCAAAAAGGATAATAAGAAAATTATTTGTATTAAAATATAAAACGGAATATATATGGTTTTATATATAATTAAAGAATACAAGGATACAGTTTTCTATTCGAATATATACAGTACTAGTCAACTTATATTACCCCACAACCTAATTTCAGTTTTTTTATATATTCAACATCTACCTTTCAACTTAATTATAAAATCAACCATTAATTATTATAATCTAAAATTTGAATATATTGAAGTTCTATATCTATATTATTCCCCAAAAAAAATTCAAATCCTTATCGCTCTATAATTAATTAATATTTTGTATATTAGTTCCTTATTGTAATATAGACCTCAATTCTATCAGGTATACTTGCTTTTAATTTATTGAATAATTCTTGATTTAATATATCCCAAATTGTTTATAAACAATTCTCTAACCTTTATCTAGTATATTCCGATTTGTTTTTATCGATTACAATATCAGGAAATATTTTATATAACCTTATTTTTAAAGTCTATTAAATATATTCAATAGAATTGAAATCAAAATAATAAAAAAGTTAATCTTTCAATATTAGGATCCTTTTCTTTTGAAATTAATCCTATACTTTGTGGGTATAATGAATAAAAATATTATCCTGTATAAATTCATATTCTGGACTTAATCTTTCAAAAGCAAAATTTACTTCAATATCGAAGACCTTGAGATATAAATTGATATTATATTTATATTTCTTACTTTCAAAATCTCTATTCATTATATATAAATTATTCTTTTTAAGATCCCAAAAGCCTTTTCAGACTATAACCTTTATATTCTTATTCGTACTATATATTTGAATCATTTTAGATTCCTATTTCTAAGCGGAAATGCAAAAACATTATTCTCCTTTTTTATTTCGCTTCTACTTTATAGAGTATTCATCATTTTATACAACTAATCTTTATTCCTTTATTATCAATCCTCTATATATTAAACACTATATAAACTGTTTGAACGCATATGCCTGGGTAAGTTCCGGCCGTTTTTTACACTTCCAATTGATGATTCTATAGGCCTTTAAAATCTTCTTAATAATAGAGGTACTATATTTAAGGCCTATAGCTGTTTTTGTTTATATATAGATTGATTTTGGATATAATCAAATGTATCGAATTAGTATACGTTTTTCTCTTTCTGTATAAGATCTAATTCGAAGAATATAAGATAGATTCATTCCTTTATTGTGTAATGCATCTTGTTATAGAGTATAATGAATAATTCGCGTTTCGAGATTGAAATCAATTGCGATACAATAAGGATTAAAGCTATTAAAAGCTTTGCCAATAATTTTGCTATGTAAATATAGAGTAAGATGCTTAAAAGTTAGTTCCCTTTCAATATTCAAGGTTCTGGGAATACGTTATGATACCATTGATGAATAAATAATAAAGAGAGTTGAAATTCAATTCGCGAAATTTACGCGTTTTTAAGGTTTTGGGGTAATATAAGTGCACGGTTACTGTATCAAAATGATTAAGAAAAAGGTTTTTTTTCAAAGATAATCGATAGTATCAAAAATATCGATAACGAATTAATATTCAAAAAGAAAAAAAGATATCTATTATAATATTGAAGATTCAATTATTTAGATTCAAATAAGATCAAAAATCTATATAAAGTATTCAATATAATCAAATCAATAAAGATTCTAATTGAATTAGATATTTACAAAGTATATATATTTATCAAGATGATTAATTATATTTCAAAGTAATTGAATTTGTATAAATCAAAGAGACTCGAATTTATATATTTCGATATTACAGGATCATTCTCAAAATCGATTCGAGGGAATTATTATTTTATATTGATTATTGATAATTATATAAAAGTAAATTAGATTATATTATTTAAATAAAAGAATAATACAATTCAAATATTGAAAATTTGGAAAAAGGAAATGAAATTGGTTATTGAAGAAAAGATTATTGTAATTAGGATTAATAATGTATCAGAACTCTTATAAACTATTTGTAAATGATTATCAGATATACAATCCGAAGTTATAATAATTACTTTTTTATATCAAAACAAATCTATAGAATAGAATATAAGGATTACAAAGATAAATATAAAAACAATACTAAAAGAAACTGGATTATTATTAGAGTTTTGGAATAAAATTATAGAATATGATATTTATATTAGAAATTGTATTAATATTGATCCTGATATAAATGAAATAGATTGATCTTTTATAGAAACTTTTATAGATATAATATTAGATATAGAAATATATAAAATTTGGGGGAACAAATATTATATTTATATCAATCCCAAGATTATTCTGAAAAAACAAAGATACAATAAATTGTAGGATATTTCGAAAATCAATATATTTCTAAAATACTCAAAAGTTACGAATAAATATATCAAAGTATATTCTTTAAAATTAAATTATATATTTCGATCAAATAGAATAATTATAGATAAATTTTATCGAAAAGAAGATTTGGATTTTAAATTAAGAAATTGTAAATCAGATTTACAAAGAACAAAAAATGTAAAGCCAAATCGAAGATTTCATAATAAATCAATAACAAATAAAATACCTTCTCCATCTTCAATATCAAATATGATATTTATATTATTTTTATTCCAAACGTTTTTTCCAATAGATATTATATTGAATTCAATAATTATATTAAATATTCCAATTATCGAATTGAAATTAAATAAATTAAATATATTAATACTAATATATAATAAAAATGAAAATAGTAATATCCAAAAAAACAAATCAAAAATCTTCTTTTAAAGATATTTCAGATATCAAATTCATTATTCCAGAGATTCCAACCCAAAAATCAACTTTTGTAGATCCTGAATCTATATCGAAAGTAAAATTTAAGATCGTCTTAAATTTTATTGATAAGTTTATTTCAATAAAATCAGAAAACGAAGTAAATCTATAATTATTTGAAATTGAATAAAAGGATACAATAGATCTTAAAAACGAATCTTTAAGATATCTAATACAAAAACGGAAAAGAGATATAGAATAAGATTCTAAAGGAGAATAAGAAAGTAAGATTATAAAGACGTTGATTATAATATTTATATAAACCAAAATTCAAAAAAGTATAGAATATATTATAATTATAATTCCAATTATTTATAAGATGGATCTTTATATCAAAGACAAGATCGTTTCAAATTTTATAATTTCGTTGATGGATATAAATAATACAGAAGATATAGTATATCCAATTGAAAAAGTTTTGGGAATCAAAATATTAAGAACTTATAAAGAAGTAATATCGGATCGAAAATACTCTGAAAAATGAAAGAAAGTTATTTAAGAGGAAATTATATTTTTAATTCAAAATGATATTTAAAAAGAATATATACTTTTTAAAGGAAATAATTTGGTTTTGATAAAATGAGTATTTATAATTAAAATAAAGGATAATAAAATAGAACGATTCAAGGTAAGATTAATAATTCAAGGATTCAATCAGATATTAGGAAAAGATTATAATGAAATATTTGTATCAATAATGAAACTAGATATACTTAGATTATTCCTAATTATTGTTGTAAAAGAAAATTTGGAATATTTATATTTCGATATCAAAAATGTTTTTATTGAATTGTATTTGAAGGAAAAGATCTATTTCGAATTATTCTAAAGTATTAAAATCGAAAAGGGATATATACTATAAGTTTTATAAAGTTTATATAATTTGAAATAAACTAGAAGGGATTAAAGTTTATTATTGAAAAAAGTGTTTTTAAATATAGACTTTGTATAAAATTTGATAAATCTATATTTGTATATATTTAAAGATTGTGATATAATATTATTAGTATATATTAATAATATTATTATTGTATTATATATATCATTGTAAATCATTTGATTCGATAAAAAACTATCAATTTGTTTTAATATTAAAAATTTAAGGGAGATTAATAAAATCCTAAATATTAGAATTATTTGTAATAGAAAAATATATATATTAATTATAGATCAAAAAGAATATTTTGATATTATATAAATCAAATACAATATTATATATGGATAATATCAAATCAAGAAATTGTTAATAATGGATTATATCTATCTCCGGTTAATAATTGATAATGATGAACTAGTAGATATAAACAAATATCAATAATGAATAGGAAATATAATCTATTCAATAGTATATATTTAATTAAATATAACATTCTCAATTAAAAGATTTTCATAATTTATAATAAAACTAATAAAACATTATATTATAGTTTTGAAAAATCTAATATGATATTTATGATTAATAATCAAATAAAAGTTATGGTTTGGATTAAAGAGAGTATAATCTGATATTTATAAAAAATATAATATATTTGATAATATAATAAAGATATATATAGATATAGATTAGATTAATAATAAATATAACCGGAAAAGTGTTTCAAAGAGAGTTATGATATTTTATAAAGGTTTTATATTGTAGATTAGCAAAAAACAAATATCTATAATTATTTTTAATATGGAATTAGAATATATTGCAATGGTAATGTTTATTAAACAAAGGAGATAAATTGTATAAATACTTAAAGATTTATTCAAATCAAGTTATATTGGAAAGAATGGAGATATGGTTTAGATGCTTGATAATAATCAGGGTGTTTTAATTTTAATCAAGAATCTATATTTATATAAACGATTTAAATATATAAATATCAATTATTATTTCATTAAGGATTTAATAGAAAAAAAGAAAATCGTTATTAATTATATTAATATATACAATATAATTGTTGATAAAATGATGAAGTTTTATGCAAAGATTGTTTTCGAAAGGTTTAAGAAAATGTTAGGATTAATAATTTAGGAGGATTGAATAAAATATTCTCAATAAGGGAGTGTTGGAAATGAAATCATTATAGGATTAGAATTAAGGTTATATGATTATAATGATATACAGATCATATTTGGGGATAACTTTAATTCTATTTCTACTAGAATTATAAATCTTTAGTTCAATCTATATAATTAACAATACTATTATTTCCTGCACCAAAAGTCAACAATAAGCGATATATTTAGTGTAGTGAAGGTATATCGGATATATAAATTGCGGAGGTACATGAACTGAATATATTATCAATTCAGGAAAAAGCTGAGATATAATAAAAAGAATAATAAAAGTTTTAAAGATATAATATTACAATTGCAATATAGAAATATAAAGTTTCGAAGATAGGATTTCGATAGATTTATATAATCTTTAAAAAGCACATTATATATATTTTTGTTATTATTATTATTATTATTTATTTCTTTATTTGTTATACAAAATCATTATATATTATAATTACTTTATTAATCGATGGCTTCTTATAATTATAAACAAATCAACAATTCATCGGCTTCTCGGAAGCGAAGCCCCGAAGGGAAGGCTCTATTATAATTGTTAAAAGGATATTGTTAGTAAAGTTAGGAATTTTTATAAAAAAGTGGCTTTATTATTAAAGACAAATGTACAATCAATGATCTACTATCGATTGATTAGAAATTTTGTAAAATCTTTGTATTTATTAAACTTTAATATATAATCGATAATTTGTTATCATTCCGATATCGTTCTTTATTAAACTTAAAAAAAAAAGGTTCTCCTAATTAGAAAAGGATAATGAAAAGTTTTATAGCTGTTTTAGAACTAATTGATTCTTTGCCATTTGTGACTCTGACATTTCGTAGAACCATCGATATTCTTTCAATTCTTCTAATTCCTCCATTCCTAACTCTATAATAGTCGGCCGAGCTAAAACTCCAATGGAGAACTCTATACAACGATTAAATCCATAATAATTCCTTCAATAGTGAAATTATAATGCCTACATCTTCATTTTATAAAGTTCAACATTTTCACTTTTTGAAAACTCTTCAATATTACTTAAAAACCCCTGTATAGATATTCATTTTCGATCCATTTTCAGTTCGATTTCGGTACGATTTCGGTATAATTTCGATAGATATATTTTCGATTTGGATTCGGTATATTTTCGATTCGAATTCGATATATTTTCGATACAATAAATAAGGGATATTGATTTCGAATTCGATATACTTTTGATGTAATAAGTAGGGAATATTGATTTCGAATTCGGTATATTTTCGATATAATGAATAAGAGATATTGATACTTTCTTTTTTGGATCAATATTCTCATCGATTTCAATGATCCTATAGATTCAATAAATAATAAAAGAGGAAGAAATTTTCAATTTGCTTTTTTTTTGAAATTTGAAATATAAAATATATTATATCTATTAATATATCGATTCAAATTTGTATCAAATAATATCTTCAATATAAATATTATTTCATCTTCAGCTAATATATTAACTTTCTAATATAGATCCGATTATTTACAATTAGTTTTTACTAATGATCCTTCAGAATCATACAAGGACTAATTTCACCCCTTTTTTTGAAAGAAACCTGGTATTTTATCAAAAAGAAGAAACTTTAAGCATTTCATTAAAGTTCTATTTTGAAAACAGAAATACAGTTATTATCGTATATAAATCCGTTTATTATATTCCTTAAAGATAGTATTAAAGACTTCATCATTATTATTATTATATATAAATCCATTTATTATACTCCTTAACGGTAGCATCAAAAATTTTATCATAATCTCAACTTCAATATCTTCAACTTCAATATTTTCAATTTTAATATCTTCAACTTTTATATTCAAATTCTTCAATTTTCCGATAAAATCTCGAAGGTTCTCCATATACTTTTCGTTTTTTGGTTCTTTTGTTTGAATAATTTATATAATTTAAGGATTCGCTTTCGAATTTCATAAAATAAAATAGGATTCGATTTGTATATCATATTCATATTTTTCGAATAAATCTTTTCAATTCCTTTTTCTTGTTTTCTTGATTCGAAGGTTTTTTGTAGTATTTTTGATAGGTTTTCGACAATATTCCAAAGGGTTTTCGAAGGTTCGTTTTGAGATCAAATTTGTATATATTTTGAAAGTAAATTTTCAAAGGTTTTTGATAATATTCAGAAGGGTTTTCGAAGATTCGTTTTGAAATCAAATTCGTATATATTTTGAAGATAAATTTCAAAGGTGAATTTCGAAGGGTTTTCGAAGATTTTTATAAATGAAAAAATGAGGTTATTCCCAAAATTAACCGACGAATTGCTCTCAAAAATAAATAAAAAGAATTATAAGAATTATAACAAAGAATCAATTAATTTCGAATAATAATAAATTTGGATTTAAAATCAAAAACTTTTCATTACTTTCTTTCTAATGGTATTGAAGAATTCCCCTCTATATAGATGAAAACTCTTCAAACTAGCGTACAATTCGGCCCGCTTTCGGCTAGCCCTAGTTTCGTAGTTGAGGTTCGTAACAATAATTAATTATATCAATATTAACTAACAGCACCAATCTGCCCGGCTCTGTATGACGTCACTATTGATACTATAGAAAAAATACAAAAAGAGTATAGTACTCATCTTCTTAGAGAGAAATAATAGATTATATTGTCTGAACAGATGAAAATGATTATATAATGATTACGGGATATTGTCGTTTCTAAATAGTCATTTTCAAGTGGCTGCAAATATATAATAAATTAAGAATTCATTTCCACGACATATCAATACATTCCAAACGCCGTTGCGCCCTAATATATCTATCTGTCTCTGAACCATTCGCTATAGATATTTTATCATCGTATCATACGATTTCGATTCATTGAAGATGCTTCAGAAAATGAAGAAAAATCCAGCTTTATAGTACAAAGGCGAACTGCCCCTCTTCTCAGTGCCTTTCTTTCCATCCACCCGTGAGTTCACGTCATTGAAAATCTCGTTTTTTGACGAGGACAAAGATGTTAACCCAACCAAGTCAAACCCTAATCGATTTTTATAGATCCATAAATCTTCTGGACGAATGCCCAGCAAGCAAAATATCCGATTGAACCTTGACAGCTTATTATTATCATCCTGAATCAGATATAGAATAAATGTGACTTACCAGTAAGAATGAAAAACAAAAACGAAATGAGTGCACTATACCCAATGTAAAGTACACTACCAGCCAAGCCACCAAGTTGTAGTTTCGTCATCCAGTAAATCATGGCGTTCGCAAACACATACCCAGCACTTGCACCGGCCGTCATGAATGCTCTCCAATGCCAGTGATAATTTTCGCTACATAGCAAGAAATATATCATGAGAACTGTGACGGCGGCGCACGTAATGATCATGAGACCGTAGCACAAAAAGAGGAAGCCGAACATGTAATAGACCTTGGAAAACCAGATGGAAGACATGATGAAGTAGAGTTCAACAAAGATTGCCCCAAATGGTAGAATACCCACGAGAAGCATGGATGGAATTGGGCGCATGTAGGAGGTAGAAGGGGGGATTTGACGTGGAATTTGGTTGGTACGAACGGGGGCAGCGATAGGTGGTTGGCGGAACCCAACCCAACTTCCAGCAAATGATAGGGGCAGAGAAAAGAAAAACCAGATACAGACAATAACGAGCATTGTTGTGAATGGTACTGCTCCTGAGGATTCCTTGGCCCAGAGAAAAAGATTGAGAAGGAAAAATGTGCCGAAGACGATACCTGGAACGAGAGTTGGCGTCAAGGCAATGTTGAGCTTCCATTGTTCGCCACCAAAGGACTTGTATACCCGGGCTGAGGTATATCCACCGATAAACCCAAGGACAGTATACAAAAGGATCATAATAGTACCCAGAGATCCACGATTTGATGGTGATAGGAATCCCAAAAGTGCGAAAGCAATAGTGAAGCCCGTCATAACGAACAACTGTGCTCCATTTCCAAGAAAGACGCTCAAAATCAATGGGTGTCCTGGTGTGCGAAATACATCTCCATGTACCAACTTCCATCCAGAATCTTCTTGAACTCCGTCTTCGACAGCAACAGATGTTCCTGACAAGTCATCAAGGTTGATCGAGTCAAGCCTGTTGTATCTTTGAATGTCTTTTCTCAATGTTCGCATGAGAATTGAAAGGACTGTAATGACGAGGAATACTACAATGACAGCTGAGTTGATCAAAGAGAACCAATGAATCTTGGGGTCAAAAACATGGAGATATTTATCCCATCTAGTTGCCCAAGCTGTTGTTGATGGTTGCCACCAGACGCTATACGAATATGTGACGGCTGTCTCGCCAGACTCGGAAAGCACCACTTTTGGTCCCCCAGCACCGCATTCTGGATCGCCTGCATTCCTATTCAATGTCCTGGATGAAGGTTGGACAATAACGCCAACAACCCTCATTTGACCGGCAGAAACCTCATGGTAGTCAATGAAGATATCGTAATGATTATTCAAATGCATGTCCTTCTGATCGCTACTCCCCAGAGCAAATCCTTGACTATAGAATCTCGTTTGTGTGATTTCGTCCTCAATCAATTGCCCTGCGGGTAGACCGTCAACCAACCAATTCAACGCGAACCCTTGTTGTATCCTTCTGTTCACAAAATGTGCCGAGCTTTGATCAAACTTCTTCTCCTCGCAAAGTTGTGTACATGTCTCATTAACTCCCATCTTCAGGTTGAAGGGCGAAGTCATTATGCGATCACCGAAAAGGATACTGCCCAAACTTTCCGAGACATATTCGGGTTTTGGATCTGGTCTACAGAAATGGAAAGCCGGATGATAATAATCGAAAGATACCACTGATCTCAATTGACCATCATCATAAGAACCGACGGGTGTGAGTCGATTAACAAATAAGGGAACTTTGGCGCCGGGTGGATATGAGGTTGGCGCAACACCAGGAAGATAAAAAGCTGAGGATAGTTGGGGAGCGACGAGCAGAGTCGCGAAGAAAGCCGCAGACGGTGTGAAATCTTTTAAACGCATGATGAAAAGAATCTATCTGGCGATGTGTGAGTTTGACACGATTCAAGGGTAGGATTTAGGTATTCATAAGGACGGATGTTCTTGAAAGGAGAGCTTACGAAGATCCAACCCTTGATCCTCAACCTTATGTTTAATTTAGCATGAGATGCCACAAAAGAATTGATCAGTTAAATTCTCTCATACAAAGAAACAGTGGAGGACAATCTAAAAGGAAAATGAATGAGAGATATTGGATTTAGTTGAAATGAAGCAACTGGATAATTTACTTGTTTTTGCTTGCTGTGAAGGGAACTTGGGATAGCTTTTCGACTAACCTGGCCTTGCCGCAAGGGTCGGATTAATATTTGGCCGGCGCAAAAGAAATTTATCCCATGGAAATCAGATTTCTTATCGATACAATAGAAATCTTCTTGTTCAGAAATTCTTTGAGAACTCATCCATTTATTTCATTAATTGACAAATTTAACAACGGGATTATGGCTTTCGAGACTTCTCTTCCGGCATTACTGGCTAATCTTACTCAATCACTGACTTCTGCCATTGAATCAGCTCCAGAAAGTTCAGTTGTCAATCCTCCTGCAGATGGCATTTCACTCTTAGACGTGAAGAATGAGCTGATCCTATCCTACCTTCAAAACTTGGTCTTTATCATAATCCTTAAAATCAGGAATCAGAAAGACGATATATCCGATGAGGATGAAGAAGAATTGGACAATGCGGTGGTGAGAAAATTGGTAGAATTGCGAGTGTATCTTGAAAAGGGTGTTCGGCCATTAGAAGGGCGTTTGAAATATCAAATCGACAAAGTACTCCGAGCATCCGACGATGCACTTCGAGCTCTTGCGCCTACACCGAAAGCTCTCAGAAGTAAAGATGATGCGCCAATTGATGGATACGATTCAGACTCTGAAGACGACAGTGATACGGATGCGAACGGGGTATCTCTTGAAACCTCCCAGATCGATGATCTCCAATACCGACCAAATCCTTCCTCTCTCCTTAGACCTGCCGCTGCTACAGATGATGATTCGAAACATTCCTCAGATGGTGTTTACAAACCTCCTCGCATCACTGCAACCGCTATGCCTACCACCGAACGTCGCGAAAAGAAAGACAGGAAAGCGAACAAATCTGCAACCTTGGATGAATTCGTCAATACGGAATTGTCTGCTGCACCAATTGCAGAGGCTAGTATCGGCTCGAATATCATAGCCGGTGGCAGAAGATCAAAGAGCGAAAAGGAAAAGAAGGAAGATGATGAGAGAAGAGAATACGAAGAGAAGAATTATACTAGATTACCGAAGGAAAGCAAGAAGGATCGATCGAAGAAAAATAGGGCTGGTGGAAGACAAGATGCTGGATATGGTGGCGAGGAATGGAGGGGTTTGGGCGAGGGTGTTGATAGAATTGAGAGATTGACAAAGAGAAAAGGTGGTAGCGGTGGTGCAATGAAGGATGTTCTAGAGAAGAGTAGAAAGAGAGGTGTCGAGGATGGTCCTAGAGGAAGCGGCATGCAAGTTGGTGAAGGCTTTCAGAAGAGATTGAAGATGCTAGACGGGGGAAGAAAGGATCGTGGTACGGGTAGGAAGTAGGTACCAGGCAGCTTTTGCCATGTGTTCGTGTTGGTTTGCTTCGATTTCAAATGTATGATTTTCAGACAAGGCTACGGTGTGCCCAGAATACCCCAGAGACTGTGCATCATTCTTTTGGTGGAGACCCGGTTCACACAAGTTTTTGAGTTTTCCAGTCCTTCAGTCCTCAAATTTGGCCCTTTATATATGGAAATTCTGGGCAAAGACCGGATAAAATTTAGGGAATCTTGACATCACTACTTACAATTACCAATTACGGAACATAGATCACGAGCCGGATCACGAGCCGGATCACGAGCCGGAACACGAGCAGTGTCTCTCCCACCCCTAAAAGCACTAAGTTCGAATTGAAAAACCATGGTTATATTCCCTTATTAGTGTATATAAAATGCATGAGACTTGCTTCATTACCGCGTTTAAGTATATGTTGGCTCCACCAAGATCTAAGGAATCCGGAAGATTCTTGGTTCGAAAACTCTATGCACATGGGTAGTCAAATCCAGCTACCATGCCTCATTCTCTAACATAGGTAATCGATCCTTTGTACCGCGCTTGATTCATTGAGATCTTTTGTGAAGGTTGTTTGCAGCCCTCTCTTGTTTGTTTGTTTGTTTGTTGCCTCTCTTTCTTGCTTTCCCGCTTTCTTGTTTGTGAGCAGTCCTCTTCTTGCTGAAGCAAGCATCTGAATGTGAATGTATTGAGTAACTCAAATCATGTTATTTGAGTCATCTCATGATAATTCATTCTCTTCTTGGTATATTGCAATGCATAAAAATAAACCCTCACTAAGAATCACCATTCTTGTCAGTAATGTGATCATAAGGGTCAGAAGGACCAACGAGATTTTGCCCCGGACGGCAACACGGGATTTGGCATCTTCACACTTATGGAGTTATGTGCCTCTGGCTTTATTCTTGTATACAATAATATTGGTCCAATTTCCCAATCAATATTCAAGATCCAGCTGTGCTTTGTTCCCAATCACATTCAGCCCGTGATGCTCTCCTTTGCATATATTGAGAAGTCTCTTCGACTCTTCAGAAGTTTATGCATTGTATTCCGGAAAGAACTATATTGCACAAAACTCATATACATGCCTCAATTCCGGGCATTGAATTTTCAACAGGTGAACCTGTATATAGAAAAAATTACTCATAACATCAATGGGATGCTACGCCAATAAAGCAAACGACTCCTGTATATACAACAACAGCGAAAACCAGAATATATTTAATAGGGCACCAAAGACTTCATGGGTCATTCCACAGGATCTACCGTGTGCCCAACTAAAGTAAAGATTTCTCAGCACAAGAGTGCAACTTTGGAAGTTAACTAGACATCTGTGTACTAGTTCCCTGAGTGCAGGGTTGATTAGCCAATGGATAGCATTTGACTTTCTTACTTCTATCTAGGTCTCGAAATGTAATAATTCTTTGTCATAATTCAACTACACTTTCTTTATTGTGCAATCCACTCTACTGAAATGATTTCTTACATATTAATAGGTTGCCAAGTGCTTCATCGATTGAAACTTTCGCATTATCTAGATCTAATTTGATGATTTGAGTGAAATCTTTGCAATCCTTTTTCCAAAGCTATATATTATCTCTTCTCCACAGTCAATAATTATAGCTCCATTCATCGTTTTGTTCGACCGTGCCGAAACTAGTAATCTTTCCCAGATCTTACACGTTCCAGACTCTGTCGCGAATTGGATTAATTCCCCCGCCACCAGGTGTTACACCTGACTTTACAAATCCGTATTCGATAGGCCCAATCGTTATAGCGCTGGCTTATATCGCTTTACATATTGCCATAACATATCGCTTTCATTGTTATGGCAATATGTACTGCTATTAGAATATGGACGATATTTAAACTTATACACCCAGTTAAATACAATTGGAGCGATCTAGCCTTCATGTTGGCTATTTTGGCGTCATTGACATTCTTTATAATCTTAATAGTAGGTGCACTCAGTTCTGTCCGACTGTGCCCTTCATTTAATTTTACTTTCTTCCATTTTTCTTACCATTTGCAATGTCATTTTTGGCACGTGGCGCTCACTTGCGGAGGCCACCCCTATATCCCCCCTCCCCCAGGAGTAACTCCCATCCTTGCTACATTTGTTTCCTTTGTCGATATATTGGTGAGCATGACCTTCAGACATGCCTCAAGATCCAAGTATTAAACAGACTCTACCATTTTGTAGGTCGGCGCCACGGGCACTGGTCAAACAGGTATTCACTCATGGGAAGTCCCATTAATCAAAATATTGTCTTTCCGCAGTCTTGCCTCGATAGCTATGGACACGTTGATGACTTCTCTAGCCGCCGGTTTAATCAAAATCACCATATTCTTATTATACATCGAAATTTTCTCCACTACCGATAGGATCCGAATATCATGCTATATTGGTATAGGAATAACTTTTATCTTCTATACTATTGTTGTCATCTTCACTGGTCTTTGGGCATTTCCACTTTCAATCTATTTGATTCCAGATAATGACATTCGAGCACAAGACTTTAATGTCCCAACTGGTATTTTTGGATTGATAACTGATATCTATCTATTTATTGTACTATTGGTGGCAGTGAGTCAACTGAAGAGTATGACCATTAGGAAGAGATTGGGTGTCGCATTAATTTTTGGTACTGGGTTCTTGTAAGTCCGACTTCTTGACGAAAATGCTTTACTAATAATGAATAGAGCTATTATATCCTCAATTTTGAGCATTGTTTGGCGTGTTATAATTAGTAGTAATAGCGATCATATGTGAAACGTCGGATTATTATATATGGTTCAGATTACAGAGCTCGTCTTTAGTATCATCATCACATGCACACCACATATTACAAGGTTTCCCCGGAAATACTGATCAAGAATTGAAGTCTACTTGTGCTG
The DNA here is from genome assembly GCA_014898415.1 of Stromatinia cepivora. Lineage (NCBI taxonomy): Eukaryota > Fungi > Ascomycota > Leotiomycetes > Helotiales > Sclerotiniaceae > Stromatinia > Stromatinia cepivora. The sequence continues at coordinate 1,636,659 of RCTD01000011.1, read as the reverse complement.
CAGCGGTGTAAGAAAAGATGAGCAAGCAGAAAAATCCTCGAAGAGAAGTGAGGGACCTGACAGAATCGGACCGATGAAACTTAAAAAACATGCAAAACTATATCCGGGTCTAGATATTTCAACTGGAGGAGGAATGACAGAAGGTACCATAATTGACAAAGCGGATAAGGAGGTTAAGCCAGAACATGTCACAGCACAGCAGCACCCAGCGCAATACCCAGTAGATGTTCGTTGGGCGGAGCGACAGAGAGATATACAAGAGAAATTTTGTGATGGATTGGAAGAAAATTCCCACAATGGTACAGAGATGGGCAAGTTCAAATTTGCTGGCTTGATAGTTTAAATGCTGTGGTTCGAATGATTGAATACGATTGTTTTATGTTGCATCTTAGAGTTTCTTTATCAAGTTTGGACTAATTTCTTTGTCATACACTCACCGCAGGATTGTTAGATGCGTTTATTGTGCTTCTCAGTTGCGATGGTCATGGTTAGCTATTTCCGGACAAAGAATCATTGAAGTGCCAATCTTCAAATATATCTCGACAAATTTTCATGCTTAAATTGCGCTCAAATCGTAGGTTAGGTTAAGGCCAAATTGAAGAATGATGACGATTATAATTATCTAAGTTCCACTCATATCTCCGCAATTGCACAATTAATTGGACAGAAATCACTGTCTGTTCAGACTGAGCTTTAGAAGCATGGCAGTAGCACAAACTATTGCGCAAGAACAAGTGGTCAACTATGATGCACGAGAAATTGGCAGGGTTAGCTATGATACTACAGGTCAATTGCTATCACCAAGTAAGGAACCACGAGCCTTTTGCCCATCTCAAAATCAATGAAGAGATACTGATCTTTACGTTCTACGCTCAGGGGAGCAGGCTCGCTACACCCTTGACTGGACAGGCCTTGCGAAGAGGTACAGTCGACCCTTAGGAAAATTTGCATCTGTCGATCATCAGATACTAGGTAATGATGGAAAAAGTGGATTAACACCGCAAGGGAATAATTCGAAGTCTCGACAAAGTGGATGGAAGGAGATTTCGGATGACCTAGATACATATCAGAGAAAGAGATTTAACGGTTTTACGGCATCCGATCTTCATGGCATGCAAGCTTTGGCAGCGTTGGACACGAATTTTTTCCTTCATAGCCTTGAGAATCCTATTCATCCTTGTTTTGAAAGAAGTAGATGGGTGGTAGAGGATTGCATGCCGAAACATAAGGGGGCTATACCAATTCTTGGGAAACACGAAGGATTTTGGGTGGTGAGTATATGCTGGAGCTAAGAAGTTCAAATTATCTTAAGTTTACTCGGCTTATGCTTCCGCTTTACTAGGCTAATAATCCTGTTGTCTGGGACCTATTGAAACCTTGCTTACAAGTAGCAACGCTGATGTTGCATAACGAATGCAAATATTACTGGTATGTGCCATTACAACTTCAGTAACAATATTTCCGGGTTGATTAGGTTGTTAGGCTAGACGCACTCCTCAACGGCCGATATGAAGATGTACCCAAAAGTCCGAAAGGAATAAAACTGCAACGTTTCTTTTCGAGAACCCATGGTGAAAGGATCCACCATTCCTCTGCTCGGCACCTTGAAATACTAATCCATAATTTAACATCTAAGGTTATGTTCGGATTTCACAGTGGATATGAGGATGTTGCAACTGGTCTGCCTCGTTCTCGTACAAGCCGCAATGCAATAACAAGGAATCATACAGTATATGATAGGATCGAGGTGTTAATTTCTACAGAGTTGGCGCAACCTCTACTAAGAGACGACTTGACGGATGCTGAGAAGTATGTTGCTTGGGGATTGGAAGTGTGGTCACATATTGATGCGTACATATAGGATGGGAAATCGGTTGAGAATCGCTACTACACTGGTTCATGAGTTTGCAGTAAGTTGGCTTGCGAATCCTACGTACTCAGTAGTTGAAACTTTTAATCTAATTTACGATACGAGCTAGCATGCCTTAAGGAGATCCATCATTAATGAGAAAGAAGTTTGCGATGATAAAGTGGCCGAAGGAGAGAATGAGCCTTATTTTGAAGACGAGCCTCTCGCAGAGCTAGGATATTCTTTCATTGAGAATTTAAGTCCCCCATATACAAAAAAGTCTGGAATGCTAACGTTAAGAACAGATATGGGGAGGTCAGCCCACATCTCTTATCACTCAGGTATATAATCGCGGTGGTCCTGGTCTTCCTAATCTCGGTATCATCAAAACCAGCTGGTTTACCGACAAAAATAAATCCTATCAAACATCGAGAAAAGCCCCGCCATTGAATTTCAAACCAAGGAGAGGTCGGATTGATAAGTTTCACACATATGATTATTGGCCCGTGCCAACACCATGGTATAAAACTCTCTTTACTGAAGGCTTTTGGGAAAATGTTCGGGAATTCGGCCCGGAAGCTAAAAGGATGAGAATAGAGAAATTGGGGATGAGATTCCTCTCAAAAGATCATCCTGACGCAAAAAACCGGGTAGATGATAGCGGTATTAGCATTGGCGGTGGATGGTCGTATGGACCGCCTCAGACAAGGAGCCAAACCCAAAGGTTCAGAATGAAGAACAGACTATCAGTAACACTCACCAAACAATATGATGTAAAGAAGGTTGAAACTTATGATCCATTGGATTACTTGAACATAAAACCTCCGGTAGTCACGTACTCGTGTCCTAGGTGGGACGGCATCACCGAATACTTGTTCGGCAATCGTGGACCATTAGACCTAGCATTAGATAGTATGGAAATCCTATCTGAACCAACTTTCTTCCGGTATATCAGAGACCATGGAGGTATCAATCTTACACCGATGGAGTTTCGGAGCTTCCTGGGTGTCGCTAATGAGAGACGAGAGTTGTTTTTGTAAGTTCTGACACGTTATGTATTGCTACGATCAGTTTATGGTCAGATGGTTATAACTAACCTAGATCCTCGTAGGTGGGAACCATTTCCAGGCTTCGGAGTAGTAAAACGTATTGCAACAGGATGGCCGCCTCCAACTCCTGGATCTTCTATACTTTGGACGTCACCTAGTAGTGAGCCAGACGAAGACAACATGGAAACTTTGGATAATCTGATGTCAGATCAAGCAGTCCAAGAAGCACTGTATGAGTATTGCGGTGAGTGTAGGGACTTGGATATGGAGACTTTTAGAAAGTGGCTAGTTTATCGATTTGAAGCGGAGGAGTTCGACGGTGAGGATGCGGATGAAGATTTTTGGGTTGTGATCCTGGAGACTGTGCGACAAGGCGGTATATACTTCACGTAAGTAACAACTCGTATCCTAAGCAAACAAACAATGTGAAGTTGAGATATGTCGCTCTTAAATTGCTCATGCTAACGAACCTGGGATAACTAGGCTTGGCCCAAAGAATATTGTTCGGTTCATATACCCCATTGAAGACATTAGAGAGAAGAAAGCAGATGAATTTACGAAAGAGAGGATGAAAATATTAGAAGAGAGAGCAGATGGTCTCACGACAGGGGTATCGCTTGCATAAATTTGATAAAACAACGTTTGGATAAGATTTTTTTAGCATAAAAACGTCGAATCAATCCATCTCAAGATATGTTAGTAACACTAGCATGTATTATCTCATATTTTCCACGGACAATTCCTTAAACCGTGGCAAGATTCTACATCAAGCCCCTGAAGTTTACTAGAAATTCAGGATTCTTTTCGCGAGGTTAAGACAAGAATATTGTCCATTACATGAATATCCTTAATTTTTCGAAGTTATGTACGATAGTGGAAAATTGCAGCCTAAAGCTCAACCTTCTGCAAAGGAAGCTCAAAGTGACCCGTCATTCGAATTTTGGGAGATGGATACTTTTGTTTCTTATTCAATACCAAAACCGGCCAAATTTTCGCAACTTGCCTTCATAATGAAATTTCGACCAACTTGCGCTTGCCAACCCGACTGTAACTCCTCAGCCATTCTCGGAGGAGGTTGATCGGATAATAATAAATAATATAATTATAGTATTATAATATTATTTATTATAATAGTGGAATACTTAGTCGTATTTAGTTTAGGAGTGATCGAATATATGAATAATAAGATAATATTGAAGTCAGAACTGTATATATATTGAATATTGATTTTTATCTGCTTGCTTTTTCGAAGAATTCTTTAAAGAATATCTTTGTATTTATAGTTTTTAATGAAATTATAGATAAGATCGATTTAAATCAAATCTCATAGAATTATTTTATATAATAAAAAGAAATAATAACTAATAATATTCAATTAAAGAATAAAAAAGTTCTATTCTATTGTAAATCATTCTGATATAATATATAATCGAATTTTTATATGAGAATAAAATTTAATAATATTAAATCATATTATCAATATATTATATGATCGTTTAATTATTGATTCGGTTAATATTATTAAGTGATTTAATAATTTATTAGGAATTCTCATAAAGAAGATAGTGATCTTGATGAATCCTAGAGATAAAGGAGTCAAGAAGCCCATCATGAATAAAGGAATAATGCCATGTGTAGCCATAATATAATCAGCAATTATCCATCACTGGATAATATTGGAGAAGAATGAGAGGGGTATAGATCCATTAACAACTAGATGACATAGAGATTGAGCACAGCACACGAGGTTAAATTCAGCAAGTGTAACTTTGACATGTATACATACAAATATCCTAGACAAGGGGGCATCCCATTGATGAACACCAACCTGACCGGTTGCAGTTGTAGTCAAAATCAAGGTAATAAAGGTAGCTGATGAGAAGAGAGCACCAAATGTGAAAGTTACATCGCTCCAAGCCCATTTTATCGGCTTTCCAAGGAGTTTGAAGATCGTCCATGCTCTAATGTCGACGCATATAATCAAAACAGCTATCCCAACGGAGGAAGTAGCTATAAGGACACCACGAATACTATCTGGGTTTACGAAATTCGCAGTCACGCCTGCCGGAGGCGCAAGAGCTCCTGTTGTGGAAAGAACAGACTCTGGTAATTGAGTGAGCGCAGTGTTGGTTTGTGTACTCGATTGATCAGCACGCTCAAATAATCTTATGATTAAAGCCATGATCATATGTTTCCGAATGTATTAGTATCAAAGTTAAATCAATCATCTACTCGAATTGAAAAGATACTAGGCAATGGAATGATCCATCAATATATGGAAGGATTATCTCCATAGCCGTTGTTTTCGAACAAAGGGGGGCCATATTTTAAATGTTCGTTTGTTAGAATTGCGATCACAGATCTCCAGTAGGCCACTCAAACTTCAGTGCCCAAGGAAAAACACGACCCTTTTTCTTGCCCATCCAATCATCTACCACAACAACAAACTTTTTCGGGAAGTTTCAATTATTCTTGTAAGTTTCATTGCCCTGAGATTTGATTTTCTCTTTCACTTCTTATGAGTTACAACAAAGGAATGCGCTTGTGTATACGGCAAATCCTGTTGGACATTTCGGCTCCCATACTAGAAGAATATTCGTACGTAGACCTCTAGCGCTTTGTCTAGGAACAAGGAATCTTCCACCTAAGGCATTGTTGTAGATTTATGAAAGAAAATATATCTCTCTATGTTGAATATACAATGCATTGTTTAGTACATACATACTGACTGGATACTTGAATTACTCTCATAAACTTTACAAAATTCATCTTGATCATCATACATATACATCTTTACCCATCTCAACTAAGATGTCCCAAGAAACAAAAACAAAAACCACACCGGCTCAGGCTGAAATCAATCTTACCTTTGGTCTCGAATTTGTCTTAGCTACAGGATATCCCGGTAAGCCTGATCCCCATCCTAATGATCCCCGCGAAATAGATGGTAATAAGCTCTCTGACGTAAACTTTATCAACTATGATATTCAGAAGAAATTAACGGCTGTTGGCATCCCATCAATAGTTGATGAATGGGATGATACGCGTCCAGATTCTGTTGTTACGCATTCGGAGGAGGAGTACGAAACCTGTTGGGTTTTGAAAGCCGATAAAAGCGTTGGTGATGGTGATGGGGGTCAGAAATGGAACAAACTCTACCGGAAAAATGGAATGGAAATGAGTTCTCCTCCATACTATTACACTGAGTCCGCACGGAATGCCATCCGAACAGTGTTAGGAACATTAAAAAACAGCTACAGAGTCCGTGTTGATAACACGGCAGGCTTGCATTTCCACGTAGGTAATTCCTACAACGGTCTTCAATTTCCCATACTTCAGAAATTGTTAGCAATTGCGCACACATATGAACCGCAATTATTATTGATTGTTTCGGAAGATCGTGTATCAAACAACATTTATTGCCCTCCTATCGCTAAATCTATTTTTGGCTTAAAGAATCCTGATGTCCACGAGCCGAATTTCTTGAAAAGATTCTAGGATACACTGACAACTCCTCGTTGCTTGAAGATTTAGGCGGTGCACCTGGCATGGGTCGCCTGGCGTTCAACATTGAAGGTCTCAAAACCCCTTACGCAAATGGTAGACGCACCATTGAATTTCGACACCACCATGGCTCTCTCGATTCCGGTGCTATTTTCAACTGGATCCATGTGTGCGTCAAATTCGTCGAAAAGGCATTTTTTGCCAAAGTTGATGAACTATTCATGCGATTACGACAAAATGTCTCAAAGCCAGTCGGATTAGGTGAAGGAGAGCTTAGTACAATCGACTTCCTCATGTGGCTCGGTTGTCCAGCTCAAGCCTATTACTATGGTATCAACATGGTAATGGACAAAGCTGCGCTTGAAGATGGAATCAAGAATGACGTGATACGTCATCAGAGGCATCTCGAATGGGCTCGCGAGCGTCGCTTATGGATCGAGGAAACAGAGGATGAAGACGAAGATAGTAAGTTGACCAGAATGAAGACGACGAGAAGAGCAAATAGAAGAGCAACAGCGCCCGATGATTGCACTAAATTTCCACCAACTTAAAGTGAGCATAAGTCACAAATACCATTTCAGTGTTCTTCCTCTCTGAATTCCCCACCATATTTCCGCTGGTCGTAGGCCACGAAAGTACGCCGCATAAATAGATCTCGCTTCCCTTTTTTACGACCTGGGAACATACTTTAGAGTGCATATAATTAACCGCAATTTCAAAGGTTTTGGGGCAGCAGAATGAAGTACTTCTCATGAAATGAAATGACATATTTGAATAATTTTTGGAGTATTTTTGCAGTGATGTTTTCGTGAGATGTGAGTTCTCGGGTGTTTTCTTTTCCTGCTCGACAGATAACCATGGAGCAAGACGAAGAATTCTGAAGGTAGATCCAGTCCGAAGATACGCAAGTCATTCGAGCGGTTTCCTCAGAAGATGTATCCCAGAAAGGGGTTTCAAACAAGAAATGAATGGCAGATGGCTCGGAAGCGCGCAATACCGGAATTCACTCTCAAGATATCAGTATATACACCCGTGAAGATGGTATATTTAACAATCCAAGTACAGGGAAAGAATAAGAGACTGAGGCTTTAGTATGTACTCCATCACTATCCAGCTTCCAGGTAGCCAACTCAAGTAGCATATTTTAGAATGGCACACTCTACAGTACTAATCAACTTATATTACCCCACAACCTAATTTCAGTTTTTTTATATATTCAATATCTACCTTTCAATTTAATTATAAAATCAACCATTAATTATTATAATCCAAAATTTGAATATATTGAAGTTCTATATTTATACTACTCTCAAAAAAAATTCAAATCTTTATCGCCCTACAATTAATCAATATTTTGTATACCAACCCCCTACTACAATATAGACTTTAATTCTATTAAGTATATTCGCCTTTAATTTATCAAATAATTTTTGATCTAATATATTCCAAACTATTTATAAATAATTCTTTAATCTTTATCTAATATATTCCGATTTATTTTTATTAATTATAATATTAAGAAATATCTTATATAATTTTTGTCACGAGATACACGTGATCGCGTCCGATCGGGCTAGTACAATATTAAGCTCCGAACCGATCATATATATAACTTTGTAGCACACTTTCTTTAACTTTGTAGCTTTTAATTCTAAAATTGATTTCTAAATATTCATTGAATTCATTATATTATTAAAAGCTCTTCCAAATAAAAAATAGAATAATATTTGTATATACTTATATATACTCCACTTACTTCTATTTAGATATATCGCTTATACTTTCTTATTTATATATAAATCTTTTTGATATTATTTGAAAATATTATCTTTTTTTTTACTCTTAATTTCTAAATTATAAATTACGATTCGATAAATCTTGTGATTATAGAATTTCATGGTGAAGTGATTCGTTAGTAGAATGAAATCTCGTTCTTATGTTTTCTAATTCTTGAATGCATTTCTATTATTTATACTCCTTCTTATCCAAAATCCTCTCTCCCTGATCTTGAAAAGTTCAATGATAACTTTCAAAAGTTCGATATCTAACTTTCTTCGATTCAAACGAAATTACAAATAGACAATATTGCGATTAACAATTCTATAATTCAATTTTACTATATTTATTTCAATTTCGAATCTTATATATAAATTATAATACTATTTTAGCTTTCTTCTTTTAATCAAAACGTTCCTTTAGATTATATAACGATCCTGGATCAACTCATATATATTTATAATAATCCGAATAAAGTCCAAAAAGCTAAAAATAAGTTATTTATTTTCAAATAAAAAACCGATTCTTTATATATCTATATTACAAAATTCGAAAGGACCCTTTACAAAACCAAAAATCAGAATTGATCCGATTCAAATAAAATCTCAACTTTTCGTAATAAACTCAATATTACTTTTAGAAATCATTTTTCTCAATAACTTTCTCTTCTCTATTCCTATCCCGATTTTATTCAAATCATATAATAATTAATTGTTCGTATAACAAATGGATTCCCTATATCATTTTATTCTAGTAAATCTAAAACCCTATATATATTACAGAATCCATCCCACTCTCAAAACTACAATTCAATGGATATTAATAATTTTAATGTTATTGATGCCCTTAACCCTTTTGATATTCAATCGGACAAACCCAATCGTATCTTAATTCTACTCTATATACAAATATTTGAGTTTTCTTTTTTTGAAAGAACTCTTTTATACAAATAAAATAAATATATACAATATAGAAATAATTTTTATTAGATACGAATATATCCGTTAGATCCGTATTAAGGAATTCGAAATCGATAAAAGCCTATTCCGATTATTATATTAATTACTGAATTCGAAAACGATGATGATGAGGATTTAGAAGAGATAATCAATAGCCGATATTTTGAAGATCACTTGAAGGAGATATATAATACAATGGATATATATTCGTTGATTGTAATATAATCTATGTATTAAGAATTTTTATTAAAAGAAGATTATTGATTATTTTATATTTAAATTATTCATTTAAAATGAATTCGAGGTAAACTCTTCAGAAAAGAAGGGTAGTATTATAAAATATATATGATCGCGTCCAATCGGGTTAATATAGTACTAAGCTCTGAATCGATCATATATATAGCTTTGTAGTATATTCTCTTTAGCTTTATAGCTTTTAATTCTAAGGTTGATCTCTAAACGCTCGTTGGGTTCGTCACAATTTTATTTTTAAAATCTACCAAATATATTCAATAAAATTGAAATTAGGAGAATAAAAAGGCTAATCCTTTAATATTAGGATTCCTTTTTCTTGAAATTAATTCTATACTTTATAAATACAATAAATAGAAACATTATCCTATATAAATTTATATCCTAAACCTAATCTTTCAAAAGCAAAATCTATCTTAATATTGAAAACCTCGAAATGTAAATTAGTATTATACCTATATTTTTTATTCTCAAAATCTTTATCTATTATATATAAATTATTCCTTCCAAGATCCCAAAAGCCCTTTTAAATTATAACCTTCATATTTTTATTCGTATTATATATTTAAACCATTCTAAGTTCCCATTTCTAAACGGAAATACAGAAATATTATTCTTCTCTTTTACTTTACCCCCATTTTATAGAACATTCGTTGTTCTATATAATTAATCCCTATTTCTTCATTATCAATTTCCTATATATTAGATACTATATAAACTGTTTGAGCATATATACCTGAATAAATTCCGGCCGTTTTTTACATTTCCAATTGATGATTTTATAGGTCTTCAAAATCTTTTTAATAATAGAAATACTGTATTTAAAACCTATAATTATTTTTGTTTATATATAGATTGTGTCACGAATCGTGAACCACAGGAGGCTAACCACGTGATACCTCTTATCTCCCATATCAATTTATGAGCTGATCATCCGTGTGTATGCGTTACGAATCATACGATTTAATATAGTAAAATGATAACCCTAATAACGTATACACACAACCCCGCAGCCCACAAATGGGTATTTGTGTATATATATCTAGTCGTTTCTCACAAGCCATAGTTCTTTAATTGTAGATTCTAAGGAACATAATTGACCCTGTTTATTCAGCTCTACTACGGCTCTTGTGCGTCACAGATTGATTTTGGATATAATCTAATATATCGAATTAATATATATTCTTCTTTTTTTGTATAAAATCTAATTCGAAAAGTATAAAATAGATTCATTCTTTTATTATATAATATATGTTATAAAATATAACAAATAATTTGTACTTCGAGATTGAGATCAATTACAATACGATAAGGACTAAAGCCATTGAAAGTTTTGCCAATAATTTTGCCATATAAATATAGAGTAAGATACTTAAAAGCTAGTTCCCTTTCAATATTCAAGGTTCTAAAAATACATTATAATATTATTGATGAATAAATAATAAAGAGAGTTGAAATTCAATTCGCGAAATTTACATGTTTTTAAGGTTTTGGGGTAATATAAGTGCACGGTTACTGTATATTGGGCCTCTATGCCATCGCTCCTCAGCTACATCGTTCAAACCAAATTCAATGGCAGCTACAATTTTTGCAGGTAACACATTCGCTTCGTCCTTGCTGAAGCTTGCTTCATCTGTGCTAAACCGGTGAAGGAAATGGCTGAACTTATTAGCCAGTGAAATCCTTAATGGCACTCTTAAAGATGTCCCATAGTCCTGATTTGTCTAGCGCGGCGATGATGAGCCTAGTAGTATCCGTAGCTTCAATTCTTTTGAGGCGATCGCGTTGGCTTAATGAACTTCCTTACGCGCTATGAAGATCTTGAGATGCAATTCTTCAAAAGGAATAAAAGATGAAGATTAGCCATCGTTGAAGGAGCGTATGTGCTCTTATGAATACCAGATCAAACTGAACTCAGACGTACATTTCACGCCAACTCTTTTGCAATAGCATTATTGCCACTCAAACAAGAACAGACTGTAAAACTCATCAGCATAAAAAGAAACAAGCAATTTGTTGCTCTTGTACTGACTGGATGTGACCAGTTGAATGTTTTTGGAGGGAGTGAAGAAGCCTTTGATAGACTGCGCATAAATTACCTGCAACCCACGGGTACCTATAGATAATCCGTTTTTCAAATTATCCATTAAATAATCTATTCATTCTATAGATTATCTATTGAAATTTTAAAATAATCCGATCTACAAATAAATATCTATAAATTATTTATAGATTATCTATTTATTCATCAATCTACAAATAAATAAATAATTTATAAATAAACAAATAATCTACAAATAATCTACAAATAATCTATAAATAATCTATAAATAATCTATAAATAATCTATAAATAATCTATAAATAATCTATAAATAATCTATAAATAATCTATAAATAATCTATAAATAATCTATAAATAATTTATTGATATATATAAATAATCTGATCTATAAATGAATACTTAACAGATAATCCATCAGAATCATTATCCGCCCTACGGGTACCCGTTGCGCAGCCTAGCCTTTGATAAGGCTGTAGCGTTCTTGGCTCCATTGCCAGCTTTACACCAGGTGATCCAAAATTACCGCCCTCCATTCCATAGTTGTACTAACCAGCCCTTTTCAATAAGATGGTAGAGGTCCGCTTTGACGTAATTGCAGGCAACAGCGATATAGACTGGAGAAGCTCCGTAGGTCATGAATTGAATGGTGATGACCTATACTGATGATGTCTGCTACTTCATTACCTCTGCGAGAATATATATAATCCCACTTCAGATGGTCTATTATTCAGTAGTCATCAATCTTAAAATTTGCACGTCGTACATCAGTGAGTTCCGATCCATAAACCCTCAAAGGACCTGGAGGGAGTCAAAGGGATGGGAGCAGCGGGCATGCGTACGTTATGCGCAACGAGACAGGATAACAGATATTTCCCGGCTCTTCTCACAAAGTGATTTAGTTGCCGAACCGTTGACATTTAAGCTGCGTGAGTAAACTCCAGGAGCCATTCAATGCTGCTCTACGCTGAAATGTACTGAACGGGATGCCTAGTTTTGAAGAGGGGTACCAATCCACAAGTAGCGGCTTCCTTCTAAATTTTTCTTAATAGAGAAATTTCGATGAGCTGAGTCATCCTGTACGTGGAGATTAAAGTTGCAGTGATATGAAAGAAGGCAATTACTGTGTAGTAAGACAAAAAAGTCAAGAATTGGCTTGAATATTTTGATTTGATGCGATCATGATACATATAAACACTAGTAAAGTACAGATCATCATTATATAGGCCGGATACATCCCACACCTAATGTGAAGTTCCGGCTGGCGAGCCGTCTTGCTATTCCTACTACCAATGTAGCAGCTTTGGTCCCCTGGGACTAACCAGTCCGATGACCATTTTTTGCCCATCAATGGGTATCTGAGTATCGTTTACACCTAGCTCTACGCCTCCATATCCCATCCACCGGGCCAAATCCGTTTTCTACCCAACCGGCGTGTTCGTGTACAAAGGAGAGGGAATTCGTTCCAGGTTCCTTTCCTTCCAAGCCTTTCCAGCCTTTAGTACGTCATATCCCAAAAATCTTTCCGTTTCGCGTGTAATGAGATAACCTTTCTATCCCCATTGAGCTCCGTCCCTAGCCAAGTCGCCAAACCGCCCAACTCCTGTTTAACCCTTTACTAAGGGATGTTATGAAACATCGCTAGAAAATGCTTGAAAATAAATAAAAAATACATGTGAAGTGCCAAATCAAAATTTCTTCGTGTTATGTGAATCCATGGGTGGAGCGAATGTTGAGGTTGAATCCCATGACTGGGGAGGATTGGGTTTTGAGAATGAGCGTGATGGTGATTTGTATCTTGCTTCTCTGCCAAAGTAGTCTGGTGTTTCTCGACCACTTTTTCGAATGGGTGAAACGGGAGTGAGGACATCCGGAGTTTCGCATGCCTCCATGGTCTTGATATCGCGTTGGTCTCGATTGTTACCGAGCATTTCGTATGCCCTAGGGTCCTTGAAAGCGTGGACATCGGCACTGACGAATTCATTGTTGGACTTCATTTTGCCGTGATACATCTCAATCCAGCCTGTGAACATTGATTTCCTTCCCAGGAATAATGCTGCCCAAAAACCATTGAACTGAAATTTATTAGCACTCGAGCAGAGCAAGGATGCGTGCAGAAAAAACTTACGGATAGCAAGACGAGAACTGCACCAACGGTAGCTTCGTTCACGACCAGATCACTCGCTATGGACAAACACTCTTCTTTTTTTCCAGCAGTTTGAACCAAGCATGTTAACCATTGTTCGGCCTTTGTGGGATCCTTGAGGATATTCGTTTCTAGATCATCCATGAAGACAAACACGATCGCAAAGAAGATGACGTCGGCAACGATCACTAATACTACCGCGATACCTCTCCACTGTAACTCAATTACTCGGCGAACTCGACGATATGCCTGTCGTGGTGAGACGGTACGTACACTGTTGGTGTACGAAGGTAGAACGCCTGAGGCTTCCGTGGTACTTGAACTATCTGTGAGAGACGAAAGATAGACCTTGATGCAGTAACTAAAAGTGACGAATTGGATAATAACGGTTGCACCAGAGAAAACCAGAAGAGGAATCCAGAAATCCGCTAGACTGTTCTTGTGATTAATATGGCAAGTGTCTCCGAATCGAAAGGAAACACCACTGAAAATCATTCCAAAGATTAATGCAACGGCTGGCACTCCCCACCCAGTAGCAAAAGCCCCCAACATAAATGACTTCCCAATAACCACCTGCCAGCAGATCTGTAGGTGTAATGCGAGGGATCTTAAGAAGACCCACATCACACCAGACCAGCCTCCAGCCATTATGAGTGCGCCGGAAATTGCACAAGTGAAGCTAGTGCTCATATCGTTCGGAGTGATCGCGTTGTGGCATTGTTCGGGTTTCGCGCTTAATGGTATAATAAAACCCAACTTTTGACGAGATATGTTAGGAAACAGTCGGTAGAAAGAGACGAGACTAATAAACTCACCTGCAACAGTACTGTAGCGATAACCAAGCATATACTGAGGTAATGCCTATGAGTCTTCTCTACCGGTAAAAATGCGAAACACAGCAACAAATACAAAGAGCATATCATTGCCGCTACATTAACCCAATTAGCAGATTCTGTCAGGGTGCTGATGCTTTCACCGTAGAGCCATTCGGCCTGAGGACATGGCAGGCAGCAAACAACCCCCAAAGTGCTAGAGCAAAACCTTCCATCGAGGACTATCTGTCATCAGCGTGGTGTAGCGGAATGGAGAATGTGGAGACATACAACCACCCGTCGATGGGAAGAGATCTGCCTCAAGGAACGGAACTGGGCACCGACCCTGGCCGACAACTGTTGAAGAAGAAATGTTCATTGTAAAAGTGAAGATCAATAGCCGCAATAGAGGAACACGAAACCGAACGAGGATGACAGCAGTCAGATGTGTGACTTTGCTGATTCTCGCACCGAGCCGGCCGTATATATATGAGCAGAAGAGAGTAAAGACAATGTGATGTTGTGACGTCCTTCTGCGGCTGTCAAATATAGTATCTGAAAGTTAAACGTTTATAATCGTCATATGGTATATTCTGAAACCATTGATGGTAAAGTTTAGTATGTTTGAGCGCTCGGTGGTGCGTAGGCCCGTGGGATATAGTAGTGCAATAGTTTTCATGAGGCCACTGCCAGGTGCTTTGACAATATTTCAGATGATATCAAAGGACGAGAGACAATTCAAAAATAGAACTGGAAAGTTTTTGTATGATTCAGAGACGAGAAACGGGGAATACAAGCTTGCATATGTATAAGGCGACATAAGTGCAGTCTAGGGACCATATGTGGAGTCTTGTAGCTTGGGAAGCACGCGAGGGTCTTGCCCATGATGGCCCTCTGCCTCCATGATGAACCAGGGATTGGTCTCTCCTTATGCCTTCCTTGAAGGAAAGTAGAACGAATCCCTGGAGGAAGAAAATGTTCCGGCCAGCAAACGACGCGGATGAAGTCTTGAGTCTCAACTAGTGCTTGACCGAATACGGACATAAATCCATATTGAGGATTTAATTGGAAGAAGAGGTTTGGTGTGTGAAGTAAAATATTACAATATTTGAACAAGGAATACAGTTCCTGGGTTATTGGAGAGAGGCTTAGATTGAGAAAGAGGGTTTACGATTTTCGATTGGTAGGCTGAAAAGTGGTTGAAAATCTTTGAGAAATGCTGGTGATAGGTATTTTTCGCTAATGGGCTGAATTATTGGGTGTTGTATGGAGTAGTGTGGTGGGTTGATTGCCTTTGCAAGGATAAAATGACCACGGTGCCTTGCGATTTGCGTCTCCGGGGGGGGATGCCATTCTTAACCTTTCCATATTGGGCCTTTTCTCCATGGCTACTTGGTGCCATTGGCCCATTGACTATTCTCAAATATGATTGGCACGGGCGAGAAATGCCCAAGAGAAGAAAAAAAAGCGGATTGAAGTCAACCCAACCGAACCAAAGGAAGGTTTTTAATAGAGAAAGCCAACTTAAGGATTGACAAGGAAGACATTGAATCATCTAGCTACTATCATTCCTTTCCGCTCATCAAAAGTTCGAGGGTGTTAGCCATCTCATCCCGCTCACTCACTTCACCCTCTCGCTTACAAGGCCTACACAAAATTTGCTAGATACAGCTAATTTCACTTATTACTACTAGTCCACCACCCACACAAATTTGCAAATATGCAGGTCCGAAGGTTAGCGCGTAAGGTCGTATTTCATGATTATTCATCATTTATTTCGCACCCCTTGTCCAATATCCGATATCCAACATCACATTGAAGTCTACGGAGTACTTCATCATCTACTGTATGTAGTAAAGTAGTAAAGTTTAAATGTGATGGTGGTTCGGAGAAGAAATTTCATACTTTTCTTAAAACAAAGTTTGGGGATCGTATTACCCCGACGGTCCATAGAACAAGACTACAGAGTTAGACATTTGGAAATCATGTTGACAGGTGGGTCGGAAATTAATTTTTTTATCTTCCCCAATCGAAGAAATGTCAATTCATGGCATTATTCTTATTTGGATCATCAAAGTCATGCCCCTTTCCTTCTACGTTTTTATCCGGTAATTTTATAACGAAAGCAAAGAAGCTGTTGGTCAAGTTGCTAACCAGTGTGCTAAGGCTAGGCTGTGTTTATTTAAAAATCATTATACTAATATCGTCCCGTGCCGTGCCACACAAAACATAGCATACGAAAGTAAATTCCTTAGTACAGTACCTGCCTACTATACCGCATTGTTTTGCAGACTTGGTGTACGTTTTGTTAGAATTGACAACACGATCCCGCCACACTTCCGTCTTTTTCTGTCCACGCAATGAGGCTGGACGTAGGGTAGCTTGTCACCGTGCGAAGAGAGGCGAAGTTAAAATGCATCATTCGATCATTAATTATCACTACCATCCACCATGAGCAATTACAACCAAAAAGATCATAATGAAGGGGAGGTGTTCTCGTTCATTTCTATGTTTACATTTACATAATCAACTGCATCTCCGTTTGTTCAAACTGTTGTTTACGGTACCACAGTGCCCTGAAGCAAATGATTGGTTACAAGCTAATACCAATGAGCTGTCTAGCCCATTTGCCCAGGTACCGGAGGACCCCCGCTGCTTTGGAAAAATTGCTGTTAAGCATGCTGAAAGGTTGAATTTTTTGTGACCATCTTCACGCCATTCTACGCCAAAATCATATCACAACAACATTCCATATTCAATGTACCGTTGGTTGGTTGTAAATTCGGCGTCGAAGCTTACGTTTGCTAGCCATCATATAGGCATAATAGCATGAATGATAATGCCATGTTGAAGGGATGACTCTTGAAGTTTGTATCACTAGAGTAGATCCTCCACTAACAAACCAGCAAGCACCCGCAAAGGGATCAATTAAGTGGCAATGATCATCCAACGTCTCCGAAAGAGACCCTCCTTTTCATGCGGGGCCGGCGGTGGATTATGATCATTCATCTTGACTCAAATAGAAATCCATTGACTAGAAACTTGATTCATACCTGAGAGAAGTATTTGACGCAAGGCAGATTAATTCTCTGCCCAGCTGTCCGTGTCTACGTCGGCTCCAAATTTGGTAGTCTTTGAAATGCTGATTTCGCATACCAAAAAGATGTGGCCACTGCGAGCATAGCCGGACAACCGCAATTACAAAAACAATATCTGTGCTGCGAGCAGATACCTTTCCTGCAATGGAAATGAGGCTATTGGGAACAAATATAGCGCTCACTGCCTTGCCATTTATTATATCATAAGAATTCCATCAAAGTTTACAGGATGAACAGGAATTCGTTTGATCATCTCTGTTTCAAAGGTTAGCCTATGTATGAAAAAAAAAAATATTCATACTCGTTAACATGAAAACACTTCGTGCAATATAGCTTCATGAAGATTTCTTGCCGATCAAACTGTTCGCCCAGGTTGATATCGACAGATAGTAGTTTCAGGCATGCCACGTTGCGGCACTCAATATACAAGATCCCCCACCAATATACCGGGCATTGTTCCACAACACTTAATTTTACAGATAATTTGAAGTACTTTTCGTCTTTACTGCGGCGTCGCGGCAGTTCTACCAACGTCTATTCAGACTGTGCCATCAGCCTTCCTTCGAACATCACAATAACTCTCCGTGTATAAGATCGCTGACAAACTTCGGACCACGAACGAAGAGGAATTCTACTTTGGAAGAAAAACCCTGGCCAATACCACATCCTTTCATACGAGATATGTATATGTAGCAGAAATTCGCCTTGCATTACAACTTCACAATTTCCTCCTTGCAAATATTTCAGAATCATCAAGCATTATAAACCAATCCTATTTCACTTCCCGCTAGCCCATAATTTGCAGCAATATATTGAAATTTCACCAACTATTTCACCATCTACCTCACAATCTTCCACTTCTAGAAGTGAACGTTTGCCCGGCATGTTATTCTTTAGCCATGCCAGACAACCGTTGTAAAAATTAGGCTCTGCAGTTCCGAAAACCTTTGACTTAAGTCCCATATTGTTCCTTAACCTATGTTCAAATTGAATCGTTCGATTAGCCGCGAAAGGTACGTATCATGCTGACAACGTCATCAGAATGCCATACGGCACATGCACTGGCCTTCCCTATCTCATTCAGACTTCGTGCTTCAATAATTCTAACATCCCAACTGATACATATGTACTTCTCTCCTGGTCATTAATATCACATCTGAGACTCCGACCCGAGTACTTGGAACGGCTCGAGACTCGACCGCGATCCATTATGCTAGGTATGTAACCGATTTCCCTATATCATGCACGACCCCACATCTTGCACGCACTTTTAATTTTATAAAATATCAACCACCATGGACGGATATAGCAACGATATACCTTTAGAGGCCTGTATAGAGCTTGTATTAGTTCAAATTAAAGGAGAAGAGTACCCTAAATATACTCAAATAACAAATTTCTTCAAAATCAATCGTTCAATGTTCTCTTGATGTTATAGAAATAAAACCATTTTTTGTAGTATTGTATATATTGAAACTTATTAATTTCTTTCAAAAAAGCAAAAAGAAGCTTTAATCGATCAAATTAACAAATTGATATAAAGATCTATATTCTTTATAAGCTGTATAATCAAAAACCTTGTGGAAAAGATTATAGGCCATTCTTTAGGAAAGAATTGAACAGCAAATTTCGTGAAAAGGTATAAAACATATCTTCAAAATCGGTATTTCCAATGTATTGATAATTTGTATATGAAAGTTGATAATGTTATTGTATTTGAGCATTTTTATGATTTGGTTTGAATTATTTTGTATTGTTATTGAATTTTATTATTTAAAAGAGTTATATTAATACCCTTCTTTTTTTTATTTAATTGATAAAAGTAATTACAAAATATAATATATCATTCAAGAATATATATAATTGGAACGAGAAGGGTTTTATAATTGATTTAGGGAGGATTATAAAGAGGATAATGAATACTAGTGTGACGCACAAGAGCCGTAGTAGAGCTGAATAAACAGGGTCAATTATGTTCTTTAGAATCTACAATTGAAGAACTATGGCTTGTAAAAAACGATTAGATATATATACACAAATACCCATTTGTAAGTTATAGGGTTGTATATATGTATTATTAGGATCATCATTTTACTATACTAAATCATATAAATCATAACGTATATATACGGACGATCAATTTATCAATGGATATAGGAGATAAGAGGTATTATATAGTTAATCTTTTGTAGTTTATAATTCGTGATATTATCCCCTCTTTCGGAAAAGCTCGCCTTCGAGCGTTTCATTCTTCTATTCCATTGCTATTTCATCGGAAACCAGGTTTTGTGAAGATTCATAAGCTTTAAATCAATTAAATTGGTCATTTTAGTTAATTTGATTAATTTACTGGAAATTGACCAAATTGATCAAATTAATCGACCAAATTGACCAAAATAACAAATGAATTAATCAAATCGATCAAATCGTTCATCAATTGGTTAAATTAATATTGATTTATATTTTCCTTGATTTGGGGAACCTTTGAAAAGAAAAAGTTTTAATAGAAAAAGGAAGGAGGTTGAATTATAATATAATGATGATAGATAATTAATATAATCAATTCCGAAATCAATTAAATTAATCGACCAAATTGACCAAATCAATCAAATTGAACGAAATCGATAGGGGTGATATTATATTTTGTTTTTACTATATTCAAATTTCCTTTTATATGATTTTTGAAATAATCATAAATATAAGTTTTTGAAATATATTGCCTTTATATTGTCTTGATAATAATAGTTCGTCTATTATATAAAACTCGGGTTATATATATATATAATCAAATTCTCTCTAATTTGTATAGGTTTTCGATCCTTTTATAATTATATATATATATATTATTATAAAATCATAATATCTAATCTGTTGTATTAAAGAATACTTTTCTTTCCTTTAATTTTATAAATGAATTATCATTTATATAATTATAATTATCCTTTTTGCTTTTATAAAACTTTATTCAATCAATTAATCGATTGGGAGGACCAGGTAATGTTGGATTGGCCAGATGAAAATCGTACAGGAAATGTAATGATATTTTAAAATCGGAAACAGGATACCAGGTAAGATCGGTATCATTATTAAACTACAAAATTCTATATAATAGGGTTTTTCGTACTTTTTTTATTGTTAGGACCTTTTCCATTTTCTATTCCGAATCATTAGTTATATTAATAAACAGAGATGGTTCGAGTATCTAACCAGGAAAAGGATCGTTATATATCTTATATAATCGATCTAAAGAGAAAACAGAATGAATTTTCATTGTAATCAGGAGTTCGAGTTTGAAAGAGCTTTTAGATCGATCAATGATCTTGAATCTTTTTTGAATTAGGAAATCCAGTTTCTTGGATGATTTCTGGGTAGGGTAATTCTTTATATTGAGTTATATATAATCTTCGATATCGAAATCGATTTTATACTAGTAAATATTTGTGGATTTTGATATCTTAGCTTGGATATACAATAGGTTTTCTTTTGTTTGCGCGAAAACTAATCTATTGCATTCTGTATATATGCAGGTATTATATATATTTATATCGTTTGTTGATTTACTAGCGTTTTCCTTCTATTCCCATATACATTTCGGTGTATGCCTGTATAGGGTTTCGTAGGGTGTAAGCCCTCCTAAAGAGTCGTATAGAAGAGTAAGTTGTGTATAATCCATTATAAATAGGAATTCTGATTAATTGTCTTGATAGTAACTAATAAATAATTTTAATTGCTATTAAAGATACTGATTATAGATCTTAATTTGATTATCGATTTGGGGATAATGAGTAATGGATAATTTGAGATCGGTTCCTAGGATTTGATTGAATTCCTTTTAGAATTATAATATGAATTGGGGGCCGTGATCTGATACTATAATATCAAAGGGACCATAATATCGATATATATAGTAGAGATATAGTTATACTTGAACTCAAGTATCAATTAATTTGTGACAAAATATAGAGATAGCTTGCTTCATCAATCGATCAATAATGATTAAAATATTATTATATCCGTATTTATCCTTATTAAAACTGTAGTAATCTATAGTAATATATTGCTATATTCGATTAGAAATCGGAAATGGATGTAATAAACCGGGGGTACAATTGTATAAAACGGAACTATATTTGTAGATATAATAATTGTATATATATCTGATTACAATATTATATATTCTGGGCCAATAGTATTGTCAAGATAATAAGAGATAGATTTTATTTATATCAGAATAAATAATAAAAACGGAATTATAGATTTTATAAATCAGATAAATTCGAAGATTATCGATATCAAATATCATCAGGTGGTTATTATAAAGCAAAAGGTCATTTTGAAGTGATATATACTTATAATTTTAGATAATTTGTATTTTGAATATTAGCAAACTATCTGTAGTTTTATTTGCTTTGATGATATGGTTAATTAGATCGAATTGAGGAGCGATTTCATTCAAATTGATACTAGTAATCGTTATTTTGTTTGAATAGTATTTTTGTAAGACTTTTCTTATAATTTCGATATTAATTTGGTTGTCTTTAATAAATTGTTGGAAGTGATTCTTTTTTTTGGTATAGTTCTGGAGGTTCAATTTATCGGTCTGATAGGTTAAAATGTCAACAAAAGGGTTATCTTTTTTAGGGTAGTATATAATAATGAAGTTATAATCAATTAGAACTTTTGCCCAGCAAATTTGTTGAGTATTGAAAATCTTAATAATCATAAAATATTCAAAAACCTTATAATCAATATAAACCTTGATTTTATATAATGAACTGGCGAATTCCGCTCTCCAATGATTGAGAGATCAAATGATTAACAGTATTTCCTTATCATAAACTTTGTAATTCAATTCAACGGCAACCATGGTCTTGGAGAAATAAGCTACAGAAAACCAATCTTCGCTATGCTATTATGATAACATATTAACAATTACCCCATCAGATGTATCTGTTTCGAGTATATAAGGGAGTCGATGATTATAATATTGTAGGAATGGAGCGGAGATAAACTTTTTCTTCAAGATATTGAATATATTTTGATATACTTCATCGAATACGAATTTAACATTTGCTTTAATAAGTTCGTTGAAAGGTTTCGTTATTATACTATAGTTCTTAATAAATCATCAATAAAAATTATAAAAACTAAGAAATGATTAAATCTCTTTTATTATTATTGGAAAGATCCAATTCTCAATTACCTTAATTTTTTCAAAGTCTATCTTTATTCCTTTAATAAAGATGATAAAGTCCAAGTATTTGGTATATGTAATATTGAATTTGCATTTCTTGAGATCTGTTTATAGACCAGCAATTTCTAATCGTTCGAGAATTAGTTTAATATGAATTTAATGTTTTTCTTTGTTTTCGGAATAGATTAGAATATTGTCGAGGTATATTATACAAAAAATGTTTAGATAATCGAATAAAATATTATTTATATAATATTGATAGATTACAGAATCATTTGTTAATTTAAATGATATAATCTTATATTTATATGATCTGTATCAAATTCGGAAGATAGTATACTCTTCCAAAGTAGGATCCATTTTTATATAATGAAAAGTTTAACGAATATCGAATTTGGTAAAAATCTTAGCATTGGAAAATCGAGAAAGCGTTTCGTCGATCAAAAAAAGGGGATATTGATCTTTATATATTAAGGAATTCAATAATCTGAAGTTTATATAGAACTTCAAATTATTATTAGGTTTTTTGACGAATAGAATGGATATAATATAAAGGGCTTGACTAAATTCAATGAAATCTTTATTAAGATTATCTATAATATATTCTTTAATGATTTTTAATTATTCCAGAAATATCTTATAAAATGGATTATAGTGCAAAACTTATTCTCCTTTGTTTTCCAATATGATTTTATAATTATAAGATCGATTAGGAGATAAGATATTTGATTTATATTTGGAAAAGACTTGATGATATTATTAATATTCAAATAATATTTCAAATTCTGAATCGATTTCGATTAATATTTGATCGAATTTCTTTCGAATTTTTGTATTCTTGAATTCGGTTAAGGCAATTAGTATTTTCTTTTTTATATATTATTTGTTTTATTGGAAATCTATTATATTATCGAATTTTTTTAGAGTAATAATAAAGAATTCAGTTTGTTTATCTTTTTTGTATTTTAATTGGAATTTATTGGATTTGAATATATATAGATCAAGGATTTCGGGCGATATACAAAGAAGGCATTTGTAGATCTATAATAATAATATAATTGATTAAAAAGGAAATGGATTGAATTTGAAAGGAATTGGGATCTTTTCCTTTTCAATAAAAATCTATATTATATTTATATTTGAAGGTTCTTATTGTATATTATCAATTATAATTGATTTGTTTAATTGTAAATCTTTTCGATTCCAATATTCTTTGAGTTAATTATTTTATCGATCAGTATCTTATTAGGTTAATCGATCGATCTTTTATTTGCAAAGGGATGATTAGGTAATAAAGAGATTATTCGAATAGGAGATGGTATGGGGTCTTTTTTTAAATCATTCAAGATGTTTATTGAAACAATCGAATTTCGCTTGAATCTTTGATAACCAAAATCTATTTAAAATAATATTATAATTCTTTAATTCAGTAATAAGGAAAGGGATAAAAGATTGTTTATGATTATCGACCGTTAAATTAAGGAATATGAAATAGATAATGATATAGCCTTATATATTATTATACTCTTTAACTTCAATTGAAGCTTCAAATAGTATAATTCTGGGTTTAAATATAGGAAATAAACAAGTAAGGAATATAGTATTAATAAAAATGAATTCATTTGTTTTAGAGTTAATGAATACTTTTGATTAATAAATATAATCATTTTTTGAAAGGTTGCAGGGGAATATAAATACTTCTCCTTTTATAAGTTTGATTAAATCAAGAAATCTTATATCCTGTATAGCGTTTAGAATGGAAATAAAGTTTAAACATTTGGTTTTAAATGTTTTTCTTTTTCTAAACAGGTATTCTATATAATTTCAATTATAACTTCTAAATTGAAGTTTTCTTTAGTATCCCGATATTCTTCGAATTCTTCTGTTTCTTTTTGTATTGTCTCGATTTCATTGAGATTATCAATATGAAACATCGATATATATACTACTCCAGAAGAGGGAAAAAACAATAAGTATTTGAAATTCGAATAGTTATTGAATATAACAGGATCAATGTATCCGAAAGGGGTATTCCGGAATAGAAATAATTTCGGGAATATAAAGGTTCCAAAATTGAAGTTGTTAAAATTCCGAAAGGGTTGCAAAAGGTTTATAATAATTATTAATTTGTAAATAATTATAGGGGTTTTTTGATTAATATAATATCGATTTTGTTTTTATAATGAAATTTCGTTTTAATTTATTTTAATAAATATATTCACAAATTCTTCTATAATTTTGCAATCCTTAATAAATATTGTTATCGTTCATAAAAGAAAATCGGAAATCTTTTATTCGAGATCCCTAAATAGGATTTTATCATTAGTAATCTTTATTTGGATAACAAATAATCTGAATTTTTTATATCATTCTAAAAAGTTGTTATATCGAATTATATTAAGTATAATTTATATTTCATATTGAAAACGAGTATCATCGATTTCAATTGGGTTTCAATAGATCGCTACAAATTGTTCGATCAATTCGAATATTATGAGTTGGGGTATTTGTATATAAAAAATATGATAATATATTTATACTTTCGATTCGATTTGATCGATTATATATATATGGTATTATATTTCATTTTTAAATAATATAATATATAATTCGAATTGTTTTATAACTAATAATTGCTATAAATTAATTTTAGATTCAATATTATCGTTAAATTTAATAATAAGATTTGTAGATTTTGATGTATATATATCTTACTGTAAATTGTGATTAATGTAGGAATATAATTTTGATCGATTAGATTGGTTTCTTGAATAAAGGGATCCCTGATTATTAAATGAATCGTTATTTCCTGAAAAGGAAGAAGAATCTTTGAAGGGTTCTTAATGATTAGATTGTTTAATCGAAGTTTTCTTCCTTTGATTTCAGGATCTTTGGGTTTGCTTAGATAAAGATCCTTGAATTTCGATTAAGAAAATAAAGGAAGTTCTAGATACTATTGTTAATCTGAATATTTGTATAAATATTATTTGAAATTTAGAAGGAGATTGCATTATTATAGAGCTCATTATCATTATAACTTTCAATTATCGATTCTCCTTTTTCAAATTTATAATTATTGTATAAAGATTTTGTAATTGTAATAATAATTCAGAAGAAGTAATTGAATTATTGAAAATATTAGTTTTATGTATTGGAATCTTCTTTTTATCAATCTTCTTTTTTTTAATAATAATATTATCCAATCTTGTATTTATATTTTCTTCGAAAGGTTATTGAAATAATTGAGGAGAAGGAAAGGGTTCTTTAGAATATATTTTCGAAGGTTCGGAGTATATAGGAGGAGAAATTCGTTGTATTGTGAAAGTAATGGTATACTTCTAAAGGTGTTTATATTTTTATCGATTAAATTGAAATAAATCTTTTTCTTTTGAATATAATGTTTGTAAAAGTTTATTTAAAAAGGTATTATTAAAGTAAAGTATTATTTGGAAAACTATTAGATGGCTGGATACTTGTAAATGAATTGTAGATAATATGATGTACAAGAGTTGTAATAGAGTTGAATAAATAAGATCAATTATGTTCTTTAGAATCTATAATTGAAGAATTATAATTCGTAAGGAACGATTAGATATATATATATAAATACTTATTCATAAGTTGTAGGGTTGTGTATATATATTATTAGGGTCATTATTTTACTATACTAAATCGTATGAATCGTAATGCATGTACACGAACGATCAGTTCATCAATGGACGTGGGAGATAAGAGGTATCACGTGGTTAGCCTCCTGTGGTTCACGATTCGTGACAACTAGTATATATGATTGTGGTAAAACTACGAAAGCTAGACAAGATGGATCAAAAGAGTTTATCATCCTTTTAGTATATATATATACCGACAATACGGTTATTCCATCTATTCTAATTTATAAAGAGGAATCTGGAGATTTATAGGATATATAGATTGATGAGATAGGAGTAAAGGATCAGGTTTATTTCGGAGCTTCAAGTAATGGATGATTGTCGAATGTATTCGGCTTTATCTGATTTAATAAGGTTTTTCAATATTATACTCATTCAAAAGTAGGGAAAGGATATCGTCTATTGATTGTAAATAATCATTCTAACCATATAAATATAGAATTTATATCGAAATGTAACGAATTGAAGATCATTTTATTGATTCTCCCCTCTCATTTTATACATCGACTCCAATTTTTTGATGTAGATTACTTCCTTTCCCTTTCGATAAATTATAGTATAGAATTCAATAATCTAATATACAAAAGCAGAGGTATCATTGAAATATCGAAACGTAACTTTTGAATGATATTTAAAGTTGTTTGGATTCAATCTGCTACTATTCATAATATCCTAAAATCTTTCGAAAAAGCCGATATTTATTTTATAAATAAGAACATTATTATTCATAATATTGAATCAGAGTAAGTCTTTATATTATTTATATCGATATAATTTATAAGGAATAAAATAAAGATGCTATATACAATTAAAACTCTTCGTCACTTCAAATTAGAGTTTCGCCTTAAATAGGATCCCGATATTATTCAGAAGCTTTTTAAGGCTGTATTTATATATATAGTTAATGCTAATATCCAATTATATAAAACAAAAGATTTAGAAGAAGTTTTGAAAATCGAAAGAAAGAAAAGAATCTGTTTTAAATATTTAAATTTAATAAAGGAGGAGGATAGAGATACTTTTTTATATTCCCTTTTGTAAATCGAAAGAGTTAGAATTTATCAATCGATGAAAGTATTAATTATTGAATAAAAGAAGGAAACTAAGAAGCAAAAGAAAACTGAAAAGAAAGTTGAAAAAGAATAAAAGAATAAAGCGATTAAAGAGAAGATAATATAGAGGGAGGTCGATTGTCAAATTATATATAATATCAAAAAGGGGGTAAAAAGAGTTCAGAAATTATTAATATCTTTTATTAAAAGAATATAAATGATTCAAAAACGTTTTTCTATTATAAATCTAATATCCCAAGAAGTTATAAAGGATTACAACATTATAGAGATTGATAAATCAATGATAGAAGAAAAGGGAGGGGTATTGTATTCAAAGGCCGGGCGATGTATCAAGGTTTTGTCGAAATTGAAAATATAAAGGTTTTTTAATTCTATAGGATAATACTATATCTCTTTATTGTTCAAAAAGAATTATAATTTTATATCTTATAATTTATAATTAATATCGAATTTTGAAATAATTGTAGTAGGAATATAAAGGGCGTGCAAGATGTGGGGTCGTGCACGATGTAGGGAAATCGGTTACAGTAGTTTAATCAATTCCCTATGCAGTATACAAACCTTGTGCGCCCATCGGTACAAAGATACACATTTGTAAGAAATATATCCTGAATAGGCCAGAGCCAACATTATTCCTTGCTGGTGATGCAAATCTCAGGGATTCTGCAGATATACCGGGGTGATTCTCAATTTTTAGGTGAGATTTATACCTAGGGACCTAGGGAGGTGAGAAAATAGCGTTCAAAGCGGGTCAACCAGAGAATTTTAAGGTTGCATCACTGTATGTGAAGTTGCTTTTGCCGAACTAGTGCGAGGTAAACATTTCACTTCTGATTTGAATATGCGAAATCCTCGAAAGGCATTGTTGACAAGCCTGTATGTAGGTGAGGCCTGGCTGAATGCTTGCCTTTACTCGCATGCAATGTAGCAAAATGCCATGAGCTGGGTGGGACCCAAGTATTAGTTTATGTCGTGATTTCCACGTTCATTCATGGATCGACTGGTATCTGTCTGTTAAATGTCAGCTGTGACGGCCAGATCATATCAGTGGAAGTATTTGATTCGTATATCCATTAATCGCTCGCCGAAAATTACATCATCTCTTGTGCGAGGCTTTTACTAGTGTATATATATCATTCAGCCTCGTAGACAATTTTCGCCCTCTTTTTCTTTTTTTCGTCATCTGTAAATACTAATACGATTTTGTATCTTCCCTTGGTTTCAGAAATCAGGGGAAATACTTCTAGTATGACCGGAAGAATCAGCTTCAAGGTCCGGACCCTAGGTAAGGTCAGCTTACATTGATTGTTGGTGTAGGTTATGGGTTCTTTCCTTCTTTCCCCGAGTTGAAAACGGGGAACTTGGCAAAGAGGGGGCGGTGTCTGGTTTGTTATGTCATATCGTGTTGGAGTCTGGAGGGGTTTGAATGGAAAGGCATTACATAGAAAAGCTAGGGTCTAGTAGGATCGGTCCAGACACTAGACCATCCGATTTTACCGTAGTCCCAAACAATATGGATAACCACCCCTCATCCGAATCAATTCCGAACATCACTAACACTGTTATCAGTATCATCCAACATCGTTCATCCATATACATTATCTACTGTACCTCGTACCTCCTTCATACGTAACATTTCCAACCTGAACACAACACTAAATTTTGTACCCTTCGAGTATTTGTTCGCAGTCGCCAAGTAGGGTAGCATTCCATACTTGTACAGGATATATCAGCCCATGCGAGTGACGGATGAAAGTTACCATTATAGCCTTACCACCGACCCGTGTAAGCTGGTATCTTTTGGCCTTGGCTTTAAACTGAGATTCCTAGGCGTATGATATCCTTACAGCCTCCGAATGCTCGCATAAACGCTACTGCATGTGCTCCGTATGAAGACTGCAGATGTGCTTGGATTGATAGGTACCGAGACACATTAGAGGATGTGATCACTGATCAATGTATGTTTCTTATTTCTTTAGGTGTGGTAGGTATCCATGAAAGAATTCGCGTTTCTTACTTCTTCTGGAAAACTTCCTTTTTCGAGCATCGGCATACATGCAATGCAACCTTCAATTCATGTTACAATGAGTAGTAGATTAAGCTTGTTGGGAAAAAGTCACCAACCAAAATGTTGGTGATATAGTATACAGCATGCGCAGCGCAGCAAATGTTACCACCTATGAATTTCTTTTTCATTACTTTCATCTAGGCTATATACAATCTGTGGCATGATTGGATGGTTCGCGGTACGTATTTCACCGCCGAGGTGTTCCTGCATAAGCGTGAGAGAGCCGAGAGAAAATGAAGCGAATTTGTTAAGCTTCATTTTACGTTCCCTAGGCATGTTGTCTGAGATGCAGATAGATAGATGGACGCAGAATTTGGAAGCCATCAATTAACTGGGTAGAATATACTACGTACATATCCCCACGATCCTCCTTCTTTTCTTCTCCCATATCATCGGAACGGAATATCCTATTTAAAATAGTAAGTCTTACAAGGCCGGGGGCTGGAGAAAAACAACAACAAATCCATCCTTCGGAGAACAATTGCCGAATCCATGTTACAATAGGTAGTGAAAGGTTTAGAATCCTTCGAGAATATTCGGGACGGATCATTAACCTTCTACGTTCTACGCTCACTATTACCTCAAGCCGCCTTCGCGATCGAACCCCTGATTTTCCTTCGGACTGGGGAAATAGTCGAACTTCTTTCGTTTGATATTTCCTTATCTGTTTATTTTGTTTATCTTTCTTGTATTCCGTGACTGAGGCGATTCTGTCCTCTTTCCGTGGTGGATGAATTTGGACCAGCGTAATGCACCGATTGATTTGAATGAATACGAAGTATCTTGTATGTAACACAACAGCAGAAGGTCCGAATAACATCTGGGAATGGACCCGAAAAGTAATTGATCGTCAGCTCGTCAGTTTGCCAAATCAGCACTTTACATTCATTTTGTAAATCGTTACGCAAACTCGTAGTCCAGTTTTTGTGATCAATGCCAAGGGAAGTTTTACTGTATGACTGGCGCTCTCCACCTTCCCTTGCTTTCCCTTCATTTTTTTTCCGCAAATAAGTACTAGTGTCATCTTGTTAAATGATACTAATACACTAAATAGTGCAATAGCAGTATCGTGGTAAATGGATATGTTCCTGAATGCGGTGTTGAAGTGTCATCGCATTCCATCTATCCATCGGTCCATCACCGCCCCCCAACTGCATCTAGGGGGCGATTTCCCTTCTCCCTATCTCAATACCTCCAGGACCCACCGTCACACTTCAAGTTTGTTACAGGACTGTATGCTGCATATTGCATATTGCACAGAGCATGCACTTTCTGCATTGACATTAGTCCATATACTACATTTACTATTGAGCATACGATGTCTTGTCGATCTGCATGCAAGAGTCCGCGTCCATATTCTCCAATGCCTCAATATTCGGCATCCTCGTACATGCGTAGGGAAGGTACCTCGCTTCAAGGAGGATCAGTGCCGTTTGTGGTTGGACAATTCGTCGAAGGAGGGCACGCGTTGTCAACTAGTGTTGAAATTATTGCCGTTGCGATTGCCGTTGCGATCGCCGGTATGATCTAGCACTTCGGTCTGAGTTCATTTTTTGATTACTTCGGCAAGTTTCGAGTTTTATGTAGCGGCCACATTATGTCTGAAGTGAGGAGAGGTTGTGCAATTTATTAGTGGTGAATGCGGTGTTAGGCTTGAGTGAATTTGCTATGCCAGATGCTGGAGACACGAGATGTGGAAATTGAACCGCCAATGTCTCTCCTTTCTTGTGGTATCAAGGCTCAATATTAGGGTACTTCCGGAGAGGAATTGTCTGTCGACCATCACTTGAATTGTTTGGATGCTCAGGACCTTTTTCTTTCCATCTCCAGTGGCAAGATACAGAGCTTTTGCTCCGAGCGCCTAAAAATCAGAAGTCCCTCATTTGATTTATTTCATCCTACATGCCATGACATATTACACATACGAAGTAGCTCTTAGCCTTTCTATGCGTGCTCCCTCGACTCCATAGTAGACTGACTCTAAGGGGTCATATATATGAATACCCTACCTGCTGCAACTTAAATTATGAGCCTCAAGATGAGTTAACAAGGGAGGAAGTTACGAAGATCGTTGTTCAATTGATTACATGTCGTGTCTTTACATGCCAAGTCTCCTTCATCTCTGAAACTGGAATCAAAAAGTTACCTCTCTCATGTAAAAGTCGGGAAATGTTGCAGTTACACATTTAGCATATTCAATCAATATAATCCCAGTGGGAATTAGGTAGAGTAAGATGGACTGTGTAGGACAGACTGTATAGGACAGACTGTATAGGATAAACTGTATAGGATAGACTATATAAGATAGACTATATAGGATAGACTATAAAGAATAAACTATATAGGATAGATTATATAGAATAGATTGTATAAGATAGATTATATAAAATAGATTATATAAAATAGATTATATAAAATAGATTATATAAGATAGATTATATAAAACAGACTATATAAGATAGACTATATAGGATAGATTGTATAGGATAGACTGAATAGGATAGACTGTATAGGATAGATTGTATAGATGAATGAATCATGAAGAGGTATTGAAGAAAAGAGTCGCAAATTCAATCCACCAAGCTCAGTCAAATACAATTGGGCACAAAAGTTACGATAATCAATTCTTGAGACATGCAACAAAAATTCTGATTTTTCGAGTATATGAGAAAGAAATCCACCAGATCTATTTATCCTTCACTTCCCGAACTACGTGGACTTCCTCAAGACCAAAACCCATGCTCTGGATATGTTTCCGCTCTTAAGCAACTAAAGGGCGACGATACTTGAATTTTGTAGCTCCATATCTTTCAGCGCAAAAGCACTCTTTATTGAAACGCAACTGGGTAGTCTTGATTTCTCGAGCGGATCTTGTGACGATAGCGGGGTTAATTATTAGATCTATTCATCATGGTCAAGGAGCTTGTGCATACTGAGACTACTGCGAGTGCAAACAGTCCAGAGAAATGGCACTTTGAATTCTCCGAGCCCTCTATTCCGTGTTCCGGGGCTGGAAAAAGAATTAGTGGGACAGCTACTTTGACGCGTGAAGATAATTATATGATATGTACCATTCAACAACCACCTATCAATACGAAATTCTACCTCGGAGTTTCATCCAGAAATACAAAAAAACAGACTCGTATCAGCTAACTACAATCAAGGTCACCCGTATCATCAATTTTGTCTCTTATTCATCTTGCACCAAAAAACTAGAAACATCAGTGCGTATAAAGCATCACATTCTCTCTACGAAAACTTGCTGACCAGCAAAACCCAGTTCATAAAGTTTCAACTTCATCCTTGGTAGTTCAGACGAGGGCCACTAGTCTGATCCATCAGTGAACAAAATAATCTTGTTGCATATCTGGGGTGTATTGCGTTTTTGTTCACAAGCCAGACTACTCAGAATCGAGGTAATGCTTGACTTGCTATCGTACCTTGAATCAATAATTCCACACATCTTGGAAATATGCAATAAAACCAATAAAACCTCGGTTTATTCACTAAGTCGTATAATGGGATTCATCTGAATTATTTTGGATCGGCACATACGGCCCCTTCTACCCAATAAACACTCCAAAAATCTTCACAAGCAACTACTCAAGTATCATCCAATCAAGCCGAAACCATTCCAACCCTCATTCCATTCTTATTCTCCTTCGTCATCCTAAACATCTCCTCCCACTCCCTCCTATTACAACTTTCGATCTTTTCAAACATCTGCAAAACCCTCACAATAATAAACGCCACATCCACAAAACCCATTTGCTGGGCCGGAAAAATACGCTGTCATCCTGAGAACGGAAAATACTCCCATGTAGGACGCAAGTGTTCCCATCTCTCTGGACGGAATGAATTGGTGCCGAGCCCCCAGCGGGTCGCGCCTCTATGAGCACGTGCAGGCCGAGAGTTAGGTTGCTGCCTTTTCTTTACTAGGATGGGGGATTGACCAGAGGGACCCCTCCAGGGGGACAATGGCGCCGCGACGGCAAATTCGTCGTGGTAGGTCTGCTGGTGGATGGAGACGGAGGCCTGGGTCATGGTTAGAATCCGTGGACCGTTAGATGGATGACTAGAATGGCAGACCTAAGGCGATAGGCATTCCCACTCGGAACCTTCATATGAAAAAATAAATCCACCCACTTCCATTAAAAGCTCACCGCAAATATTTCAACGGCTTCAAAAGTTCAAAAGTAATTTCCTATCCCTCAACCGCAACCAAAACTTCCCTCCGCAACTTCTCCCGCCTCTCTACATCTCTCTCTAGATGAAAAATATATCGCTAACAGCTACTCCCGTCGCATCATGCGCTGGTAGAAATACAGGCAAGAGTTGATAACGTAGATTGATTGGATCTTGAGTTTCTTTGCCATTTCATTCAGGATTATATATTGTGTTTGTATATCTTTCTCCTCTCCTACACTCTTTGGATTTTGAAGAGCATAAATGCGAGAGACATGACGAACAATATAAGCATTCACTTTACGAAATGCATTTTTCTATTGAGTATCGAAACCACAGAGGAATTTATCCCATCTTATCTCAAGACTTTTGCCTATCATGCTGTAGTATATCTACACAGAATGAACCTATATTTGAATCATTTGATGCGATAAGATGATACGGATACTTGCCCTATTCAAGAAGGGCTAGCATGCAAGTGTTCGGACGGCACAGCCCTATGTATTGCGTCACAGGCAGATCTTAGACAAATAATTTGCCTATTGCACTGCTGCACATAGCTACCTGGCTTTTTCAGCAGGCTCGGGCAGCCAGATGCGACCATTTGATTAAGGGGTGATGTTGGTTCTTGCCATATTCTCCGAAGGGCTAGCGAGTAAGTGTCTGGGTGGCGCAGCCCTACACATGTGCATCATAAGTTCACAATCGCGAGTGAGACTTCTAGATTACAGTATGATATTTCAAATATGCATACGGACGTGTTATTATTTACATAAGATCAAAACTCCATATATTATTCAAGGACGTGAATCCAAATCTGGTACGTGGCCATTCTAACAGCCAGTCCAATCATTCAACATCCTGCAACCCATATATCATCATATCCAAGCAATCGTGGTATCAAAACGACCAAAAATTATCTAAATAAAGCATCAAGAACAGCCTCAAGTCTAGCCTAAACTCTAAGCGACAGTCCCAGTATCCCTACCTCCTCGCTCTTCAAACGCCTCTCTTGCCTTAACGTTGGCCACTGCGCTTTGGAACGCACTCGTAAGATCGATGTGAAATAATGGTCTATTGAGACCATTAACAACGGCCGTCCTCGACCTCGTAACATTCTTTGACACAGCCTTCAAATCACTACCGCTCAATCCACTTCCGCTTTCACTATCCCCTCTAATCTGATCTCCATTTGCTTTTAATTCTCTTTCGCGCTTCTGTCCTCTGATTCCTTTCTCATTGGACTCGGCTTCTGCTGCTGCTGCAGCACTATTTTGTCCTCCCATTTCTGCAACGGAGAAAATGGGCTTCCAGCGGTGCGATCCTTCTTCCTCAGGAGTTGGGTAACCGAACCCAGCGGCAACGAGAGCACGTTTAGTCCAGCGGTTATTGATAGACGTGAAATGCCAGTCTACAACTGAAGGAGACGCATAAGTATCGAGTTGGTTGCGAACATCTATGAGTTGTTGGATGGAGGTAATATCGACATTGTTGACGGAGCTGAAGTCAAGGATTATGGCTTTGAGGATGGGGCGGTCGCTGTGATCTTCAGGAGCTTTTCCACGACGTGGACCGGGGTCATTCCATGGGCGATCACCGGGACGGGCGTAATGGTTAGGGTTAGTTCGGCGGGTTGTTGCGAAGATTGTGTTCGTAAGGTGATCGAGATAGTGATTTGCGTTTGGATAATTAAATCCTTCCGAGAATCGATAGATGAAGATACCAGGATAGGGAGTTTGAACATCAACCTCTGGATTACTTCCGTCACCGTGATCGAAAGGAAGGAAGACGGTGCGAGATCCAGAGTCTTCAAACTGGGTGGCCTCGGATTTTGGGAAAGTGCCATGGTCAGCCAAGGGGGCCGATCTATATTCGGCAGTCTCGCATCCAACTGAGAAAATCTTAACTTTACCAAGGAAACGACCTCTGGCTTTAATAACTCGGAAAATGAGAACGGCAAAAGAAACGCAGATAGTTACGTAAATACCATTCTCAATCGTGCTGAAAATAGTAACAATGACACCTGCGAAGAAAATCAGAACCTCGAGAGGGGACACACGCCAAAATTGGTAAACTGTATTTGGAGGTGTGATTAGATCTCCCACAGCGTGGATAATGACTGCAGACAAAGCTGCACTTGGAATGTAGAAGAAGACCACCGTAAGAGCATAGATAGCTAGAAGGACGACGACAGCAGTTATGACACCAGCGAACGGAGTTCGAACGCCAGCCTTCGATTTGATAGCTGTACGGGAGAAAGAACCGGTAGCTGGGTAACCACCAAGGAAAGCGCCAAGAATGTTCGTGACACCAATAGCTACCATCTCCTGGGATGGGTTGATGATATAGTTATTGACACGTCCGAATGATTTAGAGATTGCGATGTGCTCGATGAGAAGAACAATGACAGTGGCAGGTAAATCACCTATAAAGATGTTGATAATCGAAGAGTTGACTTCCGGAACGGCAGCGTTTTTAAATCCTCGTGGAACTACACCAAGAATCTTGAACAATGGCTTCTTGCGATGATGCATATTCACAAGCCAACTGATTAACGTGTATAACAAGATAACAAATACGGTTCGAAGGGTTGCTGCGAAGAAAAATGCTCTCTTGTGGTTTGGGAATTTCTTGGCTCCATAATTGCAAGCCTAGAAATGGTAATTAGCAATGATACATGCGATGGTAGATTGTAATGGCTTACAGCTCGAAGAGCATATAACAGGAAAAGAGCTGTAAGTCCAATGGCCGCATCGAGTTTTGTGTCTGGAAGATGCTTCAACGTGTTGATAAAAACCTTGTAAGTTGATGCTCGAGTGTTGAAGCCTTTAATACCCATCAAGGTCGGAACTTGTCCAACGGCAATATTGATAGCGGAACCAGTCATAAATGCCGAAATTGAAACGAGGGAAATCAAATCGACAATCCAACCACATCGAATAAGTCCAATGAAAGCGATGATGGAACCAGCAATTACCGCCATACAAGATGCAATAACATGACCAGGAACGTCTGGATGAGTGGTAGCAGCTTTCACTAGAATTTGACCGACGAGAGTTGACATGACAGCAACAGGTCCGATGGTGATATCCTTGGATGTGGCGAAGAACCAGTAGACGAGAACTCCCATGAAGGAAGAGTAGAGCCCAAACTGAGGCTCAAGCTCAGCGAGAATGGCATAAGCCATACCTTGAGGTACGACGACCGCACCGATTGTGATACCTGATTGATATTAATGATCATATTCTTCAAGGAGTATTTGACATTACCCACCAGCTACCAAATCTCCAAACAGCCATTGCAAATTGTAGCAACCAATCCAACTTAAGAATGGGAATAATGACCGGCAGTAGGCGGCGAGTTCATGTCGACCTGGTAGGGTATCTTGGATCCATTCTATACTCCGTGGTTCTTCTTCTACGAATGTATCTGCAGTTTGAATGGAAAAGACTGACTCTCCTCGAAGAATTTCTTGACTGTTGAGTTCATCGCGATAGTTGAGTTTGATACCGAGGACTTTGGCCAGTCCATGGCCAACTTTGGTAGCAGCCATCGTTAGAAAGGGTTGCTCGGTTGTGAAACCTGAGATACCGGAAGATTAACTGGACAAGGAAAGACTATTCCACAAATAAATAGACGACTGTCAAATGTGACAGGGCGATCTGCAAGTTACTCCCAGATGGTTATCCAAGATATATAACTTTGTGAGCGGATGCAGGGCTGATATAGCCGTGTCTGCTCGGAGACCGGGGGGTCGGGATCAGAAGATCTTTTTGTCTGACAATTCGAAAAGAGTGTTTAATAAAAAGTAAAATAGTCTGACATCGAAACTATTAGACTGGAGCTCGAGAGTTGGAATAGATCATGTAGCTTTTAATTGTAGAAGAAAAAAAAAAGCTTTTGTTCTGGAAGGGCTCAAAAGGGTAAGACGTGATCCAGGAGTGGCATTCAGTAATGGTGCGCCACCAATGTATTGCGTGCTCGTGGATGAATAAGATGAAAGATAAATCGAACAGAAACAGCAAAGAAAACGATTTGGTAACTAAGTGAATCCTTGTGCAGAAGGCCCTTAGGCGGACCCGGAAGTTAAAACCTTTAGAATCGGAATTATTTGGTAGTCGATGCAGAGCCAAGCGTAACGGGCTTGCAAATTCTTCGAGGTTGGGATTATGACATCTACTACTTGTCAAGCTAGAGAGACTTTGCGGGAGAGCTGGCTTAAAATGGAAGAGGGCGTGCTGATGTTAACATGGATCAAACATAAACGATCTGATGTGTGAATTTCTAAAATGACGAAAGTACCTGCAATGATGAAGCGATAATGTAAGAGTAACTGTTAAAAAGATGGGTTTGTATATATTTTAGTTGGTAACCAGTTAAATTGTATGGATATGGGACGTGGGATATGGGGTCGGCAATAGGGTGGCGAGCAGCTGCTCTTTTTTGATATAGAGAGGAAGCTAGATAGATGTTGAAGTGTTAAGGAAAAGAAGGCCATGAATGAGTCGAGATTCAAAGAAGACATCCTCCGGACAGTGTAAAGAGTCTTTCCATGTTGTATTTTCAATATTATAAATTGATTTTGGATATAAACGTAACCAAAAGAAATATCGGTGTATGAATAATATGGAGAAATCATCATTTACCAAGGGAATTGAACTATACTCTGGGCTGACTGGGCATTTTTGGAACGTTGGAGATCTACAAGGTTGCAGGAGAAGACAAAGAAAAGCTTTCACTCTTTGGCACCTTTGGAATCTTTGGAATCTTTGGAATCTTTGGAATCTTTGAAACCTTAAGCTGAAGCTGGAGCTGAAATCTATTGTGTAGATGGCGTCAGAAGAAATGAACTATTGATATGGCGTTTTCATTCATTTTCTATTGTATACTGGTAGGTAGATCAGCTTTTGAAAATCTTCCAAAATCTTCCAAAATCTTCACAAAGCTTTCTCCTTCAAGCGGTACACACCAGGATTATCCACTGGTAAATCTACCCAATGATCGTTTTCCTTCATGATGCAATGGAGGGGTTGAAGATCGCAATCCGATAAGATACGATAAGATACGATAAGATACGATAAGATACGATAAGATACGATAAGATACGATAAGAATAAAAGCTATTCTTTGCTTACCAATTTGGTCAGTCTGCAAGTATCAAATATCTTGGGTCTCCGTCTGCTGCTGAAGAAGCACTTGGCTGATCGGCAAAAACTTTAAATTGTTGCAGTACAGTAGAAATATCGGGAATCCCTTCAAAGTCTCATCAATCATCGATTATTTACTTCGAGGTCTTGAGATACTCACCTTGGACTACTTGGACTCCAAGCATGAATACATCGATATCACAAGTTTCATATCCACGTGATGCGCGGTGTCCCAGCTATAACGGTAGGCATTTGGAGCAAAATCGATATGTTACAGAAAAAGACACTATCTTTTTTTCTTTCTAGGTGATGTATGAAGAAGCATTTACTCGAGTATATTCCTCTCAGGTTTGTACAGACAGGTCTTTTGTGGTCGAGGTAAGTTATGTACTAGACCAGGTTACTTGGTTGTCATTGGTGACAAAATTGATTTAATGTTTGTTTTTATGACAACTTGGAAGTTATCACGAATTATCACGAAAATTCGCGGTTACCAGCCCCAGCATTCACTTCACTTCACTTCAAATCTCTTCATACTTCGCTCCGACTTTTGCTGACATGGCAACAATTTCAAATTGACAGCAGTACAATAGTGTGATATAATACGATCCGATACGATACGATACTTTATGATTGTATTCACATAATCATAATCACCATTTTGGATCTCAATACCTAATCATTGAAATTGTATTTATTATTATAATTATAATCATCATCACTATCTTCCTCTTCCTCATCCCACCCCAATCAACCAAAATATGCGATAGCAAAATGACAACTTCATCTCCCACCAAAGAATCATTCCCATTTCCTACTCTCGCCCCTTCAAATCAAAATCAAGCTTCACACATTGCACCATCATCTCCGCGCCGAGCTTTACGAAGATTACAGTCCGCCCACACATTAGGTTCAGCATTCAATCAACCATCCTTGATCGCACAACAACATAAACAAGCTTTACAAAAGATTATTCCGCCCGTGCCAAAAGATGCGACACAATCTTCAACTACAACACGTTCAAGAGCAAGATCAAATAGTGATGTGACGAATATGGTCCCAGTTCCAACGTCTACGGCTAGGCGTCCTATAGCCAATAGAAAACTTACTGCATCAGAAAGTATGTCGTTGGATCGTTTACTTCGAGATGGTCCTCCGGATGGAGATACAATTGGTAGTTTGGAGAGTATGAGATTGAAGATATTGGATCAAGGTGTTAAGAGTGATAGTGATGGAATGGTTTGTCAATTCTTCTATTCGTGTCAATAAATACTGATATCCTTAATAGTCCTCATTGCGCATCTACATCTGGTTAATATTACTCAATGCCCCTACCCTCGAAACCGACGCATATCTATCACTAATCCACCGCGGCGCATCTCCTGCATATTCCAAGATACGAAATGATACTTTCCGAACCCTAGCCACCGATCCTCTATTTCGACGTCGAGTCAGCGAAGCCAGTTTAATACGACTTCTAAATGCAGTAGCATGGAAATTACACGATGCGAAAGAAGCGCGAACAGATTTTCGAAATATACAAAATAGAAAATTCATGGAGACAGCTATTCAAGGTTCCCCTGAGCGAGATTCACGATCACCAAATATGAGATCTAGAGCTCGTGCTCTGACTTTAACAACGGAAGGTTCTGATGTAGGGGCTGGAGAACCGGGTACTTATGTTCAAGGCATGAATGTACTCGCTGCACCATTTCTCTATGCTGCTCGCAGCGAATCCGAAGCATTTGTTGCTTTTCATCGCTTCATCACAACTGAGGTTCCTGGATATGTGAGAGGAGCTATGGATGGTGTTCATAAGGGACTCGCGCTGGTAGATAAAGTGCTAGCCATTGTTGATCCTAAATTGAGTCTTTATTTGATTGGTAAGGGCATGAGTGCTGAAATCTATGCTTTCCCTTCAGTACTCACTTTATGCGCATGTACCCCTCCATTACCCGAGGTACTCCGCCTTTGGGATTTCTTATTTGCGTATGGTGCGCATCTTAATATTCTTTGTATTGTAGCACAACTTGTCATTCTAAGGAATTCAATCTTGAGTTCTCCTAGGTAAGTTATTCAAGGAAGTTCTTCTGTTATTTAAAGATTTAGCTAACAATCATATGTCAAAAGTCCTACGAAAATCCTCCGATCTTTCCCTCCTTTACAAGCGGATACGATTAAAGAAGTTACTCTTACTATCATCAAGAAAATACCAGATGATGTTTATGCGGAAATCGTTTCGCATGCTAAATAGTGATTTGGCATGCATGTGTGGTTGGCGTTGTATGTGGGGTCGGGGGGTTGGATGTAAAAGTAAGGGTTTGGTTTGGGAGATGGTTGCTATACCTACGTACGAATGATATCATGATGAAGTTATGTTCTGAGAAAATGATCAATGGTTGGGTTGGGTTGGATTGGATTAGGTTGGTTAGGATTGGGTAGGCTTGTTATGGATGGTTGGGAGGTCTGGAGGTCTAAATGAATGGTTCTGAATATGAGTATGAGTATGAATAATGAATGATATTTTACATGAGTTATCTCAAGTATAAGCTTGAGTGTAATATATCTGTATCCCTTTTTTGAAGCTATAGTCTCTTCAGTCTGTGGTCTTGTCACTCCGCCAGTGTGTAGTTGCATCATGACTATCCAACATCAATCAGATGGCTCTTTTACCGCATACACATTTAGCAAATATGCTTTAGATGCAT
The DNA here is from genome assembly GCA_014898415.1 of Stromatinia cepivora. Taxonomy (NCBI): domain Eukaryota; kingdom Fungi; phylum Ascomycota; class Leotiomycetes; order Helotiales; family Sclerotiniaceae; genus Stromatinia; species Stromatinia cepivora. The sequence goes on along the minus strand of RCTD01000011.1, from coordinate 1,595,110 downwards.
AGATGGATACATGGCCATCATTTTGTTTTTCCCATGAAAGATCCCATTAAAAATGAATAGTTTTGCATCTTCCTCAAACAATAGTTGAGAAGGTAAGATTAAAAGGATTCTATTCTGCAGATACAATGTATATTGATATATATATATACATCTATAGAACATCTTCCCCTCTTTTTCACCCCCCCCCCCCCCCCCCCTTTCGGAGAAAAAGTGATGGAAGAGGGAATTCAATATGTGTTCCGTGCCTAGGGTACTCGTATTGTGTATTTAGCTTTTTGGGGGGGGAAGAAGGTGGGGGAAGGGGAAAGGGGTGAGGTATTTTTGTGTCGGGTTTGTGGTTGTGATTTCTATAGCTTTATATCGTTGTTCGTGGTATTTAAACTGTGGGCGTGGATGGGATGGCGGGTGTTGCGTTGTTGGGACCGAGATTGATGGGTAGGTAGGTGGATAGGTAGAATGTATTGAGGGTGAGGAATATTGTTGATGTGTGTATATGTAATTATACTGATTAATGATTTCATAATGAATGTGTTCATGATTAGATTTATATTTTAGAAGACGGAGATCAAGTATGATAGTAACTACTAGGTAGTTGTCTGCGGGGTTACCTACCCTTTTTTTTTTTCATTTGTTTGTTTATGTTGGCGTCAGTTTTGTGGTAGGGGGAGGTAGATATAACTTCGTGTATTTGAGATTGAATGGAGAGGATGGTGGCTACTAAATAGCTAGTTAGTCATCATGTAGCTTAAAATGATAATAAAAATGTTCTTCTCATTTCACGAATTTCCTGTCCAAGTTTTAGGGGAATATTTCTTTAGGGGGGTGAAGGGAGGGAGGGGGAGGTTCTATTTTTCTGTTCTTTCAAGATTCGTTTCTTTTGTCTAGCCCCTTTCGCCCATTTCCGCTTCTTGCTCTCCTTTTTATCCCTAAGGTAATCTACGATATATATTTTACGGACATCATCACCCTAGATGTTTAAAACAATTGTATATAATCTAAAAACTCTGTGTTCGTTTTTAATTTTCCTGTATATCGTTGAATTCAAATTCAAATTATTATATACAGTTATATAATACATTTTAAAATATTTAGAAAAAAAAAATTTAAATTAAAAAATCTTGAAATTTTGAAAGTATATTATAAACACTTTTTGAAATTACTTAAATTTTTTATAATTATTATATATATTTCAAATTTATTAAAGTATTGTATTATATAATATAATTCTATAATACAATAACAGTATAAATGTGACGCACAAGAGCCGTAGTAGAGCTGAATAAACAGGGTCAATTATATTCTTTAGAATCTACAACTGAAGAACTATGATTCATAAGGAGCGACTAGATATATATATACAAATACCCATTCATAAGCTGCAGGGTTATGCGTATATATTATTAGGGTCATCATTTTACTATACTAAATCACATGAATCGTAATGCATGTGTATGGACGATCAGTTCATTAATGGATGTGGGAGATAAGAGGTATCATGTGGTTAGCCTCCTATGGTTTACGATTTGTGATATTATTTTTCCCTTCGGAAAAACTCGTCTTTGAGTGTTTCATTCCTTTATTCTATTACTATTTCATTGGAAACCAGGTTTTGTGAAGGTTTATAAACTTTAAATCAATTAGATTGGTTATTTTGGTTGATTTAATCAATTTACTAGAAATTAATCAAATTGATTAAATTAATCGACCAAATTGATTAAAATGATGAATGAATTGATCAAATCGACCAAATCGTTTATCAATTGATTAAATTAATATTGATTTGTATTCTCCTTGATTTGGGGAATCTTTGAAAGGAAAAAGTTTTAATAGAAAAGAGAAGGAGGTTGAATTATGGTATAATGATAATGGGTGGTTAATATAATCAATTCCGAAATCGATTAAGTTAATCGATCAAATTGATCAAATTGAACGAAATCGATAGGGGTGACGTTATATTTCGTTCTTATTATGTTCAAGCTTCCTTTTGCATGATTTTTTTGAAATGATTATAGGTATATATTGTCTTTGTATTGTTTTGATGATGGCAATTCGTTTATTATATGAAGCTCGGACTATATATGTATATAATCAAATTCCTTCGAATTTGTATGGGTTTTTTGATTCTTTCATGATTGTATGCATATATATTATTATAAAATCATAATATCTAATCTGTTATATTGAAGAACACTTTTTTTTCCTTTGGTTTTATAAATGAATCGTTATTTATATAATTATAATTATCCTTTTTACTCTTATAGAGCTTTATTTAATCGATTAATCGATTAAAAGAACCAGGCAATATTGGATTGGTTAAATGAAAATCGTGTAAGAGATATGATGATGTTTTAAAATCGGAAATAGGATATCAGGTAAGATTGATATCGCTATTAAGTTATAAGATTTTATATAATAGAGTTTTTTGTGTTTTCTTTATTATTAGAATTTTTTTTATTTTCTATTCCGAATCATCAATTATATTAATAGGCGGAGGTAATTCGAGTATCTAATTAGGAAAAGGATCGTTATATATTTTGTATAATCGATTTGAAGGGAAAACAGGATGAATTTTTATTGTAATCGGGAGTTCGAGCTTAAAAAAGCTTCCAGATTGATTAATGATTTTGAATTTTCCTTGAATTAGGAAATCCAGCTTTTTGGATGGTCTTTGGGTAGAATAATTTTTCATATTGAGTTATACATAATTTCCGATATCGAAATCGACTTTATATTGATGAGTATTCATGGATTTCGATATTTTGACTTAGGTATATAATAGGCCTTCTTTTACTTGTATGAGAGTTAATCTATTATGTTTTGTATATATACAGGTATTATACATATTCATATTGTTTGTTGGTTTATTAGTATCTTCCTTTTATTCTTATATATATTTCGGTATATATTTGTATAGGGTTTCGTAGGATATGAGCCCTTTTAAAGAGTTGTATGGAAGAGTAAATTGTATATAATCCATTATAGATAGGAATTCTGATTAATCGTTTTGATAATAGTTAACAAATGGTTTTAATCGTTATTGAAGATATTGATTATAAATCTCAATTTGATTATTGGTTTGGGGATGGTGAACAATGAATAATTTGAAATTGATTCCTAGGATTTAATTGAATTTCTTTTAGAATTATAATATGAATTAAGGACCGCGATCCGATACTATAATATCAAGAGGACCATAATATCGATATATATAATAGAGATATAATTATATTTAAATTCGAACATTAATTGATTTGTAACAAGATATAAAAATAACTTGCTTTATCAATCGATCAATAATGACTAAAACATTATTATATCCATATTTATCCTTATTAAAACTGCAATAATTTATAATGATATATTGCTATATTCGATTAGAAATCGGAAATGGATACAATAAATCGGGGATATAATTGTATAAAATAGAATTGCATTTACAAGTATAACAATTGTATATATATCTGATTACAATATTATGCATTCTGGATCAATAATATTATTAAGATAATAAAAAGTAGATTTTACTTATATTAAAATGAACAATGAAAACAGAATTATAGGTTTCACAAATCAAATAAATTCGAAGATTGTTGATATCGGATACCATCAAGCGATCATTGTAAAGCAAAAAATCATTTTGAAATGATATATACTTATAATCTTGAATAACTTGCATTCTGAATACTAATAAACTATTTATAATTTTATTTGCTTCGATAATATAATTAATTAGATCGAATCGAAAAGCGATTTTATTCAAATCGATATTAGTAATCATTGTTTCATCTAGATAATACTTTCGTAAAGCTTTTTTTATGATTTCGGTATCAATTTGGTTATCTTTAATAAACTATTGGAGGCGATTCTTCTTCTTGATATAATTCTGAAGGTTCAATTCATCGGTCCGATGGATTAAGGTATTGGCGAAAGAATTATCTTTTTTAGGGTGATATATAATAATGAAATTATAATCGATTAGAACTTCTATCCAACGAATTTATTGGGTATTGAAAGTTTTAGTAGTTATAAAATATTCGAAAACCTTATAATCGATATAAATCTTGATTTTATATAATGAACCAATAAGTTCTGCTTTCCAATAATTGAAAAATCGAATGATTAACAGCATTTCCTTATTATAAACTTTGTAGTTCAATTCAGCAGCAACTATGATTTTGAAGAAATAAACTACGGGAAACCAATCTTCGCTATACTATTATAATAATATACTAGCAATTATTTCATCAAATATATCTATTTCGAGTATACAAAGGAATCGATGATTATAGTATTACAAAAACGGAATGGAGATAAGCTTTTTCTTCAAGATATTGAATACATTTTGATATATTTTGTTGAATACAAACTTAACGTTTGCTTTAATGAGTTTATTGAAAAGTTTCGTTATTATATTGTAATCCTTAATGAATCATCAATAAAAATTGCAAAAATCAAGGAATGATTAAATTTCTTTCATTATTATCGGAAAAATCCAATTCTTAATTACTTTAATCTTTTCAGGGTCTATTTTTATTCCTTTAATAGAAATAATAAAGCCCGAATACTTGGTGTATATAATATTGAATTTATATTTCTTGAGATCTGCTTGTAGATCAATGGTTTTTAATTGTTTGAAAATTAATTTGATATAAGTTTAATGTTTTTCTTTGTTTTCGGAATAGATTAGAATATTATTGAGGTATATTATATAAAAGATATCTAGATAATCGAATAGAATATCATTCATATAACATTAATAGGTTGCAGAATTATTCGTTAATCCGAATAATACGACCTTACATTTGTATAATCCGTATCGGATTCAAAAGGTAGTATACTCTTCTAAAACAAGATCCATTTTTATATAATAAAAAGTTTGACGAATATCGAGTTTGATAAAGATCTTAATATCGGAAAACCAAGAAAGTGTTTCGTCGATCAAAGGGAGGGGATATCGATCTTTATATATTAAGGAATTCAATAATCTGAAATCTATATAGAATCTCAAATTACTATTGGATTTCTTGATGAATAGAATGGGTATTGTCACGAGATACACGTGATCGCGTCCGATCGGACTAGTACGGTACTAAGCTCCGAGTTGATCATATATATAGCTTCGTAGTACACTCTTTTTAGTTTTGTAACTTTTAATTCTAAGATTGATCTTTAAACACTTATTGGATTTGTTATATTATTAAAAACTCTTCTAGATAAAAAATGGAATAACATTTGCATATACTCATGCATACTCTATTTGCTTCTATTTAGATATATATTCATACTTTTTTGCTTGCATATAGATCTTCTTGATATTATTCGAAAATGTTGTTTTTTTTCTTACCCTTAATTTTTAAACTATGGATTACGATTCGATAAACCTCGCAATTGTAGAACTTTATGATAAAGTGATTCGTTAGTAGGATGAAATCTCATTCCTATATTCCCTGATTTTCGAATATATTCCTGTTGCTTATATTTCTTCTTGTTTGAAACTTTTTCTTCCTAATCCTGAAAAATTCAATAATAATTCTCAAAAATTCGATACCTGGTTTCCTTCGATTCGAACGAAACTACAAATAGACAACATTGCAATCGACAACTCTACAATTCAATTTTACTATGTTTATTTCAATCTCGAATCTTATATACAAATTATAATACTACCTCAGCTTTCTTTTTTTGATCAAAACATTCCCTTAAATCATATAACGATCCTAAATCAACTTATACATATTTACAATAATCCGAATAAAATTCAAAAAGCCGAAAATAAATTATTCATTTTCAAATAAGGAATCGATTCTTTATATATCTATATTACAAAATTCAAAAAAACCTTTTACAAAACTAAAGATCAGAATTAACCCGATTCGAATAAAATCTCAACCTTTCGTAATAGATTTAATATTACTCTTAAAAATCGTTTTTCTCAATAACTTTCTTTTTTTCATTCCTATCCCGATTTTGTTTAAATCATACAACAATTAATTGTTTATACAACAAATGGATTCTTTGTATCATTCTATTCTAATAAACCTAGAGCTCTATATATATTACAGAATCCATCCTATTTTCGGAATCATAATCCAATGAACATTAACAATCTTAATATCATTAATGCTTTTAACCCTTTTGATACCCAATTGAACAAATCTAATTATACTTTGATCCTATCTTATATATAAATACCCAAATTTTCTCTTTTTAAAAGAACTCTTTTATACAAACAAAATAAATACATATAATATAAAAATAACTTTTATTAAATATAAACCTATCCACTAAATCCATATCAAAAAGTTCGAAATCGATAAAAGTCTATTCCGGTTATTATATTAATTACTAAACCCGAAAACAATAATAATAAAAATCTAGAAGAAATGATCAATAATCGATATTTTGAAGATCGCTTGAAGAAAATATATAATATAGTAGATATATATTCGTTAATTATAATACAATCTATGTATCAGGAATTTTTATTAAAAAAAGATTAATGATCATTTTGTACTTAAATTATTCGTTTAAAATAAATTCGAAGCGAATTTTTCAAAAAAGGGGAGTAGTATTACAAAATATATATGATCATATCTGATCGGACTAGTACAATACTAAGCTCCGAGCTGATCATATATATAACTTCGTAGTACACTCTCTTTAGCTTTGTAGCTTTTAATTCTAAGATTGATCTCTAAACGCTTGTTGGGTTCGTCACAGGTATAGTATAAAAAACTTGATTGGATTCAATGAAATCTTTGCTGAGATTATCCATAATATATTCTTTAACGATTTCCAATTATTTTAGGGATATTTTATAAAACGAACTATAATACAAAGTTTATTCTCCTTTACTTTCCAATATGATTTTATAATTATAAGATTGGTTAAAAGGCAAAATGTTTGATTTATACTTGGAAAAAGCTTGATGATACTATCGATATTCAAATGGTATTTCAGGTTTTGAATCGATTTCGGTCAATATTCGATCAAGTTTCTTTCGAACTTTTGTATTCTTGAATTCGGTTAGGGTAATTAGTACTTTCTCTTTTGTATATCATTCATTTTATTGGAAGTTTATCATATCATCAAGTTCTTTTAGAATAATGATAAAGAGTTCAGTTTATTTATTTTTCTTATATTCTAATTAGAATTTATTGGATTTGAGTATATATAGATCGAGGATTTCGGGCAATATATAGGGGAGGTATTTGTAGATCTGTAATAGTGGTATAATTGATTAAGAAAAAGATGGATTGAATTTGAAAGGAATCAGGATTTATTTTTTTTCAATAAAAGTCTATATTGTATTTATATTTGAAGATTCTTGTTATATATTATTAACTGCGATTGATCTGTTTAGTTATAAATCTTTTCGATTCTAATATTCTTCGAATTGATCATCTCGTCGATTAATATCTTATTGGGCTAATCGATCGATCTTTTATTTGCAAAAAAATGATTAGATAACGAGGAGATTATTCGAATAGAAGATGGTATAGGATTTCTCTTTAAGCCATTCGAGATGTCGATTGAAACAATCGAGCTTCGTTTAAGTCTTTAATAATCAAAATCTATCTAAAATAATACTATAACTTCTTAATTCAATAATAAGGAAAAGAACAAAAGATTGTTCACAATTATCGACCATTAAATTAAGGAATATGAAATAGGTAATAACATGGTCTTATATATCATTATACTTTTTAACTTCAATTAAAACTTTAAATAATATAATTCTGGATTTAAATATAAGAAATAAATAAATAAAAAACATAATATTAATAAAAATAAATCCATTTGCTTTAAAATCAATAAATGTCATGAGATACACGTGATCGCGTCCGATCGGGCTAGTACGGTACTAAGCTCCGAGCCGATCATATATATAGCTTTGTAGTACACTCTCTTTAACTCTGTAACTTTTAATTCTAAGGTTGATTTCTAAATACTCGTTAGATTCATTATATTATTAAAAGCTCTTTCAGATAAGAAATGGAATAATATCTGTATATATTTATACATACTCCGTTTACTTCTATTTAGGTATATTGTTTATACTTTTTCGCTTATATATAAATCTTTTTGATATTATTCGAAGATATTGTCTTTTTTTTTATTCTTAATTTCTAAATTATAAATTATAATTCGATAAACCTCGTGATTGCAAAACTTCGTGGTAAAGTAATTCATCAATAGAATGAAATCTTGTTTCTACACTCCTTGATTTTCGAATATATTTTTATTACTTATACTTCTTTTTGTCCGAAACCCTTTTTTCTTGATCCTGAAAAATTCAATAATAATTCTCAAAAGTTCGATACTTAGCTTCCCTCGATTCGAGCGAAACTATAAGTAGATGGTGTTGCGATTGGCAATTCTATAGTTCAATTTTATTATGTTTATCTCAATTTCGAATTTTATATATAAATTATGGTATTATTTCAACTTTCTTTTTTTGATTAAAACGTTCCTTTAGATTATATAACGATCCTGAATCAATTTATATATATTTATAATAATCCGAATAAAGTTTAAGAAGTTAAAGATAAGTTATTTATTTTTAAACAAAGAATTGATTCTTTATATATTTATATTACAAAATTCGAAAAAACCTTTTACAAAGCCAAAGATCAGAATTAATCTGATTCGAATAAAATCTCAATCTTTTGTAATGGATTCAATATTACTTTTAGAAATCGTTTTTTTCAACAGCTTTCTTTTTTTTGTTTCTACTTTGATTTTGTTTAGATTATACAATAATTAGTTATTTGTATAATGAATGGATTCTCTGTATTATTCTATTCTAATGAATCTAGAACCCTATATATATTACAGAATCCATTCCACTTTTGGAATTATGATCCAATGGATGTTAACAATCTTAATATTATTGGTGCTTTTAGCTTTTTTGATATTCAATCGGATAAATTTGATCGTACTTTGATTCTATTTTATATACAAATATCCAAGTTTTCTTTTTCTGAAAGAATTCTTTTGTACAAATAAAATAAATATATATGATATAGAAGTAACTTTTATTGGATACAAATCTATTCGTTAAACCTATATCAAAAAATCCGAGATCGATAAAAGTCTATTCCGATTATTATATTGATTATTAAATTCGAAAACAACGATAATAAAGATCTAAAAGAGATGATCAATAACCGATATTTTGAAGATCGTTTGGAGGAGGTATATGGTACAATGGATGCATATTCATTGATTATAATGCAATCTGTGTATCAGGAATTTTTATCAAAAGAAAATTAATAATCATTTTGTATTTAAATCATTTGTTTAAAATGAATTCGAGGCGAACTCTTCAAAAGGGGGGGGTAGTATTACGAGATATATATAATCGCGTTCGATCGGGCTAGTACGGTATTAAGCTCCGAACCGATCATATATATAACTTTGTAGTATACTCTCTTTAGCTCTGTAGCTTTTAATTCTAAGGTTGATCTCTAAACGCTCGTTGGGTTCGTCACAATAAATGCTCTTGATCGATAAATATAACCATTTTTCGAAAGGTTATAGGGAAGAATAAGTGCTTCTTTTTTTATAAGCTTGGTTAAATCAAGAAATCTTATATCCCATATAGCACTTAAAATGGAGATGGAGTCTAAATGTTTGATTTTAAATGTTTTTCTTTTTTTAAATAGGTATTCTGTATAATTTCAATTATAACTTCTGGATTAAAATCTTCTTCGGTATTCCGATATTCTTCGAATTCTTTTGTTTTTTTTTATACCATCTCGATTTCATTAAGGTTATTGATATAAAGTATCGATATATATATTACTCCAAAAGAAAAAAAAAATGATGAGTATTTGAAGTTCGAATAGTTATTAGATGTAATAAAACTAATATATCCAGAAGAGGTATTCCGGGATGGAAATAGTTTCGAGAATATAAAGGTTCCAAAATTGAAGCTATTAAAATTCCAAAAGAATTACAAAAGATTTGTAATAGTTATTGATTTACAAATAATTATAAGGACTTTTCGATTAATACAATATCGGTTTCGTTTTTGTAATGAAATTTCATTTTGATTTATTTTAATAAATATATTCGCGAGTTCTTTTATAATCTTACAATCCTTGATAAATATTATTATCATTTGTAAAAGAAAATCAGAAATCTTTTGTTCGAAATCCCTAAATAGAATCTTATTGTTGGTAATCTTTGTTTAAATAGTAAATAATCTGAATTTTCTATATTATTCTAGAAAGTTATTATATCGAATTATATTAAATATAATCTATATCTTATATTGAAAACGAGCATTATCGATTTCGGCTGGGTTCTAATAGATCATTACAAATTGTTCGATTAATTCGAATACTATAAATCGGGGTATTCATATATAAAAAGTATGATAATATACTTATACTTTCAATTCGATTTGATCAATTATATATATATAGTATTACATTTCATTCTTAAATAATATAATATATAGCTTGAATCATTCTATAACTAATAATTACTACAAACTAGTTTTAGATTCAATACTATTGTTAAGTTTAATAATAAGATTTGTAGATTTTGATATATATATATTTTATTGTAAATTGTGATTAATACAGAAATACAATTTTAATTAGTTAGATTAACTTCTTGAATAAAAGGACCCTTGATTATTAAATAGATTATCATTTCCTGAAAAAAAAGAAGATTCATTAAAGGACCCTGAATGATCAAATCATTTAATCAAAGTTTTCTTTCTTTGACTTTGGGATCTTTAGATTTGTTTGGATGAAGGTCTTTGGATTTCGATTGAAGGAATAAAGGGAGTTTTAGATATTATTGTTAATCTGGATATTTATATAAACATTATTTAGAATTCAAAAGGAGGTTACATTGTTATAGAATTTGTCGTTATTATAACTTTCAATTATCGATTCTTTTTTTTCAAACTTATAATCATTGCATAAAGATTTTATAATTATAATAATAATTCAAAAGAAGCAATTGAACTATTGAAAATATCAGCTTTATATATTGAAATCTTTTCTTTACTAGTTTTCTTTCTTCCAATAATAACATTATCCAATTTTGTATTCATATTTTCTTCGAAGAATTGTTGAAATAATTAAGGAGAAGAAAAGGATTCCTCAGAATATACTTTCGAAGATTCAGAGTATACAGAAGAAGAAATTCGTTGCATTATGAAAATGATAATACACTTCTAAAAATATTTATATTTTCATCGATTAAATCGAAATAGATCTTCTTTCTCTGAATATAATATTTGTAAAAGTTCACCTAAAAAGATATTATTAAAATAAAATATTATTTAAGAAACCATCAAATAACCGGATACTTGTAAATGAATTATAGATAATATAATGCACAAAAACTATAATAAAGCTGAATAAATAAAATCAATTATATTCTTTAGAATCTATAACTAAAAAACTATAATTTATAAAAAACAACTAGATATATATATACAAATACCCATTCATAAATTGCGGAATTATACATATATATTATTAAAATCATTATTTTATTATACTAAATCGTATGAATCGTAATATATATACACGGACGATCAGTTCATCAATGGATGTGGGAGATAAGAGGTATCACGTGGTTAGCCTCCTGTGGTTCACGATTCGTGACAATAAATGATTTAAACGAAATGAAATAAGGATTTATTGAATTTTAATAAAATAAATAATTTTAAAATTAGTTTGAAGGTTAAGTAGGGATAACTTCATTTTTCCTATCTTAGGTATAGTTTTTGTTATACAAAACGAATTATATGTGAATATTTTTTGCATAGTTGCTTATATGCTTTGGAGTATTTGGAGTATCGATTGGATATCCAAATTCTATTTTAAAAAAGTATGATTTTGAAATATCTAGGATGTTTATTCCAGAACCTTGGAATCACCTGTGGTCACATATCACATATCACAACTCCCAACCCTCAATCCCTATTGTCCAAACAATGTCACTGGAATTTACGAATCTATGTCGTGGATATCTACACAGATCTCTATTGTATTATGGTATGAAGTTTTGAAGTGTTTGGATTTTGAAGTTGGGAATGGAGTTTAGAGTAGATGATAGAATGATAAGATGATATGAGACGATAGTATGAAGATGAGATGACGAGATTTTGAAGATAGTTGTGGTGAGATAATGAGATGGTGAGATTATAAGTGCAGCTTTAGGGGTGGTTTAAGGGGTAGATGTCTATTACGAAGGGGCTATTGGGGGGTGTGTTAAGTATGGAAGTTAACCATGAGTGTGGATGAGGATGAGGAGAATATAAATGGAATATGAGGGTATTTGAAAGCAAGAGGAGTTATTAAGAGGATGCGGGGAGTGATGATAAAGAACAGAAAAAAGACCGTCGATGTAGAAGAAGCGAATGAAGTAAAAACATAAATAGAAAAAGGATGCAGATAGACATCTAGCTATGAATTGAGATGTAGATTTAAATAAGAAGAGGAATAGGAAAAAATCCTACATTTCCAGTAATAACAAAAAAAGTCTAGGATTATTCAGAGGCGAAAGAGGAAGTGCATGAAATCCTCCAGATGAATATTATTGGATAGTCGGGCTATGATGATACTGAGAGAGAGCGATGTGATAGATTAGTGGAAGCGAGCGGAAGCGAGTAGTAGGTCAGGGAGTGGTAATCATAATCCATCTAACTTCATCCACCTATCTATCCTCCATTAAACATCATAAGGAGTCATCCACTGCCTCCCTCGTTCTCTCACTTCTCTCACTCCTCTGCTCCCCTCCCCATAAACCAAAAACGATAACCCATCAGACCAAATCAACCCCTCATCCACAAAACCAACAACATATCCATATTCATACCCGATCTCAAGACTTCTCCAGTACCTAGCCCCTATCCCATAAAACACCTCACATGCAAAACTTCCGCTCTCCCCAAATGGGAAAAGGTAGAAAATATATTATAATCATACAAGCGAGGAACGGCTCTTTTATACCAATCACGGTACACCATTTTTTCTCTTTCCTCTTTACTCTTCTCTACTTTACTTCCATAACATGGTGTTGTATACACTAGCTAATCTACACACCATTTCCATTATCCGTGAGCCCATTCACCATCTGTATCGACAACAACAACAACAACAACAACAACAACAACAACAACAACAACAACAACAACAACAACAACAACAACAACAACAACAACAACAACAACAACAACAACAACAACAACAACAACAATAACAACAACAACAACAACAACATCAGTATCAATATCAATATCAATATCTGCAAATCAACAAATCAAAGAAGCACCGTATATATATCACCTCTCAAAGATATCCTCGCAAAATCACATCACCAGAGAAGATAAGCCAAGACATGATATAAAAACTAAAGTGGTATAATCCACTATTGGTGTACTAAGACACTTCGCTATGTGAAACTATTTACAAATTTCTCTTTTCTTTCGCCCGCTGAGCACACAATCAAAATTCTGAATGTGTATAATCCATATGCAATATGCATGTATGCCTTCCTTTAATCGAAAAATCGCTAAACATACGTTTTTACAACAATATGTATGTAACCCAAAAACTCCATTCGCGCTAAGAATCGCTTGATCATGCATCATTTCTTGATGAGATCGATTGAATTGCAATTCTGACCAAAAAACCCAAAATAAAAGAAAAACTCCGCGATGTGATGCTGCCGTAACCTTCATTTCATCAAAAATTCTGCCATCCACTCCTCTCTTAATATTATAATCCATAAAAAAACGCCGATGCTGCTGACTTCCTCCCCCATTTCCTCTCAAATCATGGCTTTTGAAATGCCTCCGCCGGTAAATTTGCCCTGTTGGCTTGGAAAGCAACATAGGCATTCTCTAAATCCCATCCCGTCTCCTCCAAGCACAAAGCTGAATATTGTAAATTCATGCCAGTCTCAGCAGAAAGTTTTTCGGCGCGTATTTTGTTCAGTTCCTCGCCAGTGGGCAGAGTGTCAAAAAACGGCGAAACAATTGGACCTCTTGGAGGCGCAGTCACTTCTGCACTTTGAGGCAAGGGACCCCGAGCTCTAAGGCAAAGCATATCGCTGACAACTCTAATAGGGGGCCCATTAGGTCCTCCAGGTCCAAGAATGAAGTGTCGTGAAAAGCTTCGGAGAGCTTTTCCTTCAAAATTGGCAACATCCTCCTCGAATTCGCCGTGTACGTCAATGAGGAGGCCGTCAACACCAGCAGCGCTCTGTCCAGAAAGATCAGGAAGACCTGGAATAGGTTGACATTCGACAAGGTATAGGTCAGGTCGTGTAGCGATGTCGGGGTGCAATGTTTTAGGTAAATCGCTCCACATTTCTTGGATTTCCTGAATACCAGTAGATTGTCGAGATATTCTAGTAGATAAGTGTGTATATTTGACAAAATTTCGATTAGATTTGTTGTATGCTGCCCATGGTGGGACATGCATTGAGTGATCACGATCTCGGACTGCTGACATATTGACCATGAGTGAGAATGCGGACCCAGTGTCGTAAAAATTGGTAAGTAAGGCGGTGCGATCTTTATCGTAAGCCCCGAAGAAGTGTTTGACAAAGTTTTCTGCAACTTGTCCGACATCTCGGAAAGATGGGCTAGCAATTGGGAATGGTGTTTTAATAGCCTCGAGATCTGCAACAACTTGAGCGACACTTCTGACTTGGACGCCACTCAATTGTTGAAGTTCCGGATACCATCTTACAATCTCAGTTGTGTAATCTGGAACGAGGGTCTCTATAGGGTTGCCTGACAGGACGAGGTTTTCGAGGTGTCGGAACTTCCATCGCCATAATTTTAGAGATTCCAAATTGGCGAACTGATTTCTGGAAAGATCGAGATTCTTCAAATCGGGAAATGTTGAAGCCAATGAGGTGACATTGGAGAGATCGGCTAAGTAGTTGTCGGTCAAAGTAATACTGACTATGGCATCCTTCTTAGCTTGTCGGGTCGTGAACAATTTGTCGCAAATGACCATCAAAACTGGGAAAAGCTTGGGGACAAGAGTGTCATCTTGAAAGATTCCCATCTGCCTCAACTGCTCGTCTTGTCCCAAGGCTGAGAGGTTTAAAAGCTTGAGGCTGGTATCATATCGAGCTGCAAGAACCGCCTGAATCTTCTCTCGAGTTGATCGAGCCTCCTCAGACTCTTCCTTCTGCTCTGACGTCTTAGATGGCTCGCTGTCTTGAACTCCAATTGTTGATCCGGCAAAGGCAAAACCATCCAACTTCATGATAGTGGCCGCGTCTTCCGGGGTAACTGAGATAACAACGATGTCACCTTTCTTATGTGACTATTCGAAGTTAGTAAGGTGTAGATGACCTTGAAATCGATCGTGTATCACGGAGTGGTGAAGCGAAAGTGTCGATCCTCGACTCGTCGTAGTGAGCTTGACTTGACAAGAGCGGGATATTACGGCAACAGCGCAATGGAACTCGTGATCCCGAAATCATGGCGATAAGAACGTACCTTTTTGACTCTTACAGCTCTCTTCGATCTGGAGTCCAAAGTCGTAGCCTTGCGCTCGATAAATGATACTAACGACGAGAGACCTTGATCACTATTCGAAGCTGCTTTACTTCCCTTCAATCCTTTGATCCAGAGAGTAACCAATACGTTGGCTTGTTGCGATTGCGATCCCATGCCTCGGAGAATGGCCTGTGGGTTTCGTGCGACGTCGAGTCTTCCTCCACCACGACCAGTGTTTCTTGCACCTCCCCGCCCATGTCCGCGCGGTCCAGATGGAACAGAACCTCCGATAGCTCCCTTTCCACCCTTGCGAACATTTGCGCCCGTCGTAGTATCCATATCCAAATCTCCATCTTTATCGACTCGAATAGGACCTGCTTGTCGTTTTGTAATTCCACCACCACGCACGCGACCACCACCTCTTGCGCTTGAAGACGAATTCCGCGGACCTCTAGGAGGCGCTGATGTTCGGTTCATCATTTTGATGTTGTTTTGATTGGAATCGTCGTATTTGTTTGTGTAAAGTTTGTTCAATATCGCAAGTCGCAAAGTGTTTGACAAAATTGTTGTTGGTTGTTATGACGTATCTTGAAGATACGAATTTTTTCGAAAGAGTGGTAGATGTTTCGTAGAAGAAACAGAGTATAATAAAAATTGGACCTTTTTTCAATACGAACGATGGTGCGAAGAGATTTGGAAAGTGTTGAATTTGTTGCTTTGAATGATTTGGGTTGATTGTGAAGAAGTGAAAGAAAAGAGGTTTGTTCGAAATATAAAGAGTTGAAGAAGCAACCAGGAAGAAGTTCTTCGTTGAAAGGCTAATGTAAGCAAGGCTGAAACCAATGCTGGTAGAACTGTCTAGCCCTGCTAAGGTTCTGCCTATTAGGTATTAGTGCTGTATAAATGATTCAAGAATGAATCAGTTAACCGTATGAATTCCATTGTCTACTAGGTAACTAACTTGGTTTAACTTGCTTTGTATTCGACAATAGAATTAAGTAAAACTATGTATTCAATTACTGACTTAGTTTGCGTGATTAAGAATTATATTTTTTCATGACCCCCTCTATCAACTACTTATTAGCCTCATCAAAAACCGACAAGGCTGTGCCGAGGGCTGGTGGGCTAACTTCTCCAGAGTTAGACATGTTATGCCCCAGGCACTAAATATCAGGTAAGTCCGGGGCGGAGAGTTGCAGAATGGCATTTAAAAATGCTCGTGAATCTAAGGTAGGCAGGTACAAGGTAATAGCTAATAGCTAATAGCTAATAGCTAATTATAGAAAAGGGAATTGTATCGGCTAGATTATATAAAATCTACATGATATTTGCACTTGATGGCACAAGTTGTTATATTCCATAATTCCTTACGTCTGAGCACTTAGTAATTTATTCCAAGCTTTGATCTATTGACCCCATTGTGAGGTTGAAGGTCAGGCCTGGTCTGTGTTACGCGTAGTTTTCCCTGCATGAACATGGGTTTACAGGTAGATTCGAAAAAGTGCACAAGAGGGGTGGCACTAAAATAAACCGAGAGCAATCAATCCATTGAAAGCTGTCCTCAATTGAAAATGCGATTGAGACTCTCTAACAAAAGAAATCAATTTGATGCTTTGCCATAAGGGCCTTTTAAAAAGCTCTTATATGATCCTTCATTCATTTTTATTTTCTACAATTCACAATTCACAGTTCACAATTCACAAATTACTATCAATTGAAAGTTAGGTATTCAAGTTATCTTCTTGATTTATGTATTTCTGAAAGATCATCCAAATCCAATTTTATGCCGCAAGGCTACTCCGCCTAACACAACAATCATACAATTTACAAAACACTTTACAAAATGCCGGCGAAATCTAGATTTACAAGGCTAGATGCCTTTACTAAAACCGTCGACGAAGCAAGAGTGCGCACAACTTCGGGAGGAATTGTTACGATAGCTTCATTGCTAATCGTCTTGTATTTGGCGTTTGGAGAATGGGCGGATTACAGGAGGATAACAGTACATCCTGAGCTTGTAGTTGACAAGGGAAGAGGTATGTTGTACTTCAAGATTCTTGGGATTTCATGGAACGAATACTAATAATCATGTTTCTTTGCAGGTGAAAAGATGGAAATTCATTTAAATATTACCTTTCCAAAAATTCCTTGCGAACTTCTGACACTGGATGTAATGGATGTTTCCGGAGAACAGCAAGTTGGTGTTATGCATGGAGTTAAGAAGGTTCGATTGTCTGCTCAAGAAGAAGGAGGTACAGTTATCGATACTACTGCTTTGGATCTGTATGTTTTCTACCCTGTTACCCTTGAATGATGACTGATATCATGTAGTCATAATGCAGATGAGGCAGCAACTCATCTTGATCCCAATTACTGCGGTCCATGTTATGGTGCTACCCCTCCTCCGAATGCGAGGAGGCCAGGGTGTTGTAATACCTGTGACGAAGTACGAGAAGCATATGCGTCAGTTTCATGGGCTTTCGGTCGAGGAGAGAACGTAGAACAATGCGAGCGTGAACATTATGGCGAGCGTTTGGATTCACAACGCAAGGAAGGTTGTCGCATTGAAGGTGGTCTACGAGTAAATAAGGTCATTGGAAATTTCCACATCGCTCCTGGGCGCAGTTTTACCAATGGAAATATGCATGTTCACGATCTCAACAATTACTTCGATACCCCAGTTCCCGGCGGCCATGTATTTTCTCATCATATCCATTCTCTTAGATTTGGACCAGAGCTTCCAGAGGAGGTTACCAAGAAGCTGGGCTCGGGTTCCATTATTCCTTGGACCGATCATCACTTGAATCCCCTCGATAACACGGAGCAAATCACTCATGAGGCTGCTTACAACTTCATGTACTTTGTAAAGGTTGTTTCAACTTCTTACCTCCCTCTTGGCTGGGAAAAAACCTACAATAGCGCGCCGCATGATGCAAGCGTGGATATTGGAACTTATGGACATTCTGAAGATGGAAGTATCGAAACTCACCAATATTCCGTTACTAGCCATCGTCGAAGTCTCAACGGTGGTGATGATTCCGCTGAAGGTCACAAGGAAAAGTTACATGCACGTGGTGGAATTCCAGGTGTTTTCTTCTCTTATGTAAGTTTCCTCGAAATTCCTACGATTCAACATATACTAATGATAATCAGGATATCTCACCAATGAAAGTTATTAACAAGGAAGAACGAACCAAAACGTTAGCAGGCTTCTTGACAGGTCTCTGTGCAATTGTCGGAGGTACATTAACTGTTGCGGCAGCAGTAGACCGCGGTGTGTATGAAGGCGCAACTAGATTGAGGAAAATGCAATCCAAGAATCTGTAGTCAAGGGCTGTGTGTAATTATTACGTCTTAGGGCTCGGCATAGTACAGGAGTTTAGAGGGTGAGGCTTTGTATATCGAATATAGGAAATACTATTTTTTTCGGGGGTAGCGAATATAAAATCTTTTATCAAATATACTCTATCTTGTGTAGATCTACTACATGGCTCGATTTTGAAACACACGGGGCAAGGGGAAGAGCCCGAATGTCGGTTCGTCATTTGTGCATTTGTGTATGTATCAGAAATGTAAGATTTGTCTGTCACGTAACATACAGATACAGGGCAGAAAACCGAGAAGGGGGGTTGGGCGTTTCAGAATGGGATGGGATGTTGAAAAACCTGGTAAGTATGGCGAGTTGTTGATTACATTTTACGGGTAAGGGTTGGATGGTAAAAGATGCAGTAGAGAAATGAGAAATAGGAAAGTTTATGTATGACGTGCATGCATAATATATGTATGCATGTATGTAAGATTATGTTTGAGGGTTACGAGGGTAAGGATCGTCTACTTTGGTACCTGAATCTGGGGAAATGCAGGTGGGTGGTTATGTGACAAGACGGGATGAAGTGAAATGAAATGAAATGGAAGTATATAATTTATGGAGTATAGAGCAGTGGTGCCTGGGTTTGAAATGAGGAGGGGAGCTGTTGTATGGAAAGTGTAAAATGGTTGATGTATCCTGGGTTTGAGGAGTTCGGGGGGGAAGATGAAAATGGAAATGAAAGTGCGAGAAGGAGGTGAGGAGTTTGAGGTGGTGAATTGTGATACGAGATGGATTCCCTGGTGTTGATGGGTAGGGGAATGAGGATGGAATTTCGAGGAGCTTTTGAATGTTCGATTTCGATTTTAGTTGGAGTAGGATTTTGGGAGATGTTGATGGATTTTGTTCTAGTATTTATCGTATTATATAGTATTTAGACCAAGTTAAGTTAACCAATCAAATTAGTTAGATATCTAATCGAAGCTATAAATTAGAATGTCCGATATGAATACGAGAATATGCACTGTGATAACCTTAAAGAGAAGAAAAAGTATCTAATATGATTTTCTGATTCAAAGCTCGCTGGTTCGTTAGATAAATGTGCCTATGTACTCCGTACTTCCCTTCCCGTATGCAAATTGTTTGGGCCCCCCCTGTGGCGTTTAATAATTCTTAAGTTGTTCCTAATGAGTATTAGTCAGGAACCTGTCAACTTCGCCCTCGGCCCCCCTTAAAAGATGATATTTTTGTATGAGAGCTGAATATATGTTTGGAAATATAAGTGATTGAATATAAGTGATTGAATTGAGTGGATGGAATTAATTAACGAATGAGAGAGAATGAAAAACATGTCTAAGCAATGGAAGTTGTAGTAAGTTAAAAGTATGGATGAGTACCGGTACTGTGAAATGTTTTATTATTAGTATCATTTCCTTTTAGTTCGTTGGGTTTTTAAGTAGCAGCGGGTAGATGAAGTGGATCTATTTAATATAAAGACCCTCGATAAGTAGTTAGGGTAAGGGTCATGTGTAAATCTTCATGGCCCTTTTTCTTTTTTTCTTCTCCTTCTCGTGATGTCTTTCCTTTCCATCGTGACCGTGACTATTAGTATGATCATAACATTAACGCCAGTAAAACCCTAACTAAAGGAGGGATTCCCGTTTTTTGTTGCTTTTTGAATTTTCCTTGGCTTTTGGGCTTGATTCTTATTATTCTTACCCGTATTCTCATCCTCTCCACCTTCCACCTTCCACCACCCTCCACCCTCCACCCTCCACCTTTCACTACACAACTCACAACTTCACAACTAGATATGAAAGGCCTAGCCAATACCTCCTACTTCTTATCCTATCTACTCTAGCCATCGCAAACCTATCTTTCTCAACGCGACTAAAAATCGTTATACGAGAAAGATTTGGGGGGTTAACGAGTTTCGTTCTTTTTTCTTCTTTTTTGGGGACTTTTTACTTTTATGTTGTGTTTTTTTTATTTTAACATCTTCCAATTATAGGTTATCGAAGTCTTCTTCTTCTTCAAGGGGCAACTCCACAACGATACGATCTCCCTTAGAAACCAACAATCCATCTTGTCAATTCTTCTCCTGCATCTCGGGGATCACAACATTTGGAGGGAAGATAGGAAAGGGAAAGGCAGAGAAACTGCAAATGATGCTTGTTCGGAACTGCAGCGAGAAAGAATTACATACTATACATCATCATATCGATTCTGCAACATTTCATTGTTGAACATCGCCAAGTTTATCAATTAAAAAAGCCAACAACATCCATCCATTCATCCATCCATCCATTCATTCAATCAATCAATCAATCAACCCCCAATCTTGCTCAATCCGCGATACATTCATTTTATCTTACGTTACATCCAATCGTAATACGCTCATTCATTCCTTCATTCTAACAGTTCAATTCAATTCAATTTCAATTCGAATACAATAATAACATTGGTCATTTTCAAACTTTTTTTAACGACTTCGCTCTTTCGACTTTCGACCTTTCAAAAAAAGTTATCTTACACGGCTCGTCACCATCTCCTTACTTTATCGCATACATTCGATTCCATATTTGGCAGCTCCAGGCCCAACATTACGAGAAGTTTGACTGCGCCTCCTCATTCACTAACATCTCCATCACTCAAATGCTTGATGCCCCCCTTTGATCATATCTACTGCAGCCACAACGTCTTCTGTGCTCTGAATCAACAAATACAATAACTCTAAGAAGAATCGCACATTGATTCCAAAAGACAATTTAATTTTTCTGGAAATTATCTACAAACTCATGGGAAGGGTGGAACAATTTGGACATAAGAAGTCATCGACAAACCGGCGATATGGCTACCAGACCTACCTTCATTGACCTTCGGTCACAATCGCATGGACAAATGGGTATTTCCAATACGGGATTACCATCCCCATCACTGCGCTCACTACCATCACCCCGTTTACACGTAGCTGGAGATATTCCACCAGAACTTTCACCCTTGGATGCTTTCGCAGCGCAAAGTCGACTCTTGGCCAGACAGTTAAATGAAAGTACAAATGGAGGAAAGCGCATAAGTCGTCTGCCACCACTCACAATCGCAAATTCTCTCGGTCAAAAACGACTCGAGAGTTTACGATCTGCTTCGGCCGAAAGACTTGCTAGTGCTGAATCTACTTTGTCGCAGTTGTCTCCTACTGATTCTCCTGCATCAGCTGGTCCTGGACAACAGAGAACAGAGGTCGAGGCACCTATATTAAGACCAGTTTCGGTACATCCCGAGGTGGGAAAGATTCCAGAGGCTCCAGCATTCGATATAATTCCCGAAAAGGAAGACGCATTTCGAGGAAGGCCACCGCCAAGTCCAACTCCGAGAGAACAACAGGGCATGTTTGGGGCTAGGAGGGATCTTTCGCCAGCACCTATAGATCAAGATCCCAGACAGCTTCAACATAGACCTGGGCGGTCACCATCTGATGCTCCATATCGCGGCCGTTTATCCCCACAACCCTCTCGTTCACCTTCAGCTCCACATCAGGGGCGTAGTAATCTTAGACCCGAGCGTTCTCCTTCTGCTCCTCATAATAGATCTGGACGATCACCCAGACCAGGTCGTTCGCCGTCTGGTCCTCACAATGATCGATCACTTAGGCCGGAACGTTCTCCCTCTGCCCCTCAGCAAGGACGTATGGGTAGACCAGGTAGATCCCCTTCAGATGGTCCATATAGAGGGCCACGGTCACCCAGACCTGGACGATCACCTTCGGATGCACTGTCCCGACCAAGCCAAGAATCAATGCGCCAACGGGCACTTAGAGGACCAGATGGGTCTTTAGCCGTAGGTGGTTATGGTCCAAGAGCTTTAGCACCACCGCGAGCACCATTTGCACAAAGAGCACCTAGTTCCAGATCTATGTCTATGGAAAGCTCAGATGATGACCACTCATTATCACATAATTCTCCTCAGCGCAAATTATCCTCAACAAGCGCCATGTCAAGTGCACCCAACTCCCCTTCGAACCCTTCTTCAGTGCCACGATCTCCATCAGCGAGTTCCGAATACTCTGTAGATCACACACATCTACCCAGGCCTGCCTTTAACTTCTCTCGACCTATCAGTCGATCCAGTAATCATCCAGCCGAGGATAAACCATTGGCACCCTCTCGACAAGCATCTTCTGACAGCCAACCTTCATTTATTCTTACGGATGATACTGCTCATACTCCCGTCAGTATGCATAGTGAAGGATTTCCGGACAATAATCTCCTTGGTGAGGGAGCTGTACCTTCTTACGTTTATTCAAAGTTTTCTCTTCCAAGAGGCAAGATGTTACAAAGAAACTCAGCAATTTTTCAAGAAGGTCAACCGCAAGCTCAATTTGTCTTTGAGCAGCAACCACCTGCATTCTTGAGCAATGCCCAAACTATTGAAGGTGGACCTCCGCCATCACCTCCTTCTCGACCATCGACTTCTCGCAGACCAGATATACGTCCTTCACTGGAACAAGGCTCTTCAGAACCTACAAAACTGGCTGAAAGAGGACGAAGCTTAACAGATCCTAGTCATCATCCATCACCATTTAATGCGCCACCTGTTTTGCATAAAGATGGGGCACAAAACGATAATCGTGCGCCATCAGTTGCCTCTTCTAATACTACGATTAAAGCTCGATCGCAACACTCACTAGCTCCATCGGCAGAAATGTCAGGAGAAGAACATGTTGCGAAAGCTATTGAATATCATGAAGAGGGATCCTTAACTAAATCCACATATCATTTACGTCTTGCGGCTAGACAGAATCATCCTACAGGCATGCTTCTCTATGCGCTTGCATGTAGACATGGTTGGGGTATGCGACCTAATCAGAGAGAAGGTGTAGCCTGGTTAAGAAAGGCTGCGGATTCGGCTAGCCTTGAGGTTGCAGATGATGAGGACACAGCAAAGGATGGAAAATCTGTTGATGTTCTGGAGAGAAAGACTAGAAAAGCTCAATTTGCGCTTAGTATTTATGAATTGGGCGTAAGCCATATGAATGGTTGGGGTATTGAACAGGATAAGGTTCTAGCCTTGAGATGTTTTGAGATTGCTGGATGTAAGTTTTATTTTTATATTTCGGGGGAATCTTCCTGCGGAAGAGACTTGTGAGATTTGAGAGAAATACTAATATGTCTGTGTGAATAGCTTGGGGTGATGGCGATGCTTTAGCCGAAGCAGGATTCTGTTATGCACAAGGAGTGGGGTGTAAGAAGGATTTGAAGAAGAGTGCGAAGTTTTATCGGGCGGCGGAGAGTAAAGGGATTAGTATGATTGGGAATAGTTGGTAGGTTTATATTTCTTTTCACTTTTTGATGGGTTGATGGGCGAGAAGAGGAAGTGGGAAGAGCATGGAAAGAAGGTTGGAGCAGGATGGGTTATTGAATATATCTAACACAAAACAGGATCTACAAATCCAAATATAATGATGATGGAAAAGATGATGTGGGTGGTTCGCCGATTGCTAAGAAGGGAGGGAAGGATGGTCATCATAAGAGACATCTTTTTGGGAGGACTAAGTGAGATATATTGCAAGGTGTGGACTGCTGAGCAGGTATAGAGGGGTTGGATGTGGTGTGGATATTAGCGCGATGTGGATATTTACCGAAACGGGGAAGGGGCAGGAATATTTTCGACTTTTCTTTGACTTCTTTCACTTTTTCGACTTCTTCTTCTTCAACTGAAAATAGGGCTGGATGGAGTATATTGGTACATTAATGATCTGATTTTCTTGTGTACTTGTGTTTCTAGTCCGGCGTTTCACATATCCAATTTACATCATATGGGTTGGCGTTCTTTGGTACCTTGGTTGCGTGCGCTTGAGGGCGAAAAATACGAGGGAAAATTGGGATTTTTTGGTAAGGTTGGAGGGGGGTTAAGGAGGTGTATGTAAGATGTTACTTAGCTAGCGTAGGGATAGGGATTGTGAAATAGTGGTTTTATTTTTGTGCATGTTTTTTTGTTTGCTGTGTTGTGTTGTTGTGATTTGATTTAGTGTAGAAGGGGAGAGTTGAAGTGGGGAGGAGAGTTGAGGTGGGTCTAGGTAAAGGGATGAGGGGAAGATAGGTGGGGGTGCGGGGTTTCTTTGAGTTGAGTTGTGGGTTTTGAGTTAAGGTTTTTGGACTTGGACTTGGGTTTGGGAATTTTTGTATGTGTTGTGTGCTATGTGTGTTATTTGTGCTATGTGTGTTATTTGTGCTATGTGTTCGCTTTATAGTTAGTTGGTTGGGTGGATGGATGGATGGATGAAGAATGAAGAGAGGAATGGAATGGAATGGAAAGGGATGGGATGGGATGGATAGAGGGGATGTAAAAGTTTTTCCTGATTCTGAATTTGATTTTTGATTTTGAGTTTTTTTGGGGAGGGGGTGGCGGGATGCTCAGTCATATTTTTTTGTGTGGTTTTTATTTTTATTTTTATTTTTTGAATTTGGCGATCTTTTTGATATGGGTTGTTGAAAATGGATAGGGTGGGATATTGGAAATGGGTAAATACCAAGGGAAGAAAAATCGGTGGTCTGGATCGTTTGGATAAGGTGCGTGGGTGAGTCAAGTGCATAGAAAGTGATAGATACCTAGTAGGTGAAAGGGATAAAAGAAGGAAGAAAGGAGGAAAGTGTTAAGAGGAAAAGCAAGAGGAAAGAGGAAATTGAGTGGTGATGGAGGATTAGGGGGTTAGGGGGAGTGAGAGATTGAAGGGAGGAGGGGAGATGAGGGGGAAGAAAAATGAGAAAGATGTGGAAAGGGAATCGGAGAGTGGAGGGTAGATCGGGGATTGGGGATTGGAGAATGAAGATTGGGTGAAGGGAAGAGAACAAATAGGGCTGAAATGAGAATGGAAGAGATTAGGTAAGATAAATTTGAAGGGAATTAGTTATACGGATGAAATTTGAGTTTGGATGTCTGGGTCTGGATTTTTCATGGGGTTTTGTTAGGGGTTTTGTGTTGTGTAGTTTTTGTAGATGAGGAGTGAGGTGGATGAGGTGATGAGGAGTAGATGGGAAGTGAGGATGAGGTGAATGAGGATTGATATCAGGATGAGGAGTAAGGTGAATGAGGAGTGAAGCGAATGATATATGATGTCTAACGTATGGGATCGGTATGGCTGATCTGAGGGAGGAGGGCAAAAAGGATAACCAAAGAGGAAGGATGGAAAGATGGCAGCATGAACGGAAAGGCGGGGCCGATGTGAATAGGTATAGAATAAGGCATAATGCTATGCGAAGATTTATATAGAGTCTTATAAATTTGTAGATGGTGAAGTATTGATACCTATCTATTATAAGATATTATGTACACGCACGGGTATCGAGATAGCGAAGTGGTAAAGGGGAGAAAAAGAATGAATTATACAGACAAATCCGACATATACCCCCAGCTTCCCATTCCTATAAAATCTAATAAACCTATGAACGAAAATATACAGATAATTTATTATTTATTATTTATTATTGGGTAAATGTTCAATATTGTACTCATGAGTATCTGCTATGTACCTATATTCGTTAGATTATTATTTGTTTGGATGTTGGCGGGTAGAGTACTGGGTATTGCTTTTCTAATGTCTTGAGTGATTGGATGGGTATGACTCCAGTAATCATAAGAAAATTCATTGATTCCAAGGGTTGAGAATGATATTGACTGAGGTGGTAGAGTAAGAGGTTGATGTTTGAATTTTGAGAGGAGAAGGGAGAGGAATGGCCTCAGACATTAGCCATTGCAGCGCGAAAATTTCCTTGGTAGTCTTATGAGAAAGAAAATTGTAGGATTTGGAATCATAATGTGATTGCTCAAAATAGGATATCATTTATATACAACTAACAAACCATCTATCAAATAATATCTTTTTCAAAATCAATCAACTTCAACTTCCTCGCATCCTTGAAATGATACTGAGCGACTTTACTCCTAACCAAAAATCTTGCTGCTGCACTATCCCTTTCAAGCGTTACATATCCATCCATACCATCTTCATCAGCTTCTAATAAACCATTTAACAACTGCTCAGCTAATTCCCGCATTTCTGCACCAGCAGCACGTGTTTCATCCCACTCTTCTTCTTCCTCTTCTCCATTTTCATCGAGTGAAGGTTTAGGACCCCATATTTCATCGATTCTTCGTTGACGTTTATCCATATTTGGATTATCTTTTGGCTTTTTAGGTTTTCCTTGGGTGCTAAACCCGGCGATGAGGTCTTCGGGTGTTATGTCGAGCATTTCCCCTACGATTGGTCCGCCTAGTTCTTCGGCTGCTAACATGGAGGCGAGATGTGAGTTGATGAAGGAATTGAATGCCCGGACTAATTGATTGGTTTCTGTATCGTAGTGTTTTTTTCCGGTTTCGAGGGTGGTTTTTAACTCGGATGCTATTTGGGAGGGTGTTTTTTGAGTTTGTTGTTCTAGCTGAGAAGTGAGGGCGGTGATGCGGTTTTGGAGACTGGTTTGAATGGCGAGAGCATCTTTTAGGTCGGACTTCTCTTTTTGGAGGAGAGACAGGGTGGTGTTTAGGTCATGTGAGGTGTTGATTATACATGCTTGAGTTTCTTGGATACAGGTTGAGGTAGTGCGATAGGCGAGGAGGGCAGGGAGTACGGATTTAGGAGGTGGAAGGTATGGAGATGTAGTGGAGAGGGAATCATAGGCTTGTTTTAGAGCGCGGAGTTGGTGGAGATGGATTTTGGGATCTTGTGACGGTCCATCAGGTACCAGGGTTGATGTGGTTGCACGGAGCTTGATTGATTGTTAGTTTGAGATTGGAAATAGTAAAAGGAAGGGGTATTCGAAACTAACCTTTTCGAGTGCCGCTTCTTGCTCTTTGACTCGATCTTGGAGATCTTTTAGGGTTTGATCTAGACGCGTTGCATATGCGGCGAAAATCCGAGGATCTTGATCGATATCCATGGTTGGAGTGGGTAACCTAAGGGTTAGAGGTTCTGTTTTTGAAGAATTATCGAAATAATATCAAGTCTTTCTTCCAATTATCTTCTCTCGAGTCTATGACCGACATAGATTTTGAGACAATGACAAGATGTTGTTGTTGAAATGTCTCCAAAAAGGAGCGGGCCGCGAAAGGGTTTATTAATTGAGTCAAAGATGTGTTTAGTATTGGTAATTAAGTATTTAGAGAAGTTAATAATATCTTCAATAAATCTTCAATATTCAAATTTTTGTAATGTTCTGACTCATAGCTAACCCCGTAAATTGAATATCAAAAAGAAAAAGTTGTCGAATGAAGTGAAATTGAAGTGAAGTTCTAAAATTAAACCTGAGGCATAAATAAGATCTTACAAGCTCAGAATAGCTTTTCTACACTAGTGGAGCTTACCCATCTGAGATCTACCGACTTGTCTCTTTCTTGCTTTACACTTTTTCAATCATCAAAGTAAAATCAAATTAAAATCTTCTATTTCTTCTCTTTCCCCCCTTCTTCCATTCAAATTCTCATCCTTCGACTTCTTCAATTGAGTTTGTCAACTATCTAGCCCAACATACCCAGGAAACTAAAAAGATCTTCGCGATTTTTTATCGACCTCTTCGAAATCTACCCCGTCAACTCTTTGTCGCCCTTTACCACCATCTCCTGCAACAACTCTCGATCAACAAGCAGCAAAAACAAACAACCATCAAAAATTAAAAACTAGGAAACGCAAACTCAGGACTAAGAATACTAAAAACAAGAAGCATTTAAGACAACGATAAATTGATTCGTTGGTGGAAAAGCTTAAGGTTTGAGGATAGGTCTTTAATACTGCTTTTTTTCTTCCCTAAAAAAAGAGGATTCTTCATAAAAAAAAAAATCAGTTATTTTCACCTCCACAACACAATCCTACCATCCATTCCATCACAGAAAATATTCGCCTTCCTTAACAACTTAAACATCCCTTTCCAGAGTTTGCAGATTTATTACAAGTTGTTGTTTTACACCACATCTGCTTCCTCCCCTAATCGGCACCTCTTCTCTTATTCGCAGTCCCCGTCAAAAGCACACGATTCATTCCCTGCTTCCTCCGACCCCAGCACCAGCACGTTTTCCTTCGAAGACTCCTCTGGTGTACATAAAGCGATCAATCCAAATAGTCATTTGACTTTACCTTCCAATTCCGTTCCGATCACTATTCAACTTAAAGTGAAACAAAAATACAATAATAAAGAAAGAGATTAACCAAATAGCAAACGAAAATGTCTGCCTCACCTACAACAGCTCCTACACAATCTACAAAGCGTCCTCTTGAGGATCCATCTTCCCCATCTGCACCAAGCGATCAACCAGATGCCAAACGACCTGCTTTAGATAAGATTGTGAAGGATGATGATGATTCAGAAAAGAAGACTTCCGCCATCGAAACCGAACTTCCAGTCCACACCAATTCAAACGGAGATGCTAAACCTGATGAAGTCAATGGAACAAAACCAGAGGTAAAGGATGCTCAAGGGGATACTGTGGTAGTTGATGCTCCTACTACTGAACCAACCCAACCTATTCAGACCACCACCTCTGCTGCCAAACCCGAAGGATCTTCATCTGGAAATGCTCTGCCACACGATGAAAGCGGATGGATACATGTTAGATCCGTTATTACAAGTGCTGAAGCTGCCACCGTTATTGGCAAAGGAGGGGAAAATGTTTCATTGGTTCGAAAACTTTCGGGTGCAAAATGTACAGTCAGTGATTATCAAAAGGGTGCAGTGGAAAGAATTTTGACTGTCAGTGGTGTTGTTGATGCAGTAGCCAAGGTATGTTGGTTGTCTAGATCATCAAAGACACATAATTAATTACTTTTAGGCATTCGGTTTGATTATTCGAACATTGAACAATGAACCCCTCGAAGCTCCTTCTGACTCTAACTCGAAGACATACCCTCTCCGCCTTCTTATTCCACATATCTTGATTGGTTCTATAATTGGTAAAGGTGGTGTTCGTATTAGAGAAATTCAAGAAGCTTCAGGAGCTCGTTTGAATGCTTCTGATTCGTACCTTCCACTCTCGACTGAGAGATCACTTGTCGTTCTTGGTGTCGCGGATGCCGTTCATATTGCAACCTATTACGTGGGAAGTACATTATTTGAACAATTGACCGAGAGATTTGGTGGTCCAGCTGCATCCGCTTATGCGTCAAGAAGTGGTGGACCTGCAGGTGTGGTCCCAGGTGGTATGCAGGTTGTTCCATATGTTCCACAACCAGCTGGTGGAAATTATGGTCACCCTGACAACCATCGTCGTTCTGATCGTGGTTCTCATCATACTCCTGGAAATAACTATGCCCAACCATATGGTCAAGGACAAGCACCTCATCAACAACCAGCAGCTGCTGCACATTATGGTGGGCATGCTTCTCCAGCAGTTGGTGGTTATGGTGGAGTGGGCCCACAACAACAAGCTGGCCACGCTGTTCCTCAACCACATGCTACTGGTCCACAAGGTCAACCCATGACAGGAGCTATTCCTGGTCAACCTTTAACCCAACAAATCTTCATTCCAAATGATATGGTTGGAGCTATAATTGGTAAAGGTGGTGCTAAGATCAATGAAATCAGACAACTCAGTGGTAGTGTCATTAAGATCAATGAACCCCAAGATAATTCAAATGAAAGATTGGTTACAATTACAGGAACAGCAGAATGCAATCAAATGGCATTGTAAGTTTCTTTTTTATCCTTTAATCTTATTTTTCACACATGCTAATAAATTAATAGATACATGCTTTACTCAAGGCTAGAGAGTGAACGTCACAGAGCATCAAGCTAAATTGATATATGAAAAGTGGTAGATAAGGACAAGGATAAGGTCTCTCTTTAGCAATATGTGTTAACAATCAGAATCAAATTTCTTATGGATGTTACTGACCGGTGGCTTGCTTTTATGGCGTATATTTTTCCTTATGGAGTGAAATGATCTTTCGACTCGGATTGATACGAAGAAAAGTCAATGATGTGATAATTGGGGGAGCTTATTTGATGTGATGTGATGGGAGGAAACTGGTTGATGGGATGAAATAGGATTTCTGCTCGATTTGTACAGGACAGGGGATTATTTGCATGAATTGATGGGAAAGACTGGGAAGCGAAAGTAGAGAAGTATGATAAGGCGAGCAAAATTGAGCAAAATTGAGCAAAATAGGTAGATATGAAATGAGATGTGAAGAATTGCTTCATTATGATATGAATTGAGCTTTATCATTTGTTTTGTGTTGGGGATTTGGGATTTGAGGTGGGGATTAATTAGATGGTGTATCGAGTATGACGGAGTGAGGTGGTGATTTGATAAAATGATTTGATGATGTCCGGATTAGTGATTTTGTGATATTGAAACGCACGAAAATAAAAGTATGAGAGAAGAAGAGTAGAAGAAGGGTGAGAAGAGTAATTGTAGGAGCTTGAGAGAAGGAATTTGAGAGTAGGAGTTACCTAACTTTAATTGGGCTGAGCTGACATAACCGTGTGGGGTAATTAATAACAACATTACCTAATAATGCAATGCAATGAATGTATCTTCTCTTTTGAAACTCATGGTTGAGGAAAAGATAATCAATTGTTCTTGGTATCATTCTTTTCCTTCATACTGCATACCTCTATATCTTCGATTTGTACGACTTGTTGGGTAGGTACTTCATCAAAGTGGGAGGAAGGTCTGAGGTCGATTGGAAGTCTTCTAGCGGCATAATTACGATTGAGAGTATAAAGAGAAGGATTGTTGTGAAAGAGAGTATGATGGTGAAAGATAAAGCGGTTACGGAAATCGTGAGGATGAGGTTGAGAGGTGGGGTTAGGGTTGGGGATTTGGAGGGAGATGGGGAGGGAGATGGGAGGGAGGAGGGGAAGGGGGGAGGGGAAGAGGGAGCATCCGAGGATTTGTAAGTTTGTGTTCTTTTTGGGGGAATTTGGGGGTGGGGGGCATGAGAGGTGACGGGGTATAAGATAGATTGGCTGCGTGTGATGATGAACAGCTTTCTTGGCAGCTTTCTTGGCTTGGTGGTTTTCGTAGGTTAGTCGGTTGTGAAATTCTGGAAAGGGGGATGTGAGGGAGATATGATTGAGAGTAGGAGTCTGGTTATTTGGTTCAAAACTGGGAGTAGAGTTGGATTTTCAATCTTCAAGTGAGGGTGTGGGAAGTCGGAGATCAAGATCGAGATCCTCTAAGAGATCAGTGTGATTTTATGTTTATGGTGTGCATCTGTGGATTTTTTCCGGGGAAGTAAGATAGTATGATATGATATGGGTAAAGAGACGGACTTGAGTATCTGGATATTTGGACTTGGGTTTTTTCTTGTTCTGTCGAATTTCCAATTTCCAGGAGAGTGAGTGGTTGGAAGTCTGGAGTCAGATTTCAGAAGTCAGATATAATGAATGAATGATGAGGCATGCGATAGCTTGGGTGCAGGAGGAATTGAGAATAAGTTGTTGGAAAATTTTAGGGCCGGATGGACTTCTGTGTCATTTTGGCTGAGAGTTGATAAAGATGGATAGATGACATGGGATGGATGTATTGGTTAATTAAGATGAACCACACTAATGATTACGCATTTGAAATATAGGGCGTGAAACTTTAGATACAATTGCTTCGCAAAAAGGATGTACGGATTCTTATTATGGGGCTGTGATGGAGGAGAAGGAGGAGAGGTTGTTGGTTTGGTGTATTGGTATGTTTCTCCTTTTTTACTATCCTTCTTTCTCATTTACTATTCTCTTTCCAGTCTTCTCATTGAATCTTTCCATGAATCTTTCTACATATTCATCCCCTCAGCTTCTAATATTCATATGCATATCTATCAAAATCCTAATTGATAGTAAAAAGACTGGACATCCCTCGCTCACCACAAATCCTTCATGGATTCTCCTGCCTATCCCTCCTTTCTAGAAAACCTCAAACCAATTATGGAAAGTGCAGAGATTATACATGTAGGAAGGCTGAACGTTAAAGGGGCTATTGGAAAGGGCGTCATGGAAGTAGCTATATTCTTTGAGTGAGTCCCCCCAGTAATTTTCCAGCTTCATTCTCGCCGTTGGCCGGACTTATCGTCTATTTTCTTTACCGTATACTACGGGCCTCCTTCTTCCTAACCGCACGATGAATCTCCATTACTGACTCTTCGCTTTGTAGTGTGGAGGATATTTTCATCGAGGTGAATGATTGATAAGTTTCTCAATACTTGAATTCGTGGAGAGGGACAAGTAGAATTGGCATCTCGTACCCGAAAATCCAACTTCTACTCCTCACTCTTCACTCCCCATCTCTCATTCTCACTTCCTATCTCCATCTCGCTCCTCGCCCCTTATCTCCCTATTAAATTCCAAACCCTAAACCCCAAAAACTAACCAAACTAACAACCCTCACCTCCAAAACAGGGAACAAAAAACTTCACAACCGCCCTTCAAAACCTCCATACGGAAAACAAAATAGCTGGATTCCTTGGAGTAATTGATTATGGAGAGGTGATTGAGAAGATTGCAAAAAATGGTGATGCTAAAGAGGAAGAAAAGGGGAGAGGGTTGGTTTTGATGATTGGGTGGGAGAGTTGGGGTGCGCATATGGTTTGTTTTGCTCCTTTTCTTTTTCTTTTGATGGTGGTTTTGCTTTTTTGGTCGAGAGGAGCGGATGGGTGGGGGGATGAGAGGATGGGCAGGTGAAAGTATCGACTAATTGCTAATAAAACAGCAGGCCTTTCGAGAAACAAAGGAATTTCAAGATAATGTTGGGTTTTTAAGGAAAGGGACTAGTGGTGTTGAAATGGTAAGTCTAGTTTCTTTCCTTGTTTTGGTACTTCTAGAGATGATGTGATGATATCATATCATCTAAAGTTTATGCAGTATCGGAATAAATAACTAATACACCTCTGATGCGAAATAGTTTCACATAGCATTTAAGAGTCCTTGAGTTGGTGCTGGTGTTACTCTATATCATGAAGTGCTGTGATATGGTGTAATGTGATAGATCGGTAGTGACTGATAGATGAAGGGGTATATGCGGATTTATTAGTATGTATATATCAAATCAGACCGTCTATGATACTTGATATTTTAAAGAAATCGGAATTAAGAGTTTAAGTGTATTGTATAGTATCTATTAAGTTAATACCATTGCACCAACTTCTTCGGATTGCTGTAATGATAAATAAATGGAATGCAGGTGTCATGCATTATATGAAGGGGAGTTCTCCATATTAGTCTTGAGAGAAGACTACATTCCTGACCACCATTGAGCCATTGAGCTAAGCCACTTGAGTCTTACAATATCATGGACCCGGCGCAAGTACAACGGAAAGGACTCCTGCACAACTACTTACCCAAGTAATAGATCAATTAAGAAAATGTGATTATATGTTATATTTATATTGTGACGCATTGCTACGCAGAGATCTTACGCTTTCATTACATTACATTCTATTAATTCTATTTGTAACATTTGAATTCCCATTACAAGTTCTAAGCGGACTAACCCCCCGCCTGCCTCAAAGGATGAGCCTCTGTATTCAATACCCACTCATCCAAACTCAGCAAATTCGGTTCACTAAAAAGCAAATAAAAATACTTTAATGTTTCCGCCAACCAAAAACTTTCCATCGAGTCTTCTTTCTCTGGTTCCTCATCCATAACATTTTTGATTCGAGCATTTGCTATATTCGTATGCGTATGTTTAACGATGGCGCTAAACATTTTCCAGCCTTTTTCTTGCCATTTCGGGTCGCCTGTTAGTCTATACATGATGAAGATAGATTCAATGGCTTCGGGACGGAGTTGGTAGGATGGATCTTCAATGCGTGTAAAGCCATTGTCTGTATTTGAGCCTTGAAATGTACAGAAGGAAGTATTGGTGCAAGGATCAACATGGAATATTTCAGGCATGATTCCCGAGGGAGTGTTTTCGTAAGCCCAGATACAGCCATTTGTTAGTTTTATTGCGGTTTCCATTTCTGATGGGGATTGATTTATTCGTGATCCGATACCTATCATATCTCCTGTGAAACAAGCGAGATGTTGGATTTGAGCATCTAGAAGTGGTTGTCCGGAATTGACGTCGACGGTACCTGTGAATAGTATATCAGGATCACCTGGGAGGTTGGGACGGAAAATAAGATGTTTGTTGATGGTTGATAATGCATTGCGATACATTCTTAGATATTGATCGCCAGATGAGGATTTGGGAAGAATTAAATGTGTTTTTGGAAGATATTCAAAAGCAGAATCTTTATTTATATAAGTTAGTAAAGTTCTGAAATAGAAACAAGATAAAAAAAGTATACCGGCAAAAGCTCCTAAAGTAAAAGAAAGACTCGCTAATGCTAGGTTTGATCCCATACAATTTACTTGAGATGGCCACATTCCTGGTAATGCTGTAGTGTTTTGAGTGTTCTCCAGTTGATCCATAATCTTCTGTATTGACTTCTCGTATTTTTGATCGCCTGTAACTTGACTTAAACGTATGAATTCGAGTGATAAACTTGCAATTTGAGCAACCAAAATACCGTTCTCACCAGGTATCTTGTCTCCCTCTAGAATTTCTTTCTCCCACCAATAATAAGGAGTAGGAATACCACTTTCAGTATTGAAAGCTTTGAATAATAAATCTCCAAGTTGTTTCGCCTTCTCAAGCAAACTAGGATATTGATGACCACTAACATCCCATGCACCCAACAGACCTCCTAGATACCGGATAGTAGTTTCGAATACAGGCACACGTTCAGTATTAGGTTTCGAAAAGTCGATTTGCTTAAGTGATTCCAATGCATCCTCAAATTCCTTCTTTAACCCCATTATATGAAGTGTATCCAAAGAATCCACCAATGTCGCAGCCCAACCCACAAATGCATCTTTTCGACTACCAGAAAGTGGCATGACTTCATCATGCATCCATGCATTCTTTTTATATCCCTTCCAAGCATGTAGAAATTCCTCCTTGACCTTTTTTTGTCTTGTTAAACGCACTGCTCTGGCAGGTCTCGATTCTTTTGGAAATGTTGTTGCTTGTATGTTACATCGACCTGTGGCAGACGGAGGTAGATCGGTAGGAGGAGATGAGAAAAATCCATATCGATTCTTTAGAGGGAAGTGATGGGTTGTGGAAAAAAGGTAGACGCATATCAAAAGTAGAATTGCAATCGGGATAAATCGTTTTCGAAATCTCGTTCGTTGTGGTCCTGGATATAATCGTAGGGAAGGGAGAGCTTTCTCCTTGTATTCGAGAACCATTTCCCAAATTGCTCGTAGATTTTTCATCTGGCTCTAAGCCAATGTAAATTCTCTCAATTTCATTCGTTGGGGTAGATACCCTAAGATCATGGGGGAAAAAATGAAGGGAAGGAGAAAGGAAAGGAAAAGGAAATCAAGGGCGAATTGGAATGGGTGAATCAAGCATCAATCAATATCTGTGTTGGAGTGAGTGGAAATTGAATGTTTGTTATTTTGAATATATACAAACACTTTCCAGCTGTCGAAGTTTGACATAATTGGGAAGTTTGTTCATATTTCAGAACTATTGAGAGGAAGGAGCCATCATATCATTGCATCTCTTTTCATGAATTTCAACATATAATGATATATGATTGGTTAATAAGTTGTACACTCTTCTCTCAGAAACATTTTTTGGATCTCGAACTTCTTTATATTGCAAGGCTTCAGGGATGCCAAGAATTCATCCCAATCTGGTTGAAAGGACGTGTAGATCTGCGATACCTGATACCTGTCCCTTGTGTATTCATTTTCAGTCCTACTAACTCACACTTGGACCTATTCTTCATGTTGAAATCAACACCAAATAGCTAGAGATAGATAATTCATTTTCATTCTTAAAGATAAAATGATAACCTTCATTCATTTATACCCTCAATTGGAATATATGGTAGAGCGGTGTTAAGAATCATGGACACCATCGTACAGCATGAAAACATCGACACCAATCTCCAGATTCCCATGTGTCTAGTACCACCTGGCTAAGAGACCACGGAAAATAGTATTCTCTGTTGTCGAAAATATGCATCTTGTTAACCGATGATATGCTCAACGAGGTATGAAGACAAGTGCTTGTTGTTTTCTTTGTTGATTAATATGAATACATTGAGTCTTTGGAGGATAAAGCCCAGTTCTGACGTGGTAAAATCGCCTCCACAAGCTGGGAAAAGACGGCTGCAATTGCTATGTTGTCACTCGCATCAAACTCTTATTTGAGCAACACATAGAACACCATTTAATCTCGTTTATCACGCAACAAAATGAAATTTTCGTTTTTCCTTGATCTCGTAGAACAACCGTGAAGAGGCTCAAGAGTTCAAAATGTATTTATGGTCTGGATGCTTTGACACCGACTACCTCTCTCCAGATTTGGAGCAGACCATAGCCTAGAGGTATTGACCTGAGCTTAGAATCGTTCGTGTGATAGAGAGTAAAATTAAGCACCGGAAGGAATCCCCGAGTTATATAAGATTGTTCACAGCTCGCGGATAGCTTCATATCATGATATTGGGACGCTAAAATGGCACAGGACCCAAACCTCCATAGCTTTCAAGCAGGGCGTATATGTACAGCATCTATTATTGGCTCTCGTGCGGGAAATGGAAATTAAAACACAGATTGGGAACAATAATCATAACCACGACAATATAGCACTAAATCGAATTTGCAGCAACATGTATGGAGTCAAGCCTGAATCATACAGAACTAGTCACAAGGCTTTGAATGTTCTGAAGAAGAGAGAGATAGGTATATCATCATGATCATTAAAAACTAGTAGACTTCAAAGCCGAGTCTGAAAAGTTGAGAGCATTGGGCGAGCGTAATTAGCTTTCGGCTTCTCGTCTCTCGCAAAGTCTAGGACAGCGATATCTTGCATTCGCAAGCCTACTGTGATAATGACTTCATTGTGCTTGTCTAGCTTGGCTTAACTATATATCTATAAAACACATCATATCATACAAATTATTTTAGTATGGTAGAAATTGAGTAGAATGAATCAAGAGTTTTCAGTTCAGTATTCCGTTTTGTATTTGATATCCGTGATTTGCTTACGATCTAAGTTTTGAATTGAAGGATATCGGTATCAGTTTTGATTATGAAATGTTATACCCGAGTACCTGTTATTTATATGACATAACATAATAGGTAGGTTGGTATTACCATGGTTGCACAGGTCAAATGTATACATTTTGTTGAATAAATAAAAATCAAGGGGTTATCTACATCCCATCCCATCTCATCTCATCCCACCATCCTTCCCACATCATACTTCCCCCTACCTCTACTCCATACATACCCCCTACGCAAAAAAAGTTTTCGGATTCCTCCCCTTCCCATTCCCAAACCCTTTCCCATTCTTTCCATTCCCATTCTTCTTTCCCGCAGCAGCAGGAGTAACCGCGGCCTTCGCCGCAATAGTAGGAACCGCTGCTAGGGAAGAACTAAGAAGTGCTTCGACGGCAAAAATTCCCTGTTCGTTAAGCGTTGCTTCGGAATTTGCTTTCATGGCCGCGGGGAGATCTTTGTTGTTTCTATGACAGATGTTAGTGGGGAGTGTGAGGAGTTTTAGTCTACAGCTGGGGGCGAGGGGGATGGTAAGAGGATAGGAGATGAAGAATAGTTTTGGAAAGCAATTCAAATGATTGGGGGATGATTGCACAATGAAGGCGAAAGTTTTCCGCGATGATAAGACAATAAGTCAAAACGTACTGTAAAACCTGGGCCTCAACACCTTCCAAGGTCTGCGCTGTAGCAATTGTCCCAGGTGTATTCTTACTAGCAATCTCATCCGTTTGCATCACCGCAAAACAACCACCGAATGGTCCAGCGGTTGCTGCGTTGAAACAACGGATTGTGCAGATATTTCCAGTTGAGGCTAAGTTTTTTTTTGGTTATTTATTTTGACTTGGAGGCTCGGGTCTTTGAGTATGAAGATGGGGGGATGAGATAGGATAGAATAGCAAAGGACCAGACATACCACCAATACAACTCATATTACTCGGCATAGTAACCGCCAAATTAATATTCCCCCCCCTCCCATCCGTCTCCTTAACGGCCAATTGCGTCTGTCCCGATCCCAATCCATTACTCGTCGGATCCATATCACACTTATACGGACCCTTTCCATTCGTACCTCCTTGCTGCATCACCACATTAACGACACTTCCTTTCGTAACCGATGTTACGGTTTTATTAGCCAATTGTGTTTCGGTATTTTCGCCAATATCGATGTTGCCATTGAGAATTGTGCGTCCACATTCATTAACAACGTTACTGTTAATTTCGGCCGCGTTGATTATGTTTGCGTCATTGGTGTTGAGTTGAACTTGGAGGGGAAGAGAGGCAGGGGAGCCTTTGGTTCCTTGCGCAGAGAGGAGCACTCCTTGGGCGTGGGTTGTGGAGAAAAGGGTGGGGGTTAGGAGGAGGAGTTGTCTGAAAGAAGGCATTTTGTTTGTTGATAATAGAAAATTTTGATAATATATTTATAGATGATAATATGCACAGCACGGCAATATAGTAAAATAGAAATAGAATAGATAGAGAATGTTTGAAAGATACCAAGAAAAGAATCAGACCTGCTGAGGATAAGACATCAGAGATTTAGAAAGAAGAGAAAATAAGTAAGTGCAAATCACCAGCATTAAGAAACCGACATGAGAACCATTTTCATCTTATAGAAATGTAAAACCAAACGTGCATTCGTGTCTATCTTGCATTAGGACGATTTCCCATACATGAGGCGATTTTTCAACATCTCAAACGTAGGAGTCGAAAATCAAATGGGACGACCATGCATCAAAAATACCACCTGGAACAAATTCCGTCGCAAAAGGGTGGGGCGGATTAAGCAAAATAGCCGAAAGTGAGCTCTCATGGGGCGAGATGGGTGAAAGTGGAGATGTGTCAGGGGTAATTCTAGTCCACTTGGCATGACCATGGTGCGATGAGTGGAGAAATCTTCAGCAAGATCAATGATGAGACGAAGCAGAAATGTATGGATGATGATAAATTAACAATTGATAAGGCTATTTTGGTACCTCCAACCCCCTTCATGCCTTGGGAAAAGTTACATCATGGAGAAAGGTAGATGACAAGAGTGATCAGCATACATAAGTGTAAACATTAGCAAGGTAATATACGCGATTGACGTTTTGTAAAAGAGGGAAGACATGGTCAAGGAAAAATTGAAAGTATTTTCACTCTCGTCGGAAAATTAAGTTGAAGTGATAGTTTGTTCTTCATCTCATACATTCTTCGTTTCCTCCTTTGAATATGCTGGTACATCTTCTCCAGCTTTCCAGAAATATCTTGCTCCAGGATGCGATTCCGCAAGTCTGTTTTGACCTTCAACACCCAAATAGTTTTCTCTCAAAGTACCTCCAGGGACAGCATAGTCATCCCAAAATAGTCCCCTCTTCCGTAGTTCGGGAAGTAAATACTCAATAATATCGTCGAAGGTCTCCGGAATACTAGCATAACTGAAATTGAATCCATCGACATCAGAGACCTCTACCCACCTTTCTAATTCATCTGCAACTGTCTTTGCATTTCCGATAAGGTTCGCACCATTTCCTCCTAGGATAAGATGCTCGGCAATTGTCTTTTTGTTCCATGTTAAACCTTGCGGTGATACTGATGCCCAGTAATTTACCAAGCCCCTTACAGCAGGAGGAGCGCTTTCAATAAATCGAAAGTCTTCATCGTCACCATATGAGCTTAGATCATATCCGGACCAACCTCCAAATAGCGATAAAGCTCCTTCTCGGTCACCATAACTTGCAAGTTTCTCGAATTTCTCTTGAGCCTTTTCATCAGTCTCGGCAACAATAACCAAAAGCCCAGCGACAATCTTGATACTGGACGGATCTCTTCCCAATTCTTTAGCTTGCGAACGAATAGAGTCGATCGATGGACGAATAAGCTCTGGGGTATGCGCAATCAAAAAAATGGCTTCGGCATGAGTGGCAGCAAATTTCTTTCCTGCGGAGGAAGTTCCAGCTTGAAATAAAAATGGAGTCCTTTGGGGAGAAGGTTCACACAAATGTGGACCTGGTACATTGAAATATTTCCCCTTGTGATTGATCTGCCTGACTCCTTTTGGATCTGCGTATGAGTTCGATCCTGGAGGTTGTACAGCATCGTCTCTCCAGGATGCTTCCCAGAGCTTATATGTAACATCGAGGTATTCATGAGCAATTTTGTACCGTTCATCATGTTCAATTTGGGTATCTAGACCGAGATTTCGAGCTGCAGAGTCGAGATATGATGTGACTATGTTCCAAGCAATTCGTCCATCACTAAGGTGATCTACTGTCGAGAATCTGCGAGCAAGCAGATAAGGTTGTTCGTAGGTTGTCGAAGCAGTCACACCAAATCCAATACTTTTTGTAGCTGCAGCCTTTTTCCCATGTAAGATTTTGTTTAAGAATATACTAGGAAAGCGGTCGAGAAGGACTCACCATGGCAGGAATGCTATATAAGGGATCATTTATTGGGAATTGAGACGCGGCAGGTATGGTTGGCTCAAGATTAGCAGGACCTTTGTAAACATCGTAACCACCGAGAACATCTGCAAAGAATATGGCATGAAATTTGGCCTTTTCGAGCTTCTCAGCGAGAGCAATCCATGACTTGATATTCTTGTATTCAGAACCTTGATCGCCGGGATATTTGAAAAGACCTGGATTGAGATGACCGGGTGCTTGCATAGCAAACGCATTGAGAATGAACTGTTTCTTGGTGGAAGACATGTTGCAGATATGAATTGATCTCGTCGGATGAAGAAGAGCGATGTAAATAGAGGCGGTCCTTCTGACCTTGCAGTTTTGTCTCCCAAATGTGATGAAGGGAAAAGAGGGGAACGCAGAAACAGTAAAGGAGACACATCTGTACTCTATACCTTAGGTAATGCCATTATCTTGATCAATTACGGAGGTTGATAGGGAAAGTATTGTAAAACACGCCAAAAAATGGCTGTGCTTGTCGTACAAACAAGGGTATTAACCAATTATATCGTTATACTAATTGAAAATTTATATAATGAAAATCAATCGATTAAAGTATTGTGAATTTTTGATTTTCTAGTAAAAATCATTCAAATTCTTTAATTTTTTATTCAAAAATCTATTTACGAATTATTCAAAACCTATTAGAAGCTTCAAATCTTCAAAATCATAAAATAGTTGAAATTTCATCAAATTTCTTAAAACGGCATCAAAAGACAGGAAAAAC
The DNA here is from genome assembly GCA_014898415.1 of Stromatinia cepivora. Taxonomy (NCBI): domain Eukaryota; kingdom Fungi; phylum Ascomycota; class Leotiomycetes; order Helotiales; family Sclerotiniaceae; genus Stromatinia; species Stromatinia cepivora. The sequence continues at coordinate 1,553,103 of RCTD01000011.1, read as the reverse complement.
AGCAATATGTGGATAAAAAATGTCTTACATGACTTACCCTTTCAACCCCCTTACAGATAGCTGCCGGTACCGGTACCATACACATGAAATGATGAAAATGTAGGTTTCCATCATGCCATAATTCGCTGAAGGTTAAAATGCAAAGTGATAATGAGAACTCTCGTTTGATTGAGTATTGATGACGTCTTATTCTGCTAGCCCCGCACTTGCCCCGCTAATGAATCCACTTCTTTCTAGGAGCTCAAAGCTTAACAACACAACAACATCTAATCGAACCAATATTATACATATTAATTCTGCTTATTTTTCCTTTTATATACTTCCACTATCAGCTATCGAAGCATATTCTACTACCAGAAACCAAGTCGACAACGCCCCTTGTAATCACATCATCATTCAGATATCCCCAAGCCCATCAATCTTCTTTCTCATACTTATGTATCGTATGAGGAAATTAATATGTCGTGTACATATAGCCAGAGCCGTTGCAAGTGCAACCCCCACTTACTCCCCCTAACCCGTGGGTTGCATGTCGGAGAACGGAAGGTGCCGTATAAACTCACCAGATACAATGGAATAAGGTTCTGTCGATCAATAAATGGGTTAGGGTTCGGAACTTGAAAACTCTGATGTAATTGATGAATTTCATAGGTCGATTGATATCGGAATTTCAGATAATCCGACACCAGATTGATCGACAGAACCTTATTCCAAAAAGGGGTAAAGTGTGAATTGTATCTGGTAAGTTTATGCGGTGTCTCAATGACAACGACCTTGGATTGAGTTACCTTTTAGAAGGAAATATGGGTCTGAAAGTTTATGTTGATACATGTTGTGGATGCTGCAATGGGATGCTACATGTCTATCCGCGGAGAACAGGAGGAATGGAAGGTATCTCAATGACAACGACCTCGGATTGAGTTACCTTTTAAAAGGAAATATGGATCTGAAAGTTTATGCTGTGGATGCAGCAACAGGATGCTACATATCTACCCACGGAGAACAGGAAGAATGGAAGGTATCTCAATAACAACGACCTCGGATTGAGTTACTTCTTAGAAGGAAATATGGGTCTGAAAGTTTATGTTGATACATGCCGTGGATGCCGCAATGGATGCTACACTCTTAGGGCCGATAGGCCCCTCCGGCTTCCTCCGGAACGAGTCTAATCCTCTAATCCTGGTACAGGCTTCCGGCCTGTCCCGGTACCCACCCTGAACCCCGAACCCCTCTTTTCTTCACATTTAACTACCGGCAGTGTTCATCTCTTTTGTTTTCAGCATTCTTATATTACTTTCCAGTTGTCATTCTTGTTGTGCAGACGTTCGAGAAAGAAGCTCAGAAACTTTACTTCACACATCTAGAGATTGACTGCAAACCGGTCATTAGAGAATCATGCCATCTTCTGCGGTTGCTGCGGAAATACAAGGTATTGATGTTACTTCAACTGTCAAAATTCCACTTTCAACATCTACCGAAGCGCCAGCCCCAGTGACCATCGAGGTCAAAACAAATGGTGATGGGTTAGCTCGAAATATTTCTTCTCTACCATTTCGACCCACTCCTCAGCCTGGGTTCGAAATCGAAGATCATCCAGTAGACATTATCAAACCCCTAAAGGTTTGTAATCATCTCAATTCTCGGTTCTATTCAGTATACTAAATAGTGGTTCAATAGGTTGCGGTTATTGGTGCCGGGCTTGCCGGGATCAACGCAGGTATCCTTTTGCCTGCAAAGGTACCAGGAATTCAACTCACGATCTTTGAGAAGAACGCCGATGTTGGTGGGACTTGGTTCGAAAATATCTATCCGGGGGTCCGTTGCGACATCCCCGCGAATGTATACCAATCAACATTCGAGCCCAATACACAATGGTCCGAAGAATATGCGCAAGGAAAAGAAATCAGAGAATATTGGCAGAAAGTTGCACGAAAGCACAATGTTTACGATTACCTCAAATTCAACTGCAAAATCGTCGGTGCAGTTTGGAATGAGGAGAATGCTCAATGGACATTGAGTGTTGAGAATCTTGAGAATGGAGGGAAGTTTGAAGAAAATTTCGACGTAGTGATTACAGCAATTGGTAGATTCAACGATTGGAAGCTACCAAATTATCCCGGTATCGGCGATTACAAGGGGCATCTACGCCATTCATCCAATTGGGACCCGAATTTCGATCCTACTGGCAAAACCGTCGCAGTTCTTGGAAATGGTGCTAGCGGATTGCAAGTCGTTCCGAATCTTCAAAAAGTTGTCAAACATTTAGACCACTATGCACGCAGCAAGACTTGGATTGCGGGATCTTTTGGTGGTGAAGGAGAACGTAGGACATTGGAGCCAAATTACTTTCCTCAAGACCTCCTAAAATCATTCGAGGATCCAGACACTTATCACAAATTTCGAAAAGATCTTGAGGGTAAATTCTATCTTCAATTTTCCACTACATTTAAAGGCACAGAGAACAACAAGAAGCTTGAAGAAGAATTTCGGAGATTGATGGCAGAACGTTTGAAGAAGAAGCCAGAGTTGTTGGATGAGATTATTCCAGATTTCGCACCAAATTGTCGTCGGTTGACACCAGGGCCTGGTTATCTAGAGGCTTTGACTGAAGATAACGTCTCTTTCATTCGGACTCCTATCGAAAGATTTACAGAAGAAGGAATTGTTACGACTGATGGCATTGAACGAAAAGTCGATGCAGTAATATGCTCCACAGGAGCAAACATTGATATGCGACCCCCATTTCCCATTACCGCCTTTGGTCAAAATTTGCGCGATGCTTGGGATCCTGATCCTCTTACATACCTTGGAGTCGCATCGCCTTCCTTTCCTAACCTCCTCTTCGTCTCCGGACCTAATGGTCATGGAACAAGTGGCACAATTCCTAACCAAACAGAAACACAAATAACTTACTTAGCAAAGTTGTTGCGAAAGGTTAGCCAGCAGAGTATTAAAACTTTTGTTCCTTCCAAAGAGGCAACAAATGATTTTATCGCTTATAGTGATGCTTTCTTTCCCAGAACAGTATGGACAGACAATTGCAAATCTTGGGGGAACTCTGGCAGACCCGGAGGTAGAATCCATGGTTACTGGCCCGGAAGTGCATCGCATGTTAACTTCATAAGAAAAGATCCCAGGTGGGAGGACTGGGAGTATACTTATAAATCTAAAACTGGAAATCGGTTTGCATATTTGGGAAATGGTTGGACAGTAAAGGAGACGATTGCGAATAGTGATTTGACACCATATCTCAAACGTCCGGATCAGGTTGATTTGAGAAGTTATCATGAAGAATGGTTTGAAGGTTTATAGAGTAGATCATATCAATTACCTTGATTTTTTCGATATAATAAGATTACAAGTTTCATGATACTGACTTCGCGACATGGAAAGGCACGACATGAGTGCTACTTGCATTTCACAATCATTAGAGCTCTCGATAATCCTATTCTAATAGACCTCGTCCTCTGGTAGAACCCAGTAGTATGGATCAGATGGAGCAGAGAATTTCAAACCTTAAAATCTCGTTCGAAAAGTGAGGCCAAGATCAATCGAACTCAAACGAAATCGAATCGAAGGGATTGTGGTCTAAATAAGGGAAGGTTTACATTTCCGTCCATACTCCCAAGAAGTGTGTCTGCTTATCGTTTCTGAAAACCCCTCTAATGCAGTGCTATTTGAAGTATAGTGTTCGTCATGACAAGGTTTCCATTCCGTGCTCATCACGCCATGTAACTGAGGTGGAGAATACATACCTACCGGCTTTTTGACTTCGATTTGAGTACCGTACATGCATATCTGTGGAAACCATAGATAGATAAAACGGTTTGGGACCTCAGTATCGAATCTGTAATTCTGTGTCCCGCGGTTCAATTCATTTTCTCGCTTCACTGAATCATCATGGCGTCTGACAAATCGGAAGTGCTTGATACTTCGATATCTTCTGACAATGAAGCTTTGCCTGTGCTCAGGGAAAAGCAACCGGGTATGTTTTGTTTCCTCATCCTTGATCTCTTTTCATATCTATCATAACATAATCCTAACAGACAACAGTAAAATGGTACCGCTCAACCCTCTACAATGCCATTATCCTTGGCATTTGCAACTTCCTGGCCCCAGGTATCTGGGGTGCAATGAATAGTCTCGGAGCCGGCGGCGAAGAAAGCCCCTATTTAGTCAATACCGCTAATGCCCTAACCTTCTGCCTCATGGTCATCTCCTGTTTCTTCTCCTCTGTCCTCGTTAAATACATCGGCATAAAAGCCGCTCTCATCTTTGGCACCATCGGTTACGCACCATATGCCGCTGGTCTTTACTGCAACAATTGATACGGCAACGAATGGCTTGTTCTCCTCGGCGCCGCCTCGTGCGGTATTTCCGCCGGTGTGTTTTGGATGGCCGAAGCAGCCGTCGCCTTAAGTTATCCGGAACCCGAGAATCAGGGAAGATTCCTGGGGTTATGATTAAGTTTCCGGGTTGCCGGACAGGTTTTGGGTGGCGTGATTAATCTAGCTCTTAATGCGGATAATTCTGGTAGAGCCAAGGTGTCGTACAATGTATATCTTGTATTCATCGCATTACAAGCCCTTGGACCTTTTGCAGCATTGCTCCTTACACCACCTGAAAAGTTCAGCGAACTGATGGAGTAATCCCAAACCTTCGCATTTCGGAATCTAGCTGGAGGGAAATAAAACTTACGACGAAATTGTTTATAAGTAAATACTTTTTGTTGTTGGTGCCGGTTATTGCGCAGGGAGTTTATAGCGAGGCGGTTATATTTACTTATGAATCTGTCTGGCTTAGTGTGCGAGGAAGAGTGTTGGGTTCGTTTCTTTCGGGGATTGTGGCAATGATTTCAGGCAACTTGTTGGGTGCATTTTTGGATCGGGAGCATTGGTCGCTGAAGAAGAGAGCGAGATGGTCCTTTGTTGTGATTTTGGGCTTGCAGGGTGTGAGCATTTGCTCTTTTTGTTTCACTAACTTTGTGACGTTTAGCTCTGTCTAATTACTGGCTTTGATTCTAGGTTTGGTGGATATGGGGAACCGTACTCGTGACAAACTATTGGGGCCAGAATCCGCTACCAGTATATGATTGGTCTGATGGTGGGGCATTCGTGAGGACATTCTTATTATTCCTAGGATGGGTCTCCGGATTCCAAATCAACTATCTATTCCTGTGAGTACACACCCACCCCCTGAATTCTAGCATGCATACGTACTTCAATCTTCTACATAAATATACTAATAAACATCAGATACTTCCTCGTCGGAAATCTCGCGAGAACCCCCGAAGAAGTCATAAGAATTGCAGCATTACTTCGAGGAACAGAATCGGCGGTGCAGGCTGTTAGTGTGAGTCTCCTCTTTCACCTTCATCATATTATCTATATCGTAATATAACTAACGAAACACATAGTACGGCTTAAATAGTATCACAGTAATGGGTAACGTTGGAGGTGTATATCTTAATTTTGGCCTTTGGGGATTGGCGTTGATTCTTGGGTGGTTGGTGGTGAAGGAGATTGGGGTTAGTCTTGGGGATAATAAAATTGCAAGGGAGAGGGAAGTGGTTGAGAGATCGTGAAAAGAGCGAGGAATGGTACTGAGAGATATTTGAACGACTTGTGTTAGATAAGTTTTGTATCGATGTTAGAGATAGATTAGTTTGCTGTTCTAGATTCAGAGATTTTGACCTGATTGATAAACACCTGGACTATACTAATATCGGGCAATGCGAAGCCATATACTATGTAGCACCTACTTCCCTCCATGCCGGTGCACATATAACCATTTTTTTCAAGCTTCGATTGTGACTCTAGTTTCGGAATTGCCGAGAAATTAATCTCGTTCGGTTAGCCATGTCAGATTTTAGGGGATGGATGGATTTACAAGAATGCTTTTCCATTTGTAGTAAGTTGTCATTTTTCCTCTTCAAATTGTAGTTTATTATTATATCTAAAGAATTATATACACACACATGATCATGGTTAAATGGTAGGGTAAGCCCTGATCAAGCATTACACTGTATACGTAGTATATACTAGGATCTTTATCTAAGCAACAACACTATTGCCTCCCACCCCATGGTCTATGAATATACTTATCCTTACGTCTTGGTGCTCCGAAGATTCTGGTGTTTAATTAGAAACTCGTATGTCTTATGAAGAGTTGTTCAAACTATATACCTTCCATGTATGGTTCCACCAATTCTGGTCTTGTCTTCAAAACAACACACGATCGACGGATATCGTCTTCTCCGGTATTTCAGCTTCATGTGATTATGTATGTACAAAGAAATGTGCCCAGAGTAAATACAAATGCATAATTTGCCGCGTTGATGGATGCGAAAGGACAATAGTCTATTTGTACTTGTATCTGTAAGATATACCAACTAACAAGCTTTAGATGTCGTCGATTAACAAATAATATCATTCAGGAAACACGGCTCATAAACGCTGTTTTTCAAAACCTGCTGCATCCAAGATATCAAGAGCTGAACAAAAGTAGATAGCGTTGTCTCTCCTTAAAACTGGGCAAATTGCCAATTCTCTTTCTCATGGAAGGAGACTTGATCGCAAACAATGCGATGAACGGTATTCCCAGAGGACTAAAGTCGATTCCGCCTATTATGTCCGGAATCGCGCCGTCGCTTTTCGTAGGCCCAACCTCGCTAGTTCTGATTATAGGAGCGTTGAAATTTCTGTATCGATGCCGAGCTCGCAAACTTCCAGGAATCTAAATCAGACACTTTCTGTTTATTTGCATCTTATTCAGGACTATAACTCGCAGCTGGGGCGAGAACGTGAATAGCTCGGCTTTGATAATAGCTGCATGCGCTGGACCGGCGCAATACTACCCTCATTCGTACATATGAAACTATTTCCTCCCTAGACTTAGAAATCCAATATATTTTCTGCCTCTTCTTTTTGACTCCATGATCAACAGTAAGCCCAAAATCCACATTACAACAAGATATGTTAGCTATCGAAGTCCCAAAGATTGTAGCACAAAAGATAGTACTTAACTTGAAAAGAAACATCAATCTCCTCTTGAGACTTTTGTGTAGTCATCAGTTGGTGTGACATTTTACCTTGACGTAAAACCATAGAAACTAATGAACATTCTTGGGGCACATTATCAGTTTCAGTTAAGGCTTTCTTTTCAACAGTCTTTATTCAGCTTGAAATGGTATAGTGTATGAACTAGGGTCCAACAATTCAATTCCAGAAGACAATCAGATTTGCCTCTTACTTCTCTGACAATGGATAAGAGGGGAGCTAGCTGTACTTGGTTGTTTCATAGTTACCTCAGGATAGGTTTCAAGGACCCTATCGCGAGCCACAAGCTTACAGCCTTACAATATCGGTATTCTTCCAACAGAAAAATGATGTATTTCGTTGGACACCTTATGTGGACCAATGTCTTCAGACTCTGAATAGTAGGAATGAATGTTCGAGGATGAGATATTAGTGCGCCAAGTGCAGGTCTAACTAATAACTGAGAATATGACTCCTTTAAATGACGGAGTATTAGAATCTAATAAGCACATGGCATGATATATATGAACGTCCACGGATCAAAAATCTCCATCCACAAACCCAAGGCATGGAAGCCAGACTTTTAGATGAGCACCATACAAATACAGATTGTAAGTTTCACATACCAGAAATTACTCCGTATTTTCCACGATTCTTATTATGTAGAAGCAATAGTCTCCCTCTAAACCACCAAGCGAAAAATCCTTCTCTCGCTTGTCTATCTCACATCGACGCCATCTTCCAAGAAAGAAGACATCTTAACCTAGACATCAAATTCCCAAAATCCTGATTCAATATCTTCTTCACGATACAATCTGCATCCTACATCAATTTCTCCTTAACAGTACACTCAATTAATTCATTGTCAAGATACATTATTCCGAATAACAACCCACGAAGACTTGAGCACTCAGGTTCAAATAGACGAGCCAATTCTACTCATAGATCATCTAATCAATAATCTAAAACTAGCAGAGGAGTTGGCAGGTTCGGCAAATAGTGGTAGTGTTAAGAAAGATGCATTTCCTGAAATGGCAAGGATCGTTGGATGCTACAATTCGCTTCAGCTTTTGTGGGGGCTACATTGGTTCCGAGCGATCATGGAGTCTTGATGAGGTGTTTTCCTAAATGGCGTTGAAAAGTTCTTCATACTGTAAAGAATCATTGATAGCCATATTGATAACTCGTATTTTTTGACGTAGAACTATATGTATACTTAGAAGATTAGGCAATATAGGCCATGACTACGAGATCGAGGACGAGGTTTAGCCACTCTTGAATCACGAGGAGGAAATACGTGGGTCTTTGACTGGTGTTTATTAGACGAGTGTTCTTTTTAATATCGCTGAAAAAAAAACTGAATGGCTCGAGTATTAGCAACGGTGATGTTTATCAATTCATAGTGTTGCAAGCTGTCTAATGAGACATGCATTCATCGTCTGTCGGTAATCCTCGTTCATATTACTCACCAGAAGCTCTCATAGTTTAACACCCCTAAGAATACCAAGAAAAAGCGTGCTGAACGAACACAAACCAGCATGGACATAGCAATTTCCCCAGAATATGCGTGTAGATGAGCGATAGACATACTTACTACAAAGGACTTTTCGCCTCAAGATCTAGCAATCTTAGCTGTCTAGAAAACCAAACGTAGAGCCGCTGCACAACGTAGAGTAAGTAGGGCACCGGGGAGTGGGTAACTTATGGTCAAGTACAAAGACGAGGTAAGCATAACAGCCCTTTGTCGATTGCTTAAAACACCTGCGAGTACAGTGTCAGACTATGGTATCGAATGTATTTCATTTTAAAAGCTCCGGAAACGTCTCATGAAAACAAACTTACACAAAATATACTCAACATTGCATTCAGCAATTCTATACCTATAAGATTCAGATCCTGTGAAAACCAGTCGGTGCCAACGCCAGGATCCATCTTGGTGAAGAAACGCCATGGTGCACAGAGAAGTTGTTCGCAAAGCATCAGGATGGAGTTTAGCACCTGCTTTCTTAACAAAAACAATAAATAGTGCGATACCGAGAAAACGTAACGAGATTAAACTGCTGATTTGAAGTAAAGCATATATTCCAGCGTAGTAAACCTGAGGTTTAGAGAAAGTGTCATCAGTCCAGTCATTGGGCTCTGTAAAGTGATGTTAGTTAACAGAACTTTTCTTCTTAGGATTGTTTCCAATTAATTTGTCTAAAAGGCAATTTTTTCAAAATTATACTATTAAAGAGGGAATTGACTTACAAATTGTAGGAAAGTTGGTGAAGAACCCCCAGAAAGCAGCGAAGAACAAACTACATGCTGCGGAATACCAGCCCATACTCTTGAAGTAATGTTTATAAACCGTTCTATCGCCGAATGGGCGCGATTCGTCAACATCCTGTGCAAGTGATAATGTGTTAGTTGTCGTCGCTTCAAGGGGTCGCATCTCTGATCCCTGTACGCTATTCGTCGTTATCTTCTCTGACGAGTCATCGCACACTTTCAAAAGGCCAAACTTGTCGCCCCTAAATATGAAGTAATCTCTGTTCTTGGAAAACTCATCATGGAGGAATTCAGCATTAAATGAGCTATCTAGGGAATAAAGATCACCAATCACCAAAACTTTGCTATATCCCTTTAAGAACATCTTGTTCAACCAGAAAAGGACACCAAAGGAAAACATATCATTCGTCTCTTCAAGACTGTGCTCTTTCTCATTCCAGCTTATCAATCTTGACATTTGTCGGGATTCCAACAGCAAGATTGCAAATTTCACAGCTAGAGCTGCTATGAAGATGCTGCTATAAATAAGTGCCGATTTGTTATCTGATGACAGAAATAATGTTCTTGTTTGAGCCGCATCCAGAAGAAGAGTTAGAGACAAGTAGCTGTTCAGCAATACGGAAGGCCTTGGGCTTCTGCTGTGATCAATGATACTTATGAGCATCATCGACAAGTCCGCCACAAGTTTGAAAGCCGAAGCAACTATAAAAATGCTGGTTACATACAAAGACCCAAGGCTAATCAATATAAGAAGTGAAAGTTCCAATGCGATGTATGTTGTGATGGCACCCTAAAGTAGTCTAATCAGTACATGAAGATTACGTCTGCATACTCGAATTTGGAGATAAAGCGTCCCACTTCAACTTGACAAGTTGAGGATCCTGAGCGTTTATCACAGTAGGCTTCTGTGCTTGGGAAAACATTAGCCAACATGCTATTATGATGAACAAACCGTACGGAATGATGGAGAAGAATAACTGCTCAAACTGTATGTTGAAGTCGAATTTCTCGTGGTTCATCTGCGGTAGAGAAAGGCATCTTGAATATCTGAAACCATCAACTGCCCCCAACTTGAGCCGATATCGCTGTCTCAGTAAGAAGCGCTTGTAATGTTTGGTGTGTCGAGAGCCGGATTGCTTAAAAAAAGCACGGAAGACTCACACAAAGGATTGTGTAATAATTCAGTAGGCTATCTAGAGCTTAGGCAAGGAAGTCCCTGTCGGAGATGAATGATATTAATTTAGTGAATGTAGTGTATATAGTGTATTTGTTATTATAATTCATTATTTCTGATAGTCCCATCTTTGGCGGCAGGTTTTATTTCAAATGGTGGATATCTAACGAATGATACATAGTCCAACAAAAATAACCAACAGTTATAACAATAACATATGCATAGACGATAATACGCAAATTACCAAACGAATAAATTCTGAATAAAGGTTGGAGGTTCACCTTACCCCTTACCCTAGCCCTGTATTAAACTTACAGGGATGGTGAGTACATGCTTGTGTTCAGCAATGTATGAGTTTGATTGCAAGCCCGGATAAAGTCCCATCTCGCTGTCCTAGATCTAATGACGATATCAACACTAACAAAAATGTAATAAAAAGGAAACGTATAGACTCTCTGATCACAAGAACCTGATGAGAAGCAGTATGATGGGCCTAACGCTTCGAAACAATTGTAACATGACTGCCCATTTCCATATTGCATTAATTGGTTGTTTGTTTTTGCACAATGCAAAATAGAAATTGACTGGCACTGTCAAATTTAAGTGAGAAAATGCATGTTAAGCAACCGTGAGCAAACAATAAATACAAATCTTAATACATTTGACCGATTTCAATAATCTTATAATTAAACACTTACAACACACAGCTAAACAATGATGAACTTCGAGGTTTCGCAGCCACTGACGCAAATTGCACATCATTGAGAATTCGGACACATATCAAACCTCAGCCCTGTCCTTAAATTATGGTGACCAGCATACAGCCTTATCAGATAATTTGCCACAATTCCCAAAAACCTGGCACAGTGGAATTTACAAGATATTTCTGTTTGTTTATCGATAAGCATAAACATGTGAGATGGGAATGTGAATAAATCGATATAAGATGGAATGTGGAAGGTGGGATGACTTCAGCTGCGGGGTATCGCTTCGAATGAGAACTGGAATGATAATGATGTTTGCTTGGGAGTGAGCGCTCAGAATGTACAGTGATAATAACAATTGGACTATCTCAGCAAGTAGCGGAATATTACCGATTAGGGCTCGCATGAGACTCATGATAATGGCTTGCCTATTTACTCCATTCCTCTCCCTTAGCGACTTAGCATAGGGTTTTGGTAACCAAGTAAATATGCCTTATTCGTGGCGTATACCAGCGATTAGTACAAACCTAGTAACCGCAAGATGGTAAATTGAACACTAGTAGGTCTTTCCAACCTAAGTACAAATAACAAAAGATGATAGCATAAAGAAGATGCCGAGAAGACAAGGTACGTTCCGAACAGACACCAATGTCGAGAGCAGCAAGCTAACTATAGCCTGACATCTCCCTGAATAAGGCTCGCAAGAGTGAGTTCACGATATGCCATAACACCAGAGGAAGCAAACACGAACACGATGATCAACAGCGCACTTTGCGCATTCTTGCTTTATTTAATGTTGAGACTAATTTAGGGTGAAGCTTTCGGGAGGGCGGATAGGAACCTTATTAAGAATATCGCTTCGCTTGGGGTAGGAAAGTGCGCACGTGAACGGGGCCGCTCGGATATGTGCAATCATATCCGATTATCGGAATGCTTAAAATCAGTTGGTCAAAACCTGCTCCTATGCAAGTGTACTACGGAGTATTAGTAGTATGAACCTTATGCAAACAAAGCAATGATGAATAAATAGGTGGGATAAAACGAATAAATAAAGGTGGTACCGTAATGCAAACAACGAATAATAATGCGGTGCCTGAATATAGTATAGTCAGGGGTAAAGTATGCCAAGAAGCGGCGGTGGAAGCCAGCTTTTTAACTTTAAAGGCGTACGGAGTAGAGGAGACGGCTCAGCCCGTATCATTTTAGAATAGAATGGATTATTTACTTCTATTCCACTTTTATTAATTAAGGATTCGTATTTTGTATAGAGAAACAGATTGAATATTCGTTTATGAAGTGTATCCAATCTACTCCACAAATGTTATCGTATCTGGTATAAATTTGTAGAATTTATCCCCCCTTTGATATCTCAAATTAGCCCTATCCGCAAAATCTAAACCAGTACCTAGGAGGAATGTGTTGCAGACTTTCTTGCCGAGTAGATTTTATCGTATCGTTCTGCGCCGTTTTTTGAGAATCAAAGCCAGTGGCTGACGGGTGGTTAAAATAGTGCGATCTTAAGGGTTGAGATTTCTTGTAAAGGAAATGAAGAAAATGAGATGTGAGGATACGAGGATACGAGAGATTTAGATTTGTTGTTGTCGATCTGATGTGCAATGATTTGGTCTGGATGTTCTTGCCACCTTTGGGGTTTTATTGGGGGTAAGTCGCACGATTCATCAGGCGGGTGAAAAACAGTTTGGATGTTGTGATAGCAACGTGGAGATGTCTTGAATGGCTGAATAACGTTAAATCAAGGATGACGAGTAAGATTCTACCGTGTGTGTGTGAGCATCACCCATGAATGTTAATAAGTGTAACGGAGGAATCCTGCCGTAGGACATCTGTTGCAGTTGGAGCAGGATCATCAGGATTTTGACCGTGACACGAAGAGGATGAGCTATCGGAACTCTCCTTATTTTTTTTTCTTCATCCGCCTAGATCAACTCTGCCACACACTTCAAAAAGCCTCGATTCTGAACCCCAAATCCCTCAATGCCATATGGTTTATGATCTTCGAACAGAATAATCGTGGACTCCTTATGCCAACACCCCACCATTCAAAAAAAAGTCAAACTATTGCCATGTTGTTATGAGATTAAAATTTGAGACTCGTCATGAGGCACGACTTTCAATCAGTAAGTGCAAAATGTCCAGAACATAGATCACGACATGAAAATATTATCTATCGTGCTCGTTATCTTTTGACGCCATCCAGATTGAATTGGTTGAATTGGTTGAATTGGCGAGTTTTTAAAATCATGAGGTCTTGTCTTCGAAAGTTTAGATAGGGTTATTGAAACGATACCCCTGAGTCTGTGAGTTCGAACGGTGATCCCGATTCCACCAATCCTTCCAAAGTCGGTACAAAAAACGTATCTTGGGACGAAACGAATCGGGCGATAAACTACTAGGTACCTGATCAGGGTCTAGGTATTCGCTCAATGGCAGGCTCAGCGGCCAAATTTAAAAAATTCTCGCTCGCATTCCCTGAATGGCCTCCCTATTTGAGGAATGTTCCTTGAATAAGATGAAACCAGGGCACGGGACTTTGTTCTAGGGTAAGGTTAAAGGTTAAGATCATGATTCATCCCAAGACTTTCTCCAAGCTTCTAACTTCCAAGGTCTTTCTTTACCCTCAGGAATGGGAAGATTTGATGGAGTCGTTGGAGATATTTATTGTTGGTGCTCACTTGGTCAGTGGAATAACCGAAATTAGAGGTTTAGAAGAAAAAAGACTTGTTGAGTGAAGTGGAGATGTTTCGGTGTAACGCACAGATAAATAACAATGTTTGCGCAGTGAGCAGCGAGCAGTGTCTGGACTCTGTGTCATTTATTTACTGTGCTCACTCAGTACGTGGTCAGTCAGAATATAAGTCTTACATTTTGACTTGTTGATCTTAAGGAATGGTTCAAGATCTTCTTGATCATAGGTATAGGTAGGTACTGGTTATCTATCAATGATCAAGCTTAAAAAAGCTTTGGGGGGAAATTAATTATATTACTATAGTCACTATATAAGACTATATAAGTAAGTCACAATGGTCAGACCTTTTAAAATTTGTATGAGGATATCATTGATTCTTTGGTACAATGTTATTTAAGGTGACTCCTGATTATTCTAGTGTTTTGTACTCCGTACCGATCTCCTCCTATCTTCACTTGAACCACCAATTGGCTGGTTCTTCATCTGTATGGAGGTAGGTAGATAGACCATTCTCTACCCATTCTCTACCATCTCTACCATCTCTCTCTCTACCCAATGTTCATACACCAAAACTCTGACAATTCACCATGAAAAAGAAATTTCCAAGATTTTGAGATCATTTTGGATTTTTGATCCTATCCTAATAAATTAATAATAAGTTACAGAGTACCCATCCCGGGTCCAGAATGAAATCTCCCATATGAAATCTCCCATTGGATGTTTGAGTTCATCTCTAATAATATCATATTTATTACTAGACAAGGTTAAGCTCAACGCTAAGAAAGAACTAGGAGCTAAAGCACCCAACTAGGATATTTCCTTTAGTATAACCTTTTCATTGGTTCATTTATTTATTTTGTACCTGAATCTAATTTCAATACTTGACTCTGAGTGGTCCATCACCATCGTTCACCCCTTCCTTCTTACCCTTCTTGCTTTTCGTTCCATAGCCACATCTACCTCCTCTTTTTTTTTCTTATACTATTCTGCTATTGCCCTTGAATTTCTTGTCTCCTCTTTTTCCGTGATACATCTCCCTTTTACACCTCACAACCCTTCAACCAACCTCATCAACCCTCTTTTTTTCAAAGCATTCCCTCCCAACTGAGAGTTGTTATCATACCCAAAATAAACAACTCTCCACCACATTCATTTGGAACAGCGACTTTTATCTCAAAAAAATAAACAAACTTCTCTCTTCCTGCAAGAATCAATTAAAATCAACAATTCAAAACAATACTCAAATCAACCCTCAGAAATCCATTATCCTTTCCAATCACCCCAAGCGCTATTACCTCAATTTGTCCCATCTCTCTCCCTACAAATTATTCTTCATCCTAGAAAAAGACCTTTCATTTTAGAGTGAATCTTCGAGATTAAGTCGGATTGAACCTATCGCCAAGGTATGTAATTGAATCTCCCGTGTTTTCATTCATTCACCGTCCCACTGTTCTCCATTGAAATCTTATTTCCCTTGTTGGTCGTGTCGGTCATTTATTGTTATTTGACTTCAAATCGCCTTTCAATTAGATTTGTTGTCAATTGTCCCATCTTAGAGATCTGAACGCTAATATCTTCTCTTCAACTTTGAAGTCAACTTCGATCCTCGACTACGACCCAATTCTCAACCCATCAAGATATTTACAATTGTGATTGCGCTTCACATTCATTCGATATATTAAGAGTCTTCAAAGTTCGAAATCAAGAAAACCTTTAGTCTATCCATATCGCAAGAGTTCACTCCTTCACGATGAAGTTCACCCCAGTTTCAGTTGCGCTTTTGAGCGTTGCTGGTGTTGCAATTGCGCAACCCCACAACCATCAACACCGTCATCCAGCTAGAGCAAACAAGGTCGTACGCGAGAATGCCGTTGTTTCGGTGACAGAAGTCATGCCAGGTCCTGTCGAGACGGTCTACATGCTCAATGGAAAGGATATCCCTCTGGCTGAAGTCCAAGCTGGATTGGCATCTGGAAGATTCGTTTTGGTCGGAGATCAGTTGCTCTCTGATGCACCATCTGCTACTAACTGGTTTACTGGTTCAATTCCCGTCCCAACCACCACTCCTGCCGCCGCTACCACTCCTACGCCTGCCCCCAGCTCGACCACCAAGCCTATTGCAGAGTTTGTTGAGAAGGTCTCTTCATCTTCTTCCAAATCATCATCATCATCATCATTGACTCCGACATCAACTTCGACTTCGACATCTGAATCAAGTACTGCCGCCTCCAAGTCCTCCACAACTGCAGCTGCTGCTCCCTCATCCATCAGCTCCGGCAACTGGCCCGACTTCCCAAGTGGCGAAATTTCTTGTTCCACTTTCCCATCTCAGTATGGTGCAATTCACGTTGACTACCTCGGTTTGAATGGATGGATCGGTATTCAAAGCACCCCTGGTTACACCACTGTTGCTTCTTCCATCGTAACCATTAACACTATCACAAGCGGTGGATGTCCTAAGGGCGCGTTCTGCTCTTATTCCTGCCCAGCTGGATACCAGAAATCTCAATGGCCTTCTGCACAAGGAAGCACCGGTGAATCGATCGGTGGTCTTTACTGCAACTCCGAAGGCAAGCTTGAATTGACCCGACCTTCTGTTAAGCAACTCTGTACCGCTGGATCTGGAAATGTCAAGGTGGAGAATAAGCTCAGCAGCATTGTCGCTGTTTGCCGCACTGATTACCCTGGTCTCGAGGCAGAAACCGTTCCACTGTCTACCTCTCCTGGCCAAACCTACGAGTTGACTTGCCCAGATGCCAGTGAATACTACTCATGGGAAGGACTTCCAACTTCTGCACAATACTACATCAACCCACAAGGAACTAGCACCAGTGAAGCTTGCGTTTGGGGTACTCCAGGTGGAAATGTCGGTAACTGGGCTCCTGTCAATGCTGGTGTTGGTAAAGATGCTTCTGGTAACACTTGGTTGTCAATCATCCCCAACACCCCAACCAACACGTATGGCATCTTGAACTTTACCATCTCCATCGAAGGTGATGTCTCCGGAAAATGTTCCTACTCTTCTGGAACATACTATAACAATGGTGTTGTGTCCTCAACAGGCTGCACCGTAAGTTGATTTATTCACAAGAAGTTGTGGGGTTATAAGCTAACAGATTCATTAGGTCTCCGTTACCCCGGGCGGTACCGCCACATACGTCTTCTCATAGGCGCTTGAGGTCCTCGATTTCCTTTCCAAAATTTCTGGTGCACATACTCTTTTCTTTTCGCGCGCATATTCATGATTGCAACTTATGATCGTTGTAGTCAATTTTTCTTTACACGCCCTCAAGTTATTCTAAGCCTCGGATGTTCGAACCTACGCTCCACTTGCAACCTCGAACAAACTTGTCAATAATATACCCCTTCCATCTGGTCTCGGAATATACTTCGTGTGGCAATTTTTCCTTTTGTAATCAATGTCGCTAATGTTTTTACATTATTGAAGTGAAACATATTTGGACGTTGGGATACAACGTTCCAAATGTTGTGTGGGCATGGGTGAATTTCTTGAGGGGGGTTGAGGTTGTGGGTGGAAAAAAAGTTGTGTTCTCAGCAGATGAATGTTCATATGACGACGGGAAAGCCTTCTTTCCTTTGAAGCGATCACCTTGGTTAACTCTTCTACGTATCTGTTACGCATTTTGAAGGAGACGTGCTCCTGGTACAGAGTGCCCCTCTATCCCTACGGCCTTTTATCAATTTGCCGCAGGCACTCTTGCATATGTTTTCATACTGGCTACAAAATATTTGGACGGAGCGCATACGGATCTGAGATTATCACCATATCTTTCTTTAAGGGAGACATGGTAGAGAGCTAATAGGGCTTGTTTTATGTCGATGTGAATGGCAAACTTGACGGCAGAGGCTGCGGAATATGGTACATGTATCAATACAAAGTAGTCTAGTCGGCACAACACAGAGACGAGGAAAAAAAAGATCTGTTACACTCTACTTATTCTACCTTTTCAAGAAAGATGATGAGATATTTTGAGAACAGAAAATTAAAAAACAGCTAAATAGAATATTCAGATGAAGTGTGTGGCCTTTTTCGTGTATACAAATTAAATCTTCTTTTGGTACCTTGGAAATTTCTTGATTCTTTCCTGTTATTAATGTTTGTAATGGCTTTCTTCATCTGTGAATGTGGTGAGCACGCAGGTGCATGATGAGGTTGATGAGGTCACTTATTTATGATATTGACCAGTAGAATATTCACCTCGGCATGCCGGCAGTCTCATTGAGGTTCTATGAAAACTCAAGTTACCCTTCCTTTCCCATTTATATTTATATTCTCTACTATGAATGGAAAGGTAGATTTATCTATTTATCTATTTATCTGTTTATCTGTTCATCTATCTAATATTCTTTATCTAATATTCTTTTGACAATTCTACTAGTAGCTCCCGTCTTTGGTGATGGGGATTGAAGTTAGTTATCTGTTGAAGTTTACCTTATCCTTAATTGTACTGGAGTAGCCTGGAACTCGGTGTGGCCTACCTACCCACCCGGCAGCCAGTACTCTCTGTAGGTAGATAGACTTAGGTTGGAAGGTTCTCCGCCCTCGGCAGAATTACTTCGGAGTTATATGGTAACTTGATGTATTGGAATTTTGACTTTTTGAGTTTTTGGTTTGGCTTGGCTTTTAAGATAAGAGAGAGAGAGAAAGCACGACAATTTTAGGAGATATACGTGCGTGCTGCGAGGAGATACTTACTTTGGTACTTATTCTTTTTGTTCTGTGGTTTGAGGTGAGGCAAGGCAAGGCGCTGTGGATAGGGATTGGGTAGATTGAGTAAGACGAGTAAGACGGGTTACGCTGTATATCGATTGGACAATTGGACTCGGGTTACATTGCAGCGATTGTGGTAATTGGACAATTCAATTGGACATTCAATTGCGAATTCTAATCCGCAGGTCCGCAGGTGCAGAATTGTGCGGTGAAGATAAGATAAGACACACTAGAGACGTCTGCTTTCTTTGTGCGAGATGGCTGGTATAGGGGATGGGAATGCAAGGGAGTGGGAGTGGGAGAGGGAGAGGGGAAATTTGGATTTAGGGGAAAATTCGCGGTCGCATGGGATTCGAACGGATTTGAATACGAAGGCAAATGCGAATTTGAATGCGAATGCTCGTTCGACGGATACGTTACAATTGAGGTTGGATACTCCGAATGCGAATATTGAGGTTCGAGAGGAAGAGAATATATTTACAGCTGCGCAGAGTCCGAATCCAGGGACGAGGATCGATAGTGAGAGTGGGAGTGGGAGTGGGAGCGCGAGTGAAATTGCTAGCGGGAGAGGAAGTCAAAAAATTAAAGAGAGGAAGAGACAGAGGATTGATAGTATTTTGGAGGAGGCGAGGTGTAGGAAGGTTATGATGGATCATGGGAATGGGGAAGGGGATGAGGGTGGGGGTGCAAGCTCTGCGAAGGCAGGAAATGGCGATGAGAGCCAGAGTTCTGACAAGAGAGGATATGCGAATGGAAATGGAAATGGGACCGAACATACAAATGGCAGAGAAAGTAAAGGCGAAAGTAGCGCAGACGAAGAAACAAGTGTATTGCGACGACGATCAGATATAAATTATGGAGGTGTTGGTATTGGTGTCGGAACCGCTACATCCATTACCGCAGATACGAATAATGGAAATAATAGTATAAAAATGAAATTTGGAACAAACGACCCAAATAACAGAGGAGGAATATTGGGAATAGGAAGGAGGCGAGAATTTTTAGGGATTGGGACTGATGGGGAAGCAAATAATAATAGAGGGGAGAATTCTTATGAAAATGGACAAAATGAACACGGGGCAAAGGAAAGTGGAAGGATTGAAAAATGGTGGAAGAGAATGGTGGAGGAATATGGAAGTATTGAGTTGGAGAATAAGGGGAGTGTTGCGAGAGATCATTTGGCACTTGGTTTGTACTTCGTTTCCTTTTACACGCTAATTTTGTTATCAGTTGACTCGTGATACTTTTGTCATACATCTGTATCCGGGAAATAATATGTTGATGATTTGGTTGTTTTGATTGCTAACTATGTGTTGTGAATAGAAAGGACATTTTTAGCTTGGTTACGAACTTCCCTCGCTTTCGCTAGTATCGGAATTGCAATAACTCAACTGTACGTCTCCTCCTCTCCCCTTCCCTTCCCCCTCCCCATCCACTTCCTCCCCCTTATCCCCCTCACTAACACCACCACCAGTTTCCGCCTCAACACCTCTTCCTCCAGCACATCCCCCCCATCAGACCCTTTAGACCCTAAAAACCATCTCCGCCACCTCGGCAAACCTCTCGGCGCAACTTTCGTAGGTATATCCATTTTGATGCTCTCAGTGGGTTTTCATCGATATTTTGAAGGCCAGTTTTATATCATTAGGGGGAAGTTTCCGGCTAGTAGGGGGAGTATTGCACTTGTGGCGCTTATTACGGGATTGTTGATGGTGACTAGTTTGGTGATTGTGGTGGTGGGGAATAGGGGGGGTTGGGAGAAGTAGGGTAGATGTAGGTTGGGAGAAAAGAGTGTTAGAGGGGGAGGGTATGTTCGGGTTTAGGGGAATTATTGGGGGGTGGGGGTATGGGATGAATATTTTGTTTTAAGGAATATATCTATAATTAGAAACGGGGTTGGATTTTTGCTTTTGGAGGGGTGGTATTACAATACTCTTCACGGAAGGCAGACAGGCGGGCTAATACAAAACAAATATTATTAATATTAAGCCATGAAGTCTTTGTGGTTAGTAAGTGAGTTGGGAAAACATCATTTATTATCTTGGGATTGGAGAGGGGGATATGCGAGTTATGTTAGCTAGTGCTAATAGGCTCGCATAATAGGTATTTGGGAATAGCGGGATGTATATTATGTATACGATATATGATATTTATATGAGTACTCTAATCTACAATTACTTTTGGCTTACTCAATATCCATCTATCTCTCCATCATTTGGATATGGTTTTATCAACAGTGGAAGGTCATGCAGGTTCTCCCCTCTTCTTGCTTATTTACATGTGTTGTTTATACAATTGCAGCTTTTCCATGAAGAATCATACACAATACACGCAATATGCACCTAAGCTCGTCATGTACTTCTTTGTTGATGGAAGATTTTGGAAAATTCTTGATGTTTGTTCTTCCCTTTCATGTCTAGTGATTTCTGGATAATTAGTTTCCTGGGTTATAAATCTAGTTCTTCAGCTTGGAAATGGGTTTGTGCTTGGGAATATTGTCGGATTACTACTCATCATGAAATCTCAAGAAGACAAAGATATGCCTCTCACAGACAGAAAAGTACGTAATCACCATCATATTTCAACCCTTTTTCTTTCTTTGCAGAAGAACCTGACATATTTAGGATGAAATCATGGACTGCGACGAAACCATGGCTCCCGATGAACCTAAAGTATCATCAGTTGAAAATACCTTTCAACAGTCCGCATGGATCACTCATGCTAAACCGCTTGTTCATAGACCAGCTCGGAATGGTGGACCGACTAATGAAAATACTTCTATACAGCTCTCAGAGGTCGCTCATGCCAACCCGCTTGTTATTTGGCCGGCTGTACCTGAAGTTACCGTGGAGCAGTCATCCACCATTCAGCAACCATCAACTTTGCAACAACCGCACATAATCCAACAGCCATCCCGCATCAGGCCTTCCTATAGTAATCTAAGACGAATGCAAAGACAGTATCGTGAGCACAAGCGCCGTCAAGCACACGAGAAAATGGAGCGACATAAGGGAAATCGCCGACCTGCAAGAGTGGAACCCCCAAAAGAGCATTTGGAGCAATCTGATACCGAAGAAGGGAATTTAAGAATGGAACTGCAGGTGGCAAAACGTTATGTGGGTTGGCATGAAAAGAAAACTGCAGGGTTGTTTGATAATATCGACTTGGAGCTAAAGCCTTTTGATATTGTGGAAGGGAAGCTCGCTACGGAAGTTGTTCTCTTGAGGATCAAGGAAATAGAAGTTATGGAGGACGTGCGGAAGCTTTTAGTCGAGCAAGCTATGCTGGAGGCGTGGCAAGAGTGGGGTAGGAAGTTGATGGATACGTTTGATAAGGAGCGGAGAAGAGGGGAGAAGAAAGAAGAGCAGAGGAGGGGACTGGATTGGAGGTCGGACAAAGACTGGGATAAGGCAATTGACCAAGCGTTTGAGGCGATAGTGAATAAGAGACTGTGGGAAGAAGCGATGAAGGAGAGCATGGGTAATGCAATGGAAGAGGCGAGGGAAAGGGAAAAGGCGAGGGTAAGGGCAAAAGATAGGGCGGCGCGCATGAGGGATAAGACCTCAGGGAGGACAAAGTGGCACGTTGAACCTGAGGTTGATTCCGATGACATGTTGGCTGACTTTCCTCTGAACATTGATGATTCTGAGGCAGAGGGAATGGATATGGATTCTCCGGTGGATATGAAAAGAAGGATACAGGAGGTAAAGTTAGGTATCCCAAAGAGTTGAGTGATTCTGGGAGAGCGCAATACGGCGGACCAGTTGATATGCTTTTTCAAAGCAGAATCCATATCCTACGATCATGGAATGATTTTAGCACATGTCATCTTCGACTTGATTGAGTAACCGAGCTAGGTATTGAGATTATACTTGTCTAATCAAAGAAGATTTGACGAACATATCAAATGAAATGTTGATGTTGCTTTTCACTTGTTCTTCCTGGGTTATTCTATTGTCTTTTTTTTTGGTTACAGCTTTGCATATCTTTGCGTTGCTAGGACTTCTTTCTAGTACATTGTCATGCTATTCATCAAAGCTGGAGCATGTTCATTCATATCCACAAAGAATTGCATAAAACATGTACATAATGAGCTAGTCTCTTCTACACTGTTGACAGAATATTCTTAAAAAGACTTTCATTGCCTGAGGGTCTTTTCCTGTCAAAGATGTATACATACCAATATAGACCCATCAGAAGCCCATCTATATTCTTGTATCCTTCATCACCTTTTCAGTACTCACACGATAATCCCGTCAAATTGTCTGAATACTCATGATATGATGGCTGCTCCCTCAGAAGATGAAGACATGCAAAATTTGGTCATCGGAGAAGTTTTCGAAGTACGTAGCCACAATCATCTATTCTATTCCATTCTTCTCCGTGGTTTCAGGGACAAAAGCCGATGAACTTAGGAGAACGAATTCATGGTTAGCGAGGAACGTGGAAGCAAAAAGAGGTCTGATGTTCCAATTATTGGAAAGTGCGTCAACTGAATGGAGAACCTGACATTTTTGTTTATAGATCAGCAGAAATTGCAACTACTGCGCAACAGCAATCAGCCGCGCAACAGCCATCCACCCCTCGAAATCCGATCTCACTCTGCTGCCGATTATTCCAATATGAGGCGGATCCAGAGAGAGCGTCGTCAGAGAGAAAATCGTGAGGGAGAAAGTCGCGAGAGAGATCTTCGTCGTGAGAGGGACCGCCGTGAAAGAGAGCACATTGAGAGAGATCCCATTATGCCTACCTGAACCTTATGACAACGAACGAATTGTAAATATTCAAATTAGTTTTAGGTGTTGAAAGTTGGGATTTGATTAGTCTAGGTAGCTAGCTCACTTAGATCCTTCCTTCTTTCCTACTTTATTTGCTTGGAAACTAGACACCTCAGCCTCCCCAGGAACAGCTAACCAGATGGTATTACTGTATATATTTCTAATATGCGATCTCTTCTAATAAAAGTTGTCTGATATATCTGACCTTGGCTTTATCGGAAACCCTTGATCTTCTGAGCTGCGAGCTAACTCACAGACTATCATCATCATCCTGGCGAATCCGATTATTTTCAAGCCACCAAAATATACAATTATCATGAACACAAACATATCGAGCAAATTTGGGCAGAACGAATCTTCCGATGATTTGCTATACAAATGCTGGGGTCATCAAGACTGCTTGGATTGTTTGCCTAAAGGTCCTTGCTCGTGGTGTCCTGTATCCTCTACTTGCGCCCCAAACACATCTCCAATGCAAATCCTCGCTCCTGTCCTTAACATTGATATCTGCCCTCTTTGGTCCGAAAGATGGGAGTTGCGAGCTAGGCCTTTCTCTTGTCATGTTTCCACGTAAATCGAACTCATTCCACGTCTTTTACCTCGAGACTAATACAGTGTTCAGGATCACGTTTTTGACATTTTTGGGGTCGATTTATGGGACACTTTTGGCAATGGGGTTCATCATCCTCATAATGAAGTGTATGGGGAACGGAGAGAGAAATCAGGGGTGGTGGAAGGTGTGGAGGCGATATCCGAGAAAGTTTTGGAGAAGAAAACGCTCAGTAGTAGTTGAAGGAAATCCTTCCCCAGAATCTCGCCCATTATTAAGTCATATTTGAGTCAAATTATTTTCAACTAATCAATTTGTGGAGGCTATGAATACATGATCCAAGAATCAATCTGGTAGCTGTTTACCCCAAGTCGTCTTGTGTCTTTTCCCAACTTCTAAACCTTACCACCTCACCTTTCCATATCTGACCCTTCAAGCACGATTAAGATTCTCCAAGATGAACTCGCACTGCAGAGCCCTTCAATTCTTGAATTCTTAAGATAGTACCCTCACCCCCTCTCAACACTACAAACCAAGAAACCCCAAGACCTAGTCGCGGGCTTTCAGTCGCAAGCCGCCTGGTACCGACGCCATAGAGCACCTCAATGTATGGCTTCACGAGAAAAATTCAAACGTTCTTCTAAACCCTAGATATTTGAAGAATATAAGTTTCCCCAACAGCTGGCCAATATCTAGCGTTTTGCGGATAGTGCATGAGCGCTTTTGAGCTCTGAATATTCGAAGGAAATATATTGGATATGCTGGAGGGATGGTTAGTCGACGACTATTTTTCCTCCAACGTGTCGCCCAATCAATCTCTTTAAGTTGCCACGATCACCATGTAATAAAGATCCTTTCCAGTGCCATCATGATAAGCAGAAGCAACCAAGCATCCAAGAACAAATTTGAATTTGATCAAATATTGACAGTATTTATGAACGCAATAACAAAATATAATATGCTAATAAATAGAGACTTCACAGAGTTTTAAAATGGAACATAAACGGTATCGTAGATCACGGATGGCTCCCAAATTTGACTACCTTATCCAGAGCTCACTGGTGGAATGATTGCAACCTCATCCCCATCTTTGATAATTATTTCCGGCGGATTATCAGAGCCTGCCACTGGGATATCAATATACTCCAAGTTGATCGTCACCAGACAACTGCGTAACACTTTGTCTCTCATTCCATTGTAGCGATTCTCTAAAGTCTCAAATAATTGCGAAAGAGGTAGAGGTGCGGGAAAAGCCTCGGAATCCTTCGATGTGTATGAGCCAGCTGTAGCAAAATAAAGAATGGTGAATTGTCCTTCTTTAGACTCAGACATGATTTCAAAAAGATCTGTATGAGAGAATTCATTAGTTATATGCCATGATACAAATCAAAAGACGAGTATGCAAAGATTATGAGTAGTCAGAGATCTTGGTGTAGACCACAGTGAAATCTCGTTCGAAACGATAAATCTTCAGGTAATACATGCTAAAGTTTGTTCATCATACAAAGCGTATTGTAATGCTATGGAATGTGTCGAATAATAGAGATATAGGAATAGATCTTACCTTGATATGAAAAGCTCCGAAAGTTCAACGTTTACGTGAAAGTGGTTCTGCCGGTATGATATATGATAAACAATATTTAATAGTTTTCAAGAGAAAGAGTTTGATTATGTTATGGAGTTGAAAATAAATATGTATTCTCGAAGGGCGCTTGGACCATATTTTATATAATCACTTCACGTGCGAACGCGATAACATGGTGTGAAACGTTATCTCGAGCAAATGGAGAAATTTTGCCGATCGAATATCTTCATGTTGCTAAAATCTACAACGCCATTGCCATAGTGTGTAGACACCATGTTAAGGAGTTCCCGGCTTCCAAGACGGAATGTGCAATCATTCGTATGCTGGAAATGCCTTGCAAACCTTCACTCCGGGGCAACAATTGGAAGGCTACAACTGCTACAAGGCTCGGATAAAAATGGTCAATTGAGGTCAAAACAGACAGTATTAAGGCGAGATACAAAGTCATTCAGCACCAGTTATGTAGTGCGTAGAACTTTCCCTTCGGTTTAATCTACTTTCCTAACCTGCTTCGTAGAGACGAGCCGAAATAGGGACGCAAAATGGCGAACTTCACAATTCGTCTGATGTTTTGCCCACACAGAAGGAGGAGTTGGTACCGATTAGAGAGCAGCTAAGGGCGTGGGAAGCAGAACATGCCAGTCAATATGTTCCTGTTACAATAAATGACGATGCTTCACCTGGTACCATGGAGAATTCTAGCTCTCGAATCCAGGAAACCAAGTTCGAAATTGACGATGAGGAGGACGTAGTGAATGATGATATTCATAATGTTGGGTTTGATGATTTGGTCGATGTTGGAAGCAGGCGAGGATTCCTAATTCCTGGTGATCTCGTCGAAGTTATGTGTGTCTACCCACTCCGTCATTTCCAGCACATGTAGCAGAACTAACATGAGCCGATTAGTGGCAAAGGGCAGAGACAGGAACTTGCGATATACATACGCGATGTCGATACATTGGCAGAATTTTATACAATGTCTGGTAATTTAATGAAGGGCTCTTTGAAATCCACACATTTTTATGTGCCGGGCTTCATTGGGAATGATGAACTGGACATAATTCGACCATTTCTACCCTCGCTAGAAACTGAACAATTGGATATTTCAAATATTCACAATCTTGAACCACAAATTCCTAGAGAAGTGACCAAGCCTATATTGGATCGGATGCTTGGGTTCTGGGGTGAATCTGAAGCGATTTATCAAAGCACTTTTTCCAAGCTTGATCATGCTCACAGTCTTGTTGCTAAAGATAAATCTTTTCGGTACGCTACACTGGTCGAGCTAGCTGATGAAGTTATTCCACAAAGCATTCGGAGGGTCGAGGATGGTACGCATTCTTACCCTGCATTGTATGCTCTACATCGTTCTCTTATGCGCGATGAAATTGGCTTTCGACCACAATTGAGAGGGGCAACTAGAACCGGCGGGCAGTACGAAATTAGCTCCAAAGCAGAGGTAAAGAATATCATTTATATTGTCGAGGAGGTTCGCAAGTATCAAAAGGCTCCAGGCATGAACCTGAAGGCTCAAAAAAGCTCTCTACTGAAATGGGTGAAAGATTGCCAGGGAGCTGTAGACGAGAGTCGCAAATCACGTCAACTCACAACTCACGGTACCATCAAACCGCTAACTACATCGGAGGATATTAACAACGTTCCACGAAAAGTTGCTCCATCACCATATACAGAATTTATAAAATCGTGGGCGGCTTTCCAGACCATTAATCGCAGCTCTACAATCAATGCTGCGGGGTCTGCCCTTCTTCGATTCATAGAACGATACGAGAACTTCCCATTGGATCAAAGCACTGCGTGGACTTTCTTGCAAGAAATTGGTGAGATTAGTCCTACAGCGAACCGAGTAGCCTACGATCTTCGGGTTCACAACCACGGCTGCAACATTGTTCCCCAGAAAGACTGTTTTACTTCAGAAGACAGTATGTCGGCCCTGCGAAAGGACTTCCATCTACCTGTTTACTGTATTGATGCTGCAAATGCTCATGAGGTTGATGATGGAGTGTCCATCGAGCGCACTGAAACACCAAACGAGTATTGGGTTCATGTTCATGCAGCGGATCCTGCGTCACGATTAGAAGCGAAGGGTGAGGTTGCGGATGAAATTGCAAATCGAACCGAAACGATTTACTCGCCCAATGAAGTGCATTTCCTATTGCCGTCTGATTTCGTGCAAAATAACCTCAGTCTCGGCGCGGACCGTCCTTCTTTAACATTTAGCGCGAAGATGAATTTGAATGGTGATATATTGGAGACACACATATCTCCACGCACCATTCTAGATGTAAAATATATGACGCCCCAGGTAGTTCAAGAAGTCATTACTGGAGACAATTCTCAAAAGTCTAAAATAAGTACTACTATCACCGTTGGCTTACCCATTACCCCCGCTTCGGAGAAGAGGAACATGCTTCAGAGCAGTCAGCTTTCTCACGAGCACAAAGAGGACCTTCGAATGCTACACAAGATTGGCGATGCTCGGCTCAAGCAACGTATAGCCAAGGGCGGGGTCTCCATGGGCTCTGCCCAAATCGATGTGTCAGTCTCACCCACAGGGGCAACGATCCAGTTACAGAAAGAACAATCCAGTCCGGGGTCGAGAATAGACGCAGTTGCACCACTTATGCTAATCGCTGCTGAGGTTGCAGCACGATGGTGCCACGATAGAGGTGTTCCAATCCCTTATCGTATCACTCCTCGCAACGTAACCAAAAAAGATCCACTGGATTTCTACAGAGAGGTCGTATTACCATCGTTGGACGAACATGGCTACCCTCCAATCAGTATTGCTCTACAATATTTCCAACTACTTGGCTCAATACTTCCCTCCACCATCCCGGGTCCGCATATAGCAGTTGGCGTTGAAATGATGGCTAAATGTACAAGCCCTTTGCGCCGATATGGAGATTTATTACTCCACTGGCAAGTCCAAGCAACACTTCGGGAAGAAGCACGTTTAGGGCATGATCTCAGAGGTAACACCAAAGAAGATTTTCTTCCTTTCTCAAAAGTCGAGCTTGATCGCATCATAACACATCTTGACGCCCGCGAAAGAATGATCAAACAAGGCAACAGGGATTCTATTAGACATTGGCTATGTCATTTCTTACTCCGCGCATGGCGGTTCAAAGAGGCAGCCCTTCCTCCCACCTTTCAGTTTACTACTAGTCAGGCTAGGTTTGACAACACGTGGGGTAAACTGGACTTCTTTGATGCCCATGCAAACTTGGTAGGATCTGAGACTTTTGATATTGGAGATGTCAAAGCTGGCGATTTGTTTGAGGTTGAATTGGAAGATGTCAATGTATACTTACGTAGCATAATTGTTAAAGCGATTCGTCGTTTGACATAATCATACAGATTCCTCACTCAAATCTTGTTGAAAATAGTAAAATATTGATATGACTGTTTTATTTTCTCAATCTGGCAACCTTCACCGAAACGCAGGCACGTAATTATGATCATGTTCCTGACCAATCCGTTTACCATCATTGCTGCTTTTCTTCGGATGAAACCCCGTCAGGAATGCTGTTGTCACTTAGGACTCACTTCTACATTCCACGGAGCAAAGTTTTCTCTGTTTACTGGAATTTTGCCTCTCTGTACCAAAATTTCAACCAGATTAATCCCCACTGACAGAATTCTTTCTCACTTCATTATTCATTCGCTCATTTTATACAGTCTTTTGAATAACACGACGGTCAAAACAACTTGCTCCAAGTCAGCCATTATATTTCCATTCTGCCTATCTTCAGCAGATACTCAATCGATTATAACCACAGCCATGCAACCCCACCACTTTTTTTTCATCCCTCTCATCGCTCTTCTCATCAACGCCCAATCTATTGACTTTCCTTCCCTTGACATAAACGTCCCGTCCATGCCCGACCCAGCATCCTTCGCTCCCTCAGCCGATCTATCTAACAGCCAGTCATCCTCATCCTCATTCTCCTCGTCCTCCAGTTCTTTCGCAAATGGTCGCGGGAGCTCCAGTATCTCACAAGTCAGCACAACCTGTGACTCAGATGCAAATTGTGAGACGCGTGTTAATGGTCTTGTGAATGGGACGGTTGTAGGTGCTTCGAGTCTGGTGACGTCGACGGTGAGGAGCACGAGTACGAGTACGAGCTCTAGTGTCGGTGAGAGTGAGCAACAGGGTGTACAGACTGCGGGGCCGGTGGGAAATGGTGGGTTGCTGGGGGGAAATGCAGATTTGTCTGCGAGTGGGACAGTGGGGAGTACGGTGGTTGTTACGGGGACGCCTACTGGGACGGCGAAGCTTCAGGAGGCGAGTAGTGAGGCTGGGAAAGGAGTAGATAAGATGGTATGTTGTTTTTCTTATTCGTTCTTTTTGTTGTTTGGGGTGGGTGAAGGTGGATTGGGACTAAATGCTGTGATTTACAGGGAAATCTTATGAAGTTGGCACTTGGGATTGCAATTGGAGCTTTGGCACTGTAGAGAACAAGTTGGGGATTTTTGTGTTGGCCCTCCTGTTGCAATTTAAGAGCATGTCGTTGATGATGGAAGCTTTCTTGGATGTGAAGTCATTGAGGCAGTGCGTAGGGATAGGTTGTTTAAGCCGTCACCATGTAAATCGCACATTGATCTTGAGATTTTGAATTTGGGTATAGAGGTCTCGTGGGGGTTTCTGCATGTTTGGATATGTACAAGGCGATGCTGGGGGTATTTTGATGCAATACGTATCTTATCTGCTTTATAGTCACGGATGCCCAGACTTGTTCTGACCCCATAAAATCATAATATCAAGTACATTCTTTTGTGGAAACAATTGAGGGTGTATGATCAACAGGTGAACTGATTGCAAGAAACAATTGCTTTGTGGGGCTTAAGCAGAGATGTTATTTGAGGGAGTGTTGGTACCCGATACACTATTGTCGAACCAAGCTGGCTGCTTGTTCATCTCTTCCACATAGAAAGATATAGAAATGTGAATTTTGTTGATATTGTTGTTCAGGCAAAAGTAAGATCTTACATAAAATCAAAACTACCAAAATAATGGCCGTAACTACTAACCACACCCAAAGTTCTCATGCGCATGAGGTTGTGGCCAATATCCTGTTTAACGAGTTTAAATATGCAACTCAATGACTCTGGCCAGAAGACGCCTCATTACTAACTTCGCTGAGCAACTTCATTCATGTTGGTTAAAGGTTATTGTTATTATTGAAATATGTTTTGCGTAGCCATGGCGAGTAAATACATAATGGGGTTTTCTGCGTCTACTCAATTTTTCGAATCCCATCCTAAACAATTAATTTATACATAATCATCCTCGTCATCTCAAACAGCACAGCCAAGCTATCCCAATCTCACAACTTCGCATTCCACGCTGCTCGATCCGCAGATTCCAACGGCTGGTTTCTTCCATCCCAAAATAGAGGACATAGCTGAAACCATTTTTCCCGACTACAAATTGAATGGACAGATCGTTTGTGTCCCAGATCAACATACTTTCCGATGGTAAGACCCTGAGCATTCTCATAAGATAAAATAATGGCCCCTGTGGCTTTTGGCTCTCCAACTGCACTTGCAGTTCGCGGATCGTCTAGGAATACATAATGGATACAACTCGAGTACCAGGCGTTTACACGCTGTGGGCCGCGGAATGAGGCGTCGCCAACGAGAGAGTGGCGTCCACGATCATAATCTCCCGCGTTGTAGTGAGCGCCATAGTGATCTTCCTGCAAGGAAAATGTCAGCTTCAGCCGAAGATTAGAGAAGGAGAGCCATAAATAGAGATGGTAACTTACTTTGGCCCAATAGAGCTCAAAATAGGAGAATCGGGTCTCGTTAAAGCGCCCAAACAGGCACAGCACGTGAGGATCAAAATGCAACTTGCGTAGATACTCACGATGCTGGTCCAATGTTCCCGTTTCATTCCAACCCTTAGCAACACGTGGATCATTTTGCCATGTGTTGAACGTTTTCAAATGTGCATCTTTTTGCCAATCAACCACTTCGAGAGAAAAATGCTCGTCCAGTTCGGGAATGTAACGACTGTAGCAAATGGATCCTGGGTGTGGTTTGGGGCGACGTATTGGATGGTGAGTATAGACAGCTTCTTCGGGAAATTTCATGGTAAGTTGGTGGTTTTCAGGCATGATAGGATATTGGGCTAGAGATCCTCGAACGGGACCATCGGTGCCATCTCCAATTACCCAGATGGGACGAGGGCCCAATGGCGAGGCTGCTCCTTGCCAGAATGCACCGCGAAGAATTAATAATTCTTCCGTCGGTGCTGCGGTTGATGCTGCCTTAGAAAATCGCCATGGTTTTGGGTGATCAATTCCTAAACCAGTAGATAACAACTCGCTCCGAATGACCTCCTTCTCAGATCCAAGCAGAGTCAGTCGGAAATACTCCAAAGTGGGATGAGCGAGGTATATTGCGTGGACCAAATTCCAGGTTTGACCCAAAGCAGGCGCATTGTTCCCCGTCCATTGAAAGGTAGTTTGCGGGCTTCGACATGCTCTTGCCCAAGCGGTGTTATCAGATGGAGGCGGACACTCAGCTTCGGGTCTGGATACCAAATCAAGCCATGAGAGAGAATCAGAGTGTAGTGGCTGAGGTAAAGGTTTTCCAGCTGTTGGTTGTTGAGTATCCAGTGTCAAAGTATGTCTGGCTGGTGTTGTTTCGGCAACAGTGTTTACGTGATATGTAGTAAGGAAAGGGTGTGGTAGTTTTACCAGAGGGTATTTGTGTGGTGCCATTCTCGCCAATATAATGATTTGAAGTTTATTAAAACTGTAGAGACGCGAGACTTTCACGGCGGCTTATTGAAGAGATTTGGACGCAAAATGCACGGCGAAGAATATAATATCTTCTATATGCAGGAGTATTAATTGCCTAGGTAATATGTTGTTTTAAACAAAGATAATTTGACACCGCTCATAAGGATTGGATTGTAAAAAGGCAAATTTCTAACTTTCTAAATTCTACGGAGTATCTATCCAGGAACCTAAAAGAAAGACTCTAGATTTTTCATAGATTCTACCCTAGGGAACAGAAAAATGCAACGATGCTGATTTACCTCATACTTGCCCCACTTCCAACCTAATAAGAGGAGCTACTCGGACCGAGCAGGATAGCTGCAGGGCTGTACGTTATAGTGCGTATCCGTACCTTTTTCCGCGCGCCCATTTCCGATACCGCAATTGTAGGCTTCTATGCTCCAAATGGAGTCTCAGGGATGCCGAAGCGAGAAAGAGCTTTCTAGGACCACAAGCTAAGAAATGACTAAACAAGAAATTAAGCATCCTACGTATACCAATCGAATGGTAACATGCGCCGAGTAACAAAATGTTATAAAGTTGAAGGAGGAAGCTGGTAAAAACTAGTCACAATATTGTCCTTTCCGTCTGTATGTGAATCTCCGTGGCTGGTAACAGTGACAAGTTATTTATTGCCGATCCTCTTTTAACATGTCTCTCAGATCGAGACCCTTAAATTTTCGATATTTTAATGTCTCTTTTCCGCAAGAGCGAATCGTTCAGGTCACATTGAATAGACCTGACAAGCTCAATTGTATTGATCAAGCTACGAGTCGGGAAATCCAAGAAATATGGGAGCTTTTTGATCAAGATGAAAGCTTATGGGTTGGCATTATCACAGGCGTGGGGAGAGCATTTTGTACTGGGGCTGATCTGCAAGGTTAGAAGATTCCACTATCCATTCATTATTCAATATCAAAATATCCTTTTGGTTGCACGAAAACTAATTAAGGCCTGCGAGAACAGAATGGAACGAGATGAATAGAGCAGGGGTTGTCAATGACATGTCTGCACCAGGTCTTGCAGGACTTCCACGTCGAAGTGGCAAAAAGCCGATTATGGCTGCAGTCAATGGCATATGCATGGGAGGGGGTTTTGAAATGATAACAAATTGCGATGTCGTAATCGCTGCCTCCACGGCCGTGTTTTCTCTGCCCGAAGCGAAGCGTGGGATAGTCCCTGTGGCAGGGTGTCTGCCACGGCTAGTTCGCACACTTGGCCTGCAGCGGACCTCGGACCTGGTATTAACTGGTAGAAACGTAAGTGCCAAGACGCTGAGTGATTGGGGACTCGTCACTCGAGTAGCAGGCCCTGGTATCGACGTTGTCGATGTTGCCATTCAAGTTGCTCAAGACATGTGCAAGAATAGTCCAGATGCGTTAATTATTGGTCGTATGGGTATTAGATTGGGCTGGGGAGCTGGCAGTGTAGAGGATACTGTTTCTACTTTGGCTGATGAATGGTATCCCCACCTGGTTAAAAGTCCTAATTTTGCCGAAGGTATCCAGGCGTATGTGGACAAACGACCGCCGAAGTGGGTAAATTCAAAGTTGTGACTGGTGAGGGAGGGTGGCCGTGACGGCAATTAACGATTTTGCAACGCTATCTCTTTCAGGAAGGAGAAATGGTGTCGTATAGAGCTGTTCCAAGCAACTCTTTATTTTCCATGTGGTAAAAAGAAATTCGGTAGTGGAGAAGCCAAGGCGGGAAGGTGGAGAAAGTATGTAATTATTATCTTATCAGATGACATGGATAAACATCTAATCAATCTGATTTATTTTGCTCCGAGCCTCTGAATTCTGTGCTAGCAGGGAGTGAGGAACAACTGATCCGGACTTTAGTGCTAAGAAGTAAATTTTTATCTTACCAGATGAAATGGAGAAAGATCAATCTGATAATATTTTACAACCCCAAGAAGTAAGAAAATAAATAAACACCCATGTATGGGAATTGGGAAAGCACGAAGTTTAGCTTGGCGTCGCCGTGTCATTGATCTAATTCGTATAAAGTGGATCTGAAGTCGGAGATTAGCTAATTATTATCTTATCAGATCAGATGAGATCAGCAAGGTGAAAATTTAATCCTGGAGTACCCGCAAGTGGAAGCCGCTAAGAAAAAATGACATTTCATCTTATCAGATGACATAGATTAAAATCATACCAATCAAACAACTGCAAGGCCAAATCGATGGCACCTCGTCCCGATCTGTTATGTCCAATTCGAGATGAATGGCCGATCTCGGTTTGGGTTTTATGCTCAAAATTTGCACTGTGTATGCCGTAATAGCTCGGTATAGAGTAGTGGCTTTGCGGTTCTACTACTCCAATAGAGAAACCCATGTTATCATAACTTTATCCAATTATTCGAATCACACATAATATCTCAATCCAATTGCACCCGTGCAAATCCGTGCTGAATAGAATGCACGGTCGAAGTTCAACTCTGCCTTCCAAATCTCAGAACACCGCCAGGACCCTAAAACTTTAATATCTTGACTGTCGACAGGATGGGTTTTGTACATGTCGATGATACCCAAGGTCAACACTCTCCTGAAAATGGATTTGTTGATTTATTGTCAGGTCAGCCTGATGGCGAGGGCTTTAGATCTTTCAACGTGAACAGTCTTTCCTCTGATCATATTATCACACCCACGGGTATGAGAGAGGATATTTTGCTTTTATCCTGGCTCATCGTGCTTCTACGAACCCGAGAAGAAGGGAGCCAGATATCTTATGATTGGGCTTACAAAAGTAGAGAGGATAGTTTCGAGCTTGAACCCGTGAAAGGGCGTCTCTCGCTAGACGAAGTAACGACAGGATCACAGAATACTGTCGGACAAGCTACTTCGGAAATTTCACATCATATCTCGAAAGTTGCATCAAGTCAGGATGCCGTCATTTCCAGTCCTGTCTCGTTTCTTTTGAGCACCAGTTCTATATCCCAAACGTCTGAAGAGGCGAAAGATGAAGTGAGCAAACGATCCATGTATGTTAGTTACCACATTGCTGACTATGGTGAGCAAAGGATATCCTCTACCTCGAAATACGTTTCGTCAACAACTTTCTGGAAATCCAACCCATATGGTACACGGAAACCATGCTAGAATTTACAGTTACACACTTCGTCGAGACACTCGTCGACACCATCAAACTGTGCATTTCAACTCCTGATGCTACTATTGAGGACTGTGTTCGCCCAACCACACGTGATTTGAACGAGATATGGCGATGGAATCACCAACTACCTCCAACCTACAGCTCTTGTATACACGACATTATTTCTGAACGAGCTAAAATGTCACCTGAGAAAGTAGCAATCGATTCCTGGGACGGCACTTTGACATACGCTCAAATCGATCAATATTCCACTTTCGTAGCGTGCTCTCTGAGAGAAATGGGTGTCAAGCTACACGACGTTCTACCTGTGTGTTTTGAGAAATCAAGATGGACAATAGTAGCCGTGCTTGCGGTGATGAAAGTTGGGGCAACTTTGTTGATGACTGACCCAACGCTTCCGCTTGCCCGCCTTCAAAATATGGCGGAACAAGTGAACGCAGAAGTCATAGTAACATCTCGCGATCAATATGAGTTTTCACAGTCGATTCTTCCAAATGGAAAGATTATAGTCGTGGAAGAAGATACATTCACGCATTTCTCAAATTCACTAATTAGCCCACAGTTAGAAGCTGTGCCGCCATCCGCCCTAATGTACATAATCTTCACCTCTGGCAGCACAGGTACCCCAAAAGGAGTCATGCTTTCTCATGAGACATATACAAGTAGCGCAATTCCTCGAGCGAAAGCAGTTGGCTATACGGAAGACTCCAGGGTCCTTGATTTTGCGGCCTACGCTTTCGATGTTAGTATTGACAGCATGCTATTGACTGTTGGAAATGGTGGATGCCTCTGCATTCCCTCGGATGAGGATCGACTGAACGACATAAACGGAGTGATGCGAAAAATGCGAGTCAATTACGCAGGATTAACCCCTTCAGTTGCTCGAATTTTGGACTCGGATGTTATAAAATCGCTTAGCGGTCTGGGACTTGGAGGAGAGGCGTCATCAGTAAGAGATGTTACCATTTGGGGCCAAGATACCAGGATTATTATAGGCTACGGCCCTTGCGAATGTACAATTGGATGTACGATAAATAGCGACACTGCTACTGGTAGAAATTATATCTCTATTGGAGAAGGAAACGGAGCTGCTATCTGGATCACCAACCCCGACGATCATGAACAGCTAATGCCAGTTGGTGCTGTAGGTGAATTGCTTGTCGAAGGGCCAATTGTAGGACAAGGCTACTTGAATGACCCCGTAAAAACTGCAGCATCTTTCATCAAAGATCCCTCGTGGCTGATTGCAGGCCACAACGGATACCCTGGTCGTCAAGGACGGCTATACAAGACTGGAGATCTTGGAAAATACGATCCTGACGGTTCTGGAGGCATTTTGTTTATTGGAAGAAAAGACACGCAAGTCAAATTGCGTGGACAGCGTGTTGAACTTGGTGAGATTGAAAGTCAGCTTATGGCCAGGTTGCCTTCAGAAATCAACGTGATTGCCGAGGTGATTGTGCCTCAGGGACTTGGGGGCCAACCTACCTTGGTCGCATTTATTGGGCTACAGCAGAAGAAGGGACAAGAGAGTACTGATATAGCATCAATTCAGCTTCCTGAAGAGCTGAGTCAACAGCTGTCACACGCCAATACAGAATTGACCAAGGTTTTACCGCGATACATGGTGCCAACCGCGTATATACCAGTGAACTACATTCCTGTTTTGATCTCAAGCAAGATTGATCGGAAACGACTTAGGCAATTTGGTGCCACTGTGGACCTGAGGGACGTAAATGAAGAAACAGCTCGCAACAACAATAATATTCGGGAGTTGACTGATCTCGAGAAGTGTTTGCGACAGGCTTGGGGCCAGATATTGAAGCTTGATGCAGAATCCATTCGACTTGACGACAACTTCTTTGCACTAGGTGGAGACTCTTTGGCGGCAATGAAACTCGTAACAGTTTGTAGAGGCGAAGGCCTCGATCTTAGTGTCATTAATACTTTTGGCCACCCCACACTCTCAGCGATGACTGAAGTCGTACAAGTTTACAACTCGCAAACAGAGATGGAAACACCAGCATTCTCAATGATTTCTCAACCTGCTGAAAGTGCCTGCCTCGAAGCATCGCAGGTTTGTGGAACAGACCAGGCATCCATTAAGAACATATATCCTTGTACGCCCACACAGGAGTCGTTGTTCACATTTGCGCTCAAGTCAACCGAGGTATACGTTGCCCAGAGAGTCACATGTATTCCATCTCATATTGACCTTGATGTGTGGAAGAAGGCATGGGAGAGTGTTGTTGCTGCAATTCCTATTCTTCGTACTCGCGTGGCTCAACTTCAAGAGCCTGGCCTTCAGCAAGTTATACTCAAAGAAGGCATCTCCTGGAGAAGTTCAACCAATCTAGAGCAATATCTGGAAAGTGATCGCAACGAGAGAATGGATTTGGGACACAGCTTAGCTCGATATGCTATTGTCAATCGGCCAGACGACGAGAACCGATATATGGTCTGGACCATTCATCATGTAGTTTACGATGGATGGTCAGAGCCGTTATTGTTGAAAGCAGTCAGCAATGTTTTGCAAGGCCAAAATGTCGAGATGCAGGCATACATGAGTGACTTTGTCAAATATATGCGTGATACAGATGAAGTCGCCATGCAAGACTTCTGGCGACGTGAATTGGAAGATGCCGTTGGACCACAATTTCCGCATTTACCTTCTAGAGACTACCTACCAACTCCAGATGCAAACCTCGAGATTACCATAACTCTCAACAGAAGTACCAAATCACCTTTCACAATGGCGACGTTGATTCGTGGTGCATGGGCCCTCGTGGCTTCGCAATACACAGGAAGCGACGATGTGGTATTTTGTGAGACTCTCGCAGGTCGGGACATCTCACTGAAGGGCGTCGAAAGTATTGTTGGCCCATTGATCGCAACAGTACCCGTTCGCATAAATGTCGGCCGATCAAGCTCTATTGAGTCTTATTTACAGGGTGTGCAACAAAGCATGTTGGCCCGCATACCATATCAGCATATGGGGATGCAAAACATTAGAAAGGTCAGCCAGGATGCTCAGCATGCATGCGAAGCTGGAACAGGGTTGGTTATCAATTCCGAGCCCGAATATGTGGGTAGTGATCTTGGATTCAAATCAGGAGATGTTGAACTTGAATCACTTCATTTCAACCCTTATCCGTTGATGCTAGCCTGTGGAATACGTAAAAATGGGTTCAGAATCTGCGCAAATTTTGATAGCAGTCTGATTGAGATCTCGCAGATGGAACGAATGCTTGAGCAATTGAGGATGGCTTGTTCACAATTAACCAAGGGTCTTTCTAGAAGAATCGAGGAGGTATCATGTCTACCAGAGCCGGAATTAAACCAAATCTGGCAATGGAATCAAACTCCTCCGTTGTCTCTGGATAAGTCATCGAAAAGGATCCGAGTAGATGCCAGCATCAAGCAAGGGTCAATTTATCCTCCAGCAGTGGCTTCTTGGGTTTGTGATCCACGAAACCCATCTCTGCTGGCACCTATCGGCTGTATTGGCGAGCTCTGGCTCGAAGGGCCTTTCTTTTCAGAGGAAAGCGTTGAATCCCCAGCCTGGCTCGTGGCTGGAAGCTCTACATTTGGTGGCCGCACCGGCAAAGTGCAACCCACCGGTGATATGGTTCGACTACTAGAAGACAAAAGCTTAGTATTTGTTGGTCGAAAGGAGAATGTCATGCCGGTTCAAGGACACGCAATAAATATCACGGACCTCGAAGCTCACTTCGCCAAATATCTTCCACAAACAGTGCGTGCCGCTGCGGCCGTATACCAACCATTATCAGAAGACTCTGAACAAACCTTAAAGCAAGAGCTGCTGGTCTTCGTAGAACAACAGCCTTCCGATGAAAATGTCGAGATTCTACTAGCGGAGCACGACATAATTTGCGATACCTCGGATTCGCAAAGTTTCAGGGCGACTATCTGTACCAAGATTTCCTTGAATCTTGCTCTAGCACTCAAAAAACTCGACAAATTTATTCAAGA
Source organism: Stromatinia cepivora (assembly GCA_014898415.1). NCBI lineage: Eukaryota > Fungi > Ascomycota > Leotiomycetes > Helotiales > Sclerotiniaceae > Stromatinia > Stromatinia cepivora. Next base: position 1,513,647 of record RCTD01000011.1, on the reverse strand, counting down.
TTCCCTTCCATCATACATGATGCCATTTGCGTATATCGTAATTGACAAAATGCCCGCTGAAATGAAGGACGTTGATCATAGTTTGTTGAACCCGCTAGCCTCAAAAATTCCTCGAACTGTGCTCTCCGAGCTTCGTCAAGGATTCAAAGAAGTCTGGTCAAACAACTCAGCCAAACAGAATTTGACAACTTCGGAAAGCATTCTTCAGGCTGCGTGGGCGAATATCCTTAGAATCCCATCAGAGAAAATTGATGTTGATGACAACTTTTTCCGTCTTGGCGGCGACTCTGTCATGGCGATGAAACTGGTGTCAAGTCTTCGTATGCAAGGACATGGTCTAACAGTTGCCGATATCTTCCAAAACATGCGTCTTGGTGATGCTGCCAAAGTACTAAAGGTGGACCAAGTATTGACGAATAAGGTCCAGCCATACAAGCCATTCTCGACACTAAACAATTCAGACATCAAGTCATTCTTGTCCGATGTTGTGCAGCCGAAGCTTGCAAACCAAAATTGGTCTATTCGAGATGTATCTCCGGTGACCGACTCTCAAGCTCTGGATATTAGAGGAACTGTTCAATCATTACGCACCTCCATACAATACACTATGTTGTACCTCGACGAAAGGATCGATCGCCAGCAACTATTTCGCGCCTGCAAAGCACTCGTCAAGACTCACGAAATCTTACGCACCGTTTTCATTGAACACGAATCAAACTTCTTTCAAGTTGTCATTGATGGGCTAGATACTCCTGATATTGCTACGCTAAGGGCTGACAAGGACATTGAGCAATACGCCAAGGAGCTCTGCACAACGGACATCGAATCTGGCTTTGAACTTGGATCCTCTTTCTTCAAGATACTACATGCTGAAGACAACAACGGTAAAGAATGCCTCATTCTAGGATTATCCCACGCCCTGTACGATGGTGTCTCCCTGCCCATACTCCTCCGAGATTTAGAAGTTCTCTACAAAGAAGAAAAAGTCGTCGATTTTGAACCCTTCTCGTCATACATGGCACGAATTTGCGATAAGCGCACCCAAACTACCGCTATCAATTACTGGCGCAATCTCCTCAATGGCTCATCATTATCCGTTTTGGATGGAAAGTCGGCGGAACCTAGAGACAAAGCAATCTTACAAGCAAAATCAGTCGATATCTCTCAACGTCCAGAAGAGATTACCACAGCAAACTTGCTCACTGCAGCATGGGCATTAGTCCTAGCACGTCGTCTCCAGAAGCCAGATGTGACATTTGGTAGCATTACCTCAGGGCGAAACATCGACCTAGCCGGCGCGGAGAATGTTGTAGGACCATGTTACCAATTCACACCAACTCGCATCTCATTCGAGTCCCAATGGACAGCCATGGATCTCCTGAGATTCGTTCAAAAGCAAAGTGCTGAATCTGCCGCCCATGACTTCCTCGGCTTTGACAAAATCTCTAAGCAGTGCACTCAATGGTCATCTGACTCAGAGGCACAATTCTTCGACTCCATTGTTCATCATCAGGACTGGGATGATTTCGATACCATGCCTTTTGCAGGAGGAGAATGCAAGGTGGATATTCTGAATCCGCATGGTGATGCGGCTACCCCTTTCAAGGCCGTCACGTTCGTTAAGGAAGGACAAATGCATGTTGGGGTGGTGGGAAGTGAAAGGGATTCAGTGTTTGTGAATACGGTGCTTGACGAGTTGGCTGCTGTTATTCAGGAATTGGCGACTAGTCGGTCAAAACTGTTGCTTGATGGTGAAATGTTTTAGTCTTTGGCTTGGTTGTAGTAAGTTGTATTGATCGAAATGGATAGAGATATATGAACTTTGTACATAGATAGAGAATACATGGGATATGTGAGAAGCGAATATCTTTTGAATGTGGCCGAGTGAATTTAGGATGTTTCTTTCGAAGTACCAGATACTTATGATCGGACGCAACGAGAATACTACAGTGTTTGAAATCGAAACTAAAATTCTAGCAGAAAGGGCTCGATTGCAAATAAATGACCGGATTCTTTTTATTGTATTCTTGCCAGTGACTATTTGAGCTGTGTTACAACGTAATTTGAAAGTTACCCTTCGACTCAATTGTAACCTCACACCCTCAGATTTTCCTCCCATGATTACACTTTCGAGTATCATATTTCACTTTGTGACGTACGTAACAACGCAAATATAACTTTTTCTTTCGGCACCGTACCGTGCCGTATTTTAAACCCAAATAAGGGTATCTAGAAATTAGTAGCTAGAAAATTAGTTGATTAATTTTGACTTTCCATCAAACATAACTTCGCAAGGAAGGGTCCCCGGAAAAATGTATTTATCCACAAGTTTTCGGGTCGAATTCTACTCGGAAGTGGTCACTCCTGTATATCACCTTATTCACATGTAATAACTTCTAAAATTTACATAACAAGTAGACGTAAGTTCACGGGTCTTTGAGTGGATCGATGTGTACTCCCCTGTACTACCTGCTATACTAGGAATTTGTACGGCTAATCGCACGCCAACTAGCTCGGCAGTGGATCTCTGTTAGTGATATATTTTAGTGAACTTTTAGTAGGCGCTAGTGGAACCCCCCTCACTACCCAATTATTATCTAATCTGATGATCCGATAATCTGATAAAATTTTTGACTTTTTTGGCTAGGATCGATATGTCAATCTTAAAGAACAAGTGGGATCCTCAACACCCACTCGAGCCACTGCAGAATTGCCAAGGAAGAAAATGCATCTGTTTTCGAGTACCTTGCCTTGTCTGGCCCCGGTAAAATGGAAAAATAAAAAACTAATGGTGAAAAGTTTGACTAATGTTGGCGGTACAAGTACAAGTGTATGTGGCATTCAATCTCGTAATGATGAATCACTGTGTCTAGACCGATGTCGGGCTAAGTTTTACAGCGGGAGTATTATCATTCTTAGCATCATTTCTTATTCAACGACAAGACAAGACAGGTTCTATAATAGGTAGTTCGAAAGAGATGTATACATACTGATTGAAAGACTTTTCTTCCACCCAAGCAAACCACTTCACCATGGCCGAGAACATTTCGGCCTTTCCCCGACTACTTTTGGCTGGCAGTCCTTCTACCACTGATAAAGGCACGCTATTGCTGGGTGTGATATGTTCCATCGCAGCTGGTGTCCCCTTCCCACTGATTGGAGTCCTGTTTGGTCAGCTTCTCGACGATTTCAATGCAGCCACATGTAGTGAGTCTTCTGGCTCCTCGGACAACGAAGATCAAAGTGGAATCAACAGCAGGATCGCAATCATCGTATACCTAGCCATTGCCCAATTCGTTCTCATCTATGCGCATCTTTCATGCTGGAGTCTTCACGGTGCGCGATTGGCCCAGAGACTGCGCGAACGTTATTTGCAGAATTTGCTTCGGCAGGAACCTTCGTATTTCGATGATCTGCCTCCCGGAGAAGTCGCCTCGCGATTAAATAGCGATATTCAGACTATTCGCTCAGGCACTTCGGAGAAAGTGGGCATAGTCCTCTCCAGTCTCTCTTTTTTCGTCACGGCTTATATTGTAGCCTTCATCAAAGACTGGGAGCTTGCAGCAATGTTACTGTCGTTGATTCCGGCCTACTTCCTAATGTCGTTTATTGGAACTTACTATATCGAGAAATACTCTGGACTTATGTCAGACCATGCAGCTACCGCCGCGTCGATTGCTTCGGAAGCGCTTTCTAACATTGTTGTGGTGCAGGCTTTCGGTGGAAATACTCGATTGGAGAACAAATTCTCTACTGCACTTAAAGCTTCGAGGACTGAAGGCTTAAAGAAGGCAACAGCGATTGGTATACAATCCGGATTCTTGTATTTCATTGCTTATTCTGCCAACGGATTAGCATTTTGGCAAGGAAGTAAAAGCATCGCAGACTCTCTGCGCAACAACGCTGCAGGCGTCACCGTTGGTGCTACTTTTACAGTTATCTTTATCCTGGTCGAAGGTTAGTAAGACTTGAATTTTACTGCAGGGTTACACTAACACGATAACAGCTACCTTGTTTTTGAGTCAAGTTGCACCTTTCCTCCATCTGTTTATAGCAGCTGTCGCCTCGTACAAAAAGCTACGTGTAGATATGGATCGACAACCACTGATCGATGGCACCACTGATTCGGGTATTCGACTTCCACAGGCAGAGGGCGGCTTCGAGTTCAAGAATGTTTCATTCACCTATCCTTCCAGGCCTGAGATTACAGTTCTGGATAACATCACTTTGTCCATCCCTGCTAACAAGAGCACGGCCATTGTCGGGCTCTCGGGAAGTGGAAAGTCGACTGTCGCTGGTCTGGTCACAAGGCTGTATGACCCTACGCATGGCCAAATTCTCTTCGACGGTCACAATATTTGTGAGGTCAATGCCCGTGATTTGAGAGGTTACCTCAGCTTGGTACAACAGGAACCATCTCTCCTCGACCGTTCACTCTTGGAAAATATCGCACACGGCTTAATCAATTCGAGCCATGCTAATCATGCGCATTTGAAGACAGCACTCAATAGTTCAGAGCTTTCAGATCTAGCAAGCGAAGTCAGGGAGGGTAAAGATCTCATGGCTGCTGCAAAGACACGAGCTCCGGAAATCATCGAAATCGTCCAATTAGTTCGAAAAGCCGCAGAGCTTGCAGATGCAGATTCCTTCATTACTGCCTTGCAACATGGATACGGAACTACCGTCGGCTCCAGTGGGCGCCTGATAAGTGGTGGTCAGAAGCAAAGAGTGGCTCTTGCTAGAGCTCTGGTTAAGGATCCCGCTGTGCTTATCTTGGACGAAGCAACGGCCTCTTTAGACTCAAGGAGTGAACAACGTATTCAACAGGCTATCAACAAGATTGCTAGTGGTAGAACTATGATCACTATTGCTCATCGTCTGTCAACAATCACAACCGCGGATAACATCATCGTGATGCACAAAGGCCATATCGTGGAGCAGGGAAGCCATTCAGTATTGATGGCCAAGAATGGAGCATACGCCGATCTAGTCAAATTGCAAGGCCTTGGATCCGCATCCGGAAAAAATGAAAGAGCTAGCATTGATAGTGTTAGCAAATCCGTAGCAACTTCAACTACTGATGTTGATATTGAGAAGAGCAGCCTGATAGGCGCCCCTCTTGGGGATGTAGAGAAGCCCGAATTCTCAGCAAAGGAAGAAACTGTCATTGATTCACCAGAAGAAGAAGAAGAGCCTGAAACTCCAAACAAATCTTTATGGGCTTTAATGAAGGGGTATGCTCCAGCATTACGGCCACACTTGCTTATGATATTCGTCTCCCTTGTTGGCGCCGTTGTTGTTGGCGGAGCTTTCTCTGGCGAAGCCGTCATTTTCGGAAACACCGTCGGAAGTCTTAATCCTTGCATGAGCGCCAATTATATTGATTCTCGAGGAAACTTCTATGGACTTCTATTTTTCATCCTCGCGATTATCGAATTCTTCGGTAATTTGGTCAGTTGGGCAGGATTCGGCTGGATCTCCGAGAAAATTGTTTTCACGGTGAGAGTCTTGTCGTTCCGATCATTGTTCGAACAAGATCTCCAATGGCATCAATCTGAAGGGCGAACACCAGCCGTACTCCTCTCATATATTACCAGAGATGGTAACGCTTTGGCTGGTTTGAGTGGTTCCGTCATTGGCACATTATTCTCCATTTCCGTTAATCTCATCGCAGCAATTGTTTTGACTCACATCATAGCCTGGAGAATAGCATTGGTCTGTTTGGCTTTAGTACCACTCCTACTTGGAGCTGGACTTATGGAACTGCGAGTGCTTGGTCAATTCGAGGACCGACACGAAAATGCTTACACCCAATCAGTCGACATCGGTGTCGAAGCCATTACCTCCATCAAGATCATTGCGTCTCTTTCTCTTGAGGAAGAGACACTAGCTACTTACCGAAGATCCTTGAAAGGGCCTCGCACGGAGACGTTCAAAGTTAGTATCCTCGCAAGTCTTTGGCAGGCCACAACCTACTTCCTTGGCAATCTTGTGAATGCACTAGCATATTGGTGGGGTGCCAAACAAATTCTAGCGGGCAACTACACACAAACACAATTCCTTATTGTCGTATTCTCCCTTCTTGTCAGTGCACTACTCTGGAGTCAAATGTTTGCCCTCGCACCAGAACTTTCTAATGCTCGGGCGGCCATGGCAAGAATTTTGAGTCTCATTGAGATTGGTTCGGATAAGATGCAAGGACATGTGGAGGATCTACCATCCGCTGACATCGAGGCCACGGCCGAAACGAAATCCGCTGTTCCGTCATCTGGAGCCTCCAGTGTACAGCTCCGAGATGTCCATTTCTCATATCCTGCTAGACCAGATATGCAAGTATTAAACGGCTTGAACATTGATATTCAGCCCGGGAAATTTTGTGCTCTTGTTGGTCCATCTGGTGCTGGTAAATCGACGATCATTTCGTTGGTCGAACGGTTATACACACCACAAACTGGATCCATCATCATTGACGGCGTCGACGTAACCAAGCACCGAGATGTCGCCTTCCGCGATTCCATTGCCTTAGTACCGCAAGAAAGTGTGCTATTTGAGGGAACTGTCGAGTTCAACATTGGATTTGGAGCTAGACCCGGCCACGAAGTAAGCATGGACGATATCATCGCCGCATGTAAACTCGCCAATATCCATGACACCATCGCAGCCCTACCAGATGGATACCAAACCCTCTGCGGAACAAACGGTAACCAATTCTCAGGAGGACAAAAACAAAGATTATCGATCGCTCGTGCGCTCGTTCGAAAACCCAAATTGTTGATTCTGGACGAATCAACTAGTGCTTTAGATGCAGAGTCGGAGAAGCTCTTGCAAGATGGACTTGAGAAGGCCGCGAGGGGAATTACGGTTATCGCTATTGCTCATCGTTTACGTACGATTAGGAAGGCGGATATCATTTTCTTGGTGGATGCAGGAAGATGTGTGGATCAGGGATCGCATGAAGAGTTGCTGGAGAGGTCGGAAAGTTATAGGGCGAATGTCATGCATCAAACAGTAGTTTAGGAAGCATGTTTTAAGCGTAGGATTTTGTATATATTTTGGGTATTTCTTTAACCATATTTATATTTTAATAATACTTGACTTTATCAAACTACTAGAGTCGGTGTGCTGATCTTAAAATGTTTAGTTGTTTATAGCACCGAGGCACCATTGCTGAACGGAGCCTGTGAGTTTTCGTAATCAATTATATCACCACACCTTTCGTCGCAAAAACTGCATAGACTACTAAATCTAATATAGCGTTCTATATTTTTCTATAGAAACAGAATACAAAAGGTGAGAATGGTTTCTTCTTGCCTTTTCAGGATAAATCTTTGCACGGAGTAGTTCCAAGCTAGATTCGGAAGCGTGGTTGTAGCAATTCAGAATACCCGTCTGGCTATAGCGGATATCGCGCTTTAGCTGTAAGAAATGTTCTTGCTAAATATTATTTGCTGCACTTTATCCATTTAATTAAAGCATAAGATCTTATATTCTACTCATTTCCTCAAGCGGGTGTGAAGATGGCAGTGGTGAACAGGGGGCTATTTGGATTACTACCAATCGGAATACGACCAAAGCAGGGCTTTAAGTCATGCCTTGACATTCAAACAAGATCAGATGACAAATGCGGAATATGTATGCTACAATTGTCTCGGTTCGGAAAAATGGCTGCAAGCCTCAGATGAGACAAGTTTCATTGCCTTGAATCGGCTCGGCATATATGCTTGGGACGGGATTGTCCAGTTCCCCGACGAATTTCTTCATCAACGAGTGTTCTAGGTGCTTAGGGCTGAAACGTAAGGCTAGAAAGAAGTAAATATGTGTGAGACCATAGGTTGAGGTCACGCGATGCGCCAAAAAGAAGTAATAAACAAGATTGCATCGCATGCAGCGGGGCTCAAGCCCATGATTTGGCCTAGATCATTCAAGGCTTAAAGGAAAACAAAGCATGTACCACGCGAGGCTGACCGTTGACATGCAGCGCGGCTCAAGTTTTCCTCACAAACAACGCAGAAAAGTACGTGAGACTTGACGAAAAGAAAAGGAGACTTCAATACACCACATCACTAAAAATGGCCCACATAGCACGAAATGATAAGGCAAAGTCTCGAGTGCTTTTCCTGCCCTACCAACAACCGAGATTTCGACAATTCTACCTGGCCTTTCCCGAGTTCTCGGATCTCGAGTAACAAGATCCGAAGTCCTACTCCGAGATTGTAGAACCATCGGGTACTTTCAGCGGAAATATATCACACGTGATGAGTACAAGAATTCGGTGCATAAAGATGGACTACTTCTCATGTACCTTAGTATCCTATCATGGACCAATACTTAGATCTGTGATTCTTAGAAAGCATGGAAGAATATGCTGTATTGCTTTGCTTCTTCAAGCAGACTTTCGATACTGGACGAAGCGAAAGCGAAGAGGGAGATTGGGGGGAATGCAAAAGAAAATGAAAAGATATCTTGATGTTCCCCATGGTTTTCCCCACACCGCTTCTTCCACAACGGGCGTTTGCAGTGGTGCTTGCAGTTCCTCCCTCGACGCTTTCAACCGCTTGGTAGCGGAATTGGCCCAATCTATGGTAGATCTTTGGACAATCCGAAAACTTTATATGATGAACCGACCGAAAAGGTATTCTGGTTTCATGCGGGAGGCCGTAGCTAAGTCTCAAATATGTAGGTTAAAGCCGGAAAATATAATCTATCATTTTGCTTTTCAATACCGGAATGCATGAATAAGCATTGATAATTGCTTTCTAAACATTATTGATAACCTTTATAAGTATTTATAATACCTACCTACCTCTTCTTCTGAGACAAATTGAACAATGTGATTTATGATTAAAAGCATGCTTCGTGGCTGAGAATCAAAGGCGCAAAACCTCGCAGATGACTTTCTCGAAAAAAAAAAAAAAGATATTTCCTATCACAAATACTACAAATGCGGAATCTATGAGAATTTCTAATATGAGCAGTCAATTCTCCTCTAGATTTTGCTTTCGTTCCAGGTTTGGATAGAACGGAAAGGTTGCGTTTCTAACAAAGTTATGTGTAGGATGATGAGGATTTATCATGTACGAGTGTAACCATCCACTCAACCCATTCATCCGTATGTCCCTTTGGTTCATTGGTGATACAACAACAGGAGCTGCACGACGCGTTCGCAACTTTGCTCCGAGAGCTGGGGTTGCCGTCCCATCATTTTTCTACAGCTGCAGGTATAGTTTTTTGAAGCCGCATCGCTCTAAAAAGCGTCCACGAATTATTCATGCAGGAATTTCCGTATGCGTCCATACTGCATACCGCATATCGTGCATCTGCAACGCACACCATCGGGGAAATGAGAAGATAGTATTCTTTTATTTCTTTTTATGGGGGAAAGGCGGATGGGAAAATGCGCGGGAGAAAGGCATAGATTTAACAGTTCATTGCGAACACCGACACAATAAAGACAAGACTTGTACTTTGATAGTCCGACTCACCTATATGGTGTGATGGTATATGAGGCATACGATAGGCTCATAGAGAGACTGATACCTGCACTGACAAGACTTCGATAACGGCATCGAAGCACGATATAAGAATCCACCACTCTCTTTCGCCGACTCCCATATTTAGTCCGGTCGGGGTGGTGTGGACAACAGTAGGGGCTTGGTATAATGTATCCAATCCCAAATCGGAACCAATATCCAACATGATAACATCATTTCATTTGAAAAAAGTCTGGGAACTTCTTGATATCAAAAACCATACAGGAGAAAGAGTTTAAAAACGGATAGTAGAAGGTGAGGAATAGAAATTTTTCGTGACAGTGCAGTTTGATGTTGTGGACGAGTTCTAATATTGTAACTCATGAATTCCTTTCGCATTCTCCTAATCCTTCAATCACCATCTCGCATATCTTCTTGATACATTATCTACCATAAAAACAGCATTTCTGGTTCAGACTGTTGTGCATTTGGTAAGGTTATCAAGTCCATGTGGAGAAGGGTTGTTATTGGATGGGAATACTTTGCATTCATTAATTGATGTACAGGTACAGATCTCAGTGTTGGATATATTCTCCCGCTGCGAATTTCATTCATACTCTGTACATAGGTCATACATTCTTGGGATACTGGGTAATGCTTTTTAAACAAAGAATTTTGCTTACAATTCTTCTTTTTCATTGTGACTAGGGAGGTAGGTATTAAGCAAGCTGTCTTTGCGATTGTTTTATTCTTACTACAGTATCTTATTGGTATCTTCTTCCCTTACTATATAGGTTTCTGTTTCGTTTTGAGCATCCATTCGGAAGAAAGGATACATATCACATTTAACCCGATTTCTTGGCTGATATTTTGTTAGATATAAAATAATATATTATATTCAAGATAATAATAAATTAATAAAGACAATTGAAAAGTAATAAAGAGAAGACGGAGAGAGAGATTTTAAAGCTATCAACAAAATACCTATCCCAATCCCAACTCACTCACACTCATACTCATATTCATATTTATTTTTCATTATAAAAATAATTCCCCACTCTCCTATTACACTGCTCATTATATGCACTATATGCTTATTCAACAGCCAATCAAAAACCTAACCATTAATAAGAATCGGAAACTAATTCAGATAAACCCCACTATCATTTCCCCCCCATTTCACACTTTCCAATTATGGATTATGGATTTAGTCCGCTGAAGACCGCATGCCAAATGCTAATAATACAACTAATACAATTCAACCACCACCTTTTTTTTTTCCTACCACACCCACTTCAACATAAGAGACGCCACCATATCCCGTTTCTCACATTGCACACTTGCTCTTTACGCCCAATTTCTAAATCCAATCCAATCCAAATCCAATCTCATCACTAGTCACAGCACACACATACCAATTCGGTAGGCCGAGGCCGCGCATGCTCGTAACACCAAATCGCATATCGCATCGCGCATCTTGTACAGCTTAAGGATCCCAAATCTGTCATTGTCATTCAACCGGTACCCTAATCTGCCACAAATTACTTCTTCTAGCTTGTGCTCAGTCTCTCATGCTCATCCACAATAACCTCTTACTCCGACACAAAATACTTCCCCGCGAGACCTTCTTGTCTATGAAATCCGACCTCAGATGTGTAGCAGAGAAGACGACGGCGCAATGCTTCCAACTCCACTGACTCCCCCTTACGGAAGTTCGGCAGATAATATCGAGAATGATTCATCCAGTGGTCGCATATTACCAGACGCACCGGACACTCCCTCTATAAATCAACCTTTTGCGCTTGCAACACCGACAAGCAATTCAAGTATGATCCTCAACGACCCTAACGAAGCATATATACCAGGAGGCCGTTCCTTGTCCGAAGATATGATGGAAGAATCCGATCAGGATATGTCTGATGGCGGAGCGCCTTTGACAACGATACCCTCGCACGCAGAACAGCTCAACGCTGCAATGGAAGCAGTAGATTCTGAGATAATGGGCCAGTATAACCTGGTAGGACCGCACCATGATCCTCAATTTCAATCTTCACCCAATCCCTTCTCTACACATACTTCCTTGGATGAATTGGATGCTCCATCAGGACCAGGAGGCAGCTCATTCCAGTATGAGGGCTATCTACCTTTACCTTTACCCGAAGTCATTAATACCACGGATTTACCAGCTGTAATGTCGGAAGTTTCACAACAACTACAACACATTCAGGATGGACAGGAACATGGTGATTTTGAGTCGGCTCCAGATGAACATCATGACATGTTCATAAATCACAATCAGAGTACATTGCCCCCTGCTTCATTTGTTGATGATTCCCTTATGCCAGATCCTCCTGTTCCAGTAGAAGAGGGTTTAGCATTGTGGCATGCCCTCCTAGATGGAGAGACGCCAGCTATTTCATCCGCCTGGCCAGATTCAAATGACCAGGAACTTGATGTTAATCAGGGTCTTGACTACGTTGTTGACCCTGACATTGACTATGATGCTGACTATGATGTTGACACTGATGCTGACCTAGCTCAAGCTGACAACCAATTCAACATGAATCTCGGCGACTTTCTTAGCGACTGGGCAACATCCTTCCCTCGCAGAGTCACAGGGCAATCAAAGAAGGCGGGTCCTTCACAAGCTGCCATCACTAGTCATATTCTTGCCCGAGATCTTATGCCCATGCGAAGGTGTGACCTTCAAGGTGAGGAATGTGATATTCAGAGAATCAATTGGAAAGACTTAGGTGTGACACGACTGGAAGCCAGGCAAAGGCGGCGGGCTACCTATAAAAATTATACCAACCTCATATACCCCAACCGCCCACAGCTTCATGTAAGTTTACTCTTGCTTGCGGCCTAGTTACTGCACTAATGGAACTTAGCCGCGACAGTTACATGGTTTAAGACTTGCAAACTGCGATAATTACTTCAAATTTCGGCAAATGGATTTTCAACATGACGTTCATATCCGTCATTTCCAATTACGCAACTTGATTAGCTGCCTTTCGCAAAATTGTGTAACATACGCTGCAAAAACAAAGGTCTTGCATTATGACCCCACCATTGGATCCACTCCCCGTGTGCTGATGGATCTGGGCAATCCAAGGCTGTCGGCATTTCATACCACCTTCAATGGATGCCAAATATCCACTCTGACTAGCGGCCACGAGATCGTTGTTGCAGGTGGATTTGAGGGACAATACGCCTTGATGAATACCAGGACTCAAAAGGACGCAAAACACATCGAAGGCGTAATCACAGAACATCCGAACGACATAACAAACCATGCCCAAGTTCATCTCTCGAGATCTTCGTCACCTTTAGTAACTTTTGCTTCAAACGACTCGGGCGTTAGAACTCTTGATGTTACAACTAATAAGTTCATCTCAGATCACCTGTATGATCATGCTATGAACTGCACAGCCGTATCACCCGATCGACGTCTGCGTGTACTGGTCGGCGATACTCGAAAAGTTATGATCTGCAATTCCGATACAGGGCAAGTTTTACAAGAACTCGAGGGTCATCTTGATTTTGGATTCGCATGTGACTGGTCTGAGGATGGATGGATGGTAGCCACTGGAAACCAAGACATGCAAGTGAAGATTTGGGATGCTCGGTATTGGAATCGTCCCGTAGCAAGTCTTGCTGCAGATATGGCTGGCGTCAGAAAACTCAAGTTCTCTCCCTTGGGTACTGGTAGGCCAATTTTGGTCGCAGCAGAACCAGCAGATTATGTCAATATTATAGATGCCGAAACATTCGACAGTAAACAAACTCTAAGCTTCTTGGGGGAGATTGGAGGCTTCGACTTTACCAACGATGGTCAAGAGTTGATTGTTGCAAATTGCGATACCTCGAGGGGTGGAATTATGGAATTCGAACGTTGCGATTTTGCTACCGAAGGTCTGTGTGGGAAAGATGAGCAAATTAGATTTATGATGTCGGGGATGAAACGGGAATTTGGCAATACCAGTATGGCCGACGACATATTGGAGGAGTCACCAGAACTTCGAGGCACTACGAAGCGCCGAGAGAGAAGAGCAGCTCTTTTAACAGACTTAGGGTTATTTTAAGCATTCCGATACGCCAAAGATGTCGGTCAAGAGTTACTATCTTACATTGTTCGAGGGTCTATACAATAATCCTCAAATAATACCTCAAGTGATTGCAGGGTATTACTTAATCTTCACCTCAATAAAATCGAACGCTCTACTTCACTTTATTCCTTCTCATTCGACCTCAAATTCGCCACCGGCAGCTCAGCTCTCCGAGTCAACGCTACCTTTTTTTTTTCTTCGGCATTATTTGGAGTCAGTCATTCATCATCATCTTTGGCGATTTGGAATGTGGGATGGATGAATGGCATGTTGGGAGGAAACACATGGGCATGGAGTGGCAAACACCATTTTGGGACCAATTAGTGGTTTGGGCACATATTTAGGTTCAGATATCGTATCAGGGTGTCCAATATGGGCTACAGTACGAATTTTCTACGTTAGCGATGGAGTCTAGGAGCGGGGTTTTTTTACTCTTTTTCCATTTTTCCCCGTTTTAGTGGGCATCGTTTTAGTCAAGTTGGAAGGATTCGGTACAGATGAGATTGGGTGAGATGGTATATGGAATGGGAATGGGTATGGGAATTCGAATGGGTATGGAGCATTGAATATGGAGCATTACCGTTTGTTTATATTTTACTTCACTTTGATTTATGGCATCTTCAGAGAAGCTGTCAGGTATATTCACTAGGAATTCGAGAGAGGAAGGTTCAGGCTGAACTTGAAGTTGGGTTTGAGATCTGTGAATGGGATTATGGATTTTGCCAGCAGGGAGTATATGGAGAGGTTTAAGAGGATGGAAGGATCGAGGGGATGTTTGTGCTATGGATCGGGATGGAACGGAGTGAAATGGTATATAGTAATTTCGCTGGCATGGATGAATATACAAAAGTTACTGAATGCGGGTCTCACTCCAATTGTTGGACCTCTTGATTCATATATTATGCATTGTATGGTTTTATCCGCACATGTATGAAGTAATGGGATATATATTGGATTGTTATATGGTTCCTAGTGGGGCTGCCAGTGCGATATTTATATTTGTCACGCGCGAAAATATCATATCTCAAGTGGATGTGTAGGTATATATATATATCTATATATATATATCTCTTCTAGAATTCATTAGTTCTTCGATTTGGAGTTTGGATAGAGTTTCTTAGGGTCTCTAATCTAGGTATTTGAAAACAAAATCTGCATAAAATCACTTTGAATTAGTAGTTTGAGGTATCTTTTTTTACATTGGATGGATGCATTGAGATTATTTTGATTTAGGGGGATCTGTTAAACTTTTATTCCTTTATGAGGGGAGCTATGAGAGGGGTTAGGGTTTGTGAGGAGGTTGTTTGTTTTGTGTGATTTTTATTTAGCATAACCAATATCTGCATAAAATCACTTCGAATCAATAGTTTGACGTATCTTTCTTCATTATTAGGTTAGACACACTGAGATTACTTCGAAATTATTGAATCGATTGAATTTGATTCTTTTAGAGTTATGAGAATCATTGGGCTTTATAAGAAGATCATCTATTTTGCATAATCCTCATTCCGCATACTCAGTTCTCCACCCCCAAATCCCGTGGCATTACCGTATCATCTGTCCATACGCCACCTTTTGGTTTCCACTGCAATCGAAAAGTTAGTATTATCGATCAAGGAAAGATTTCTAGGAAGATAAGGGGTAAAGTTGTTTTTGAGAAACAAAAGGAATATGGATATATGGGGAAGCATGAAAGACGGAATGTGAGATCGGAAAAACATGATTGGAGACTAAGGAGAAATTCAGTGAATGGATCAATCTTACCATCGCATATTGTTCCGGCGGCAAACACTTATGACATAATTCCTGCCACTCTTCACTCATGTTTTCCTTGGTTCCACAAATACAATATTTAAGCAGAGGTCTCCAGCCATGTTTCTCAAGCAAGAATCGAGCTCCTTCTCGTCCCGCTCCTCCTTCTGCTTCGCTCCAGCATTCTAGGTTGAGTTCTTTTGCTTTTCCCTCTCCAAATTGCATTAAGAGGCTTGCTACTCCTTGACGACGGTAGGAGGGATGGGTGGCTAGGATATTAAGGACTAGTTGCGTGGTTTTAGTGATTAATTTGTCCACTTACCACACAAGAAAGACTCGAAAAGAAAGTAGAACATAACATACTAACACAACCCCTCCTCATCCAACTCAACCTCGGCAAAAACGCCTGCCTCAAAACAAAATTCGCAAACTCTCTCTTTTCTCCCTCCGGCTTCCACGTCGCCTCAATCTTAGGCGGAGGCGTCGGAAATGCATTTTTCTCATTAACATTCCAATTGGCAGCACCGACCAACTCGCCACTTTCACCATGATGCACGGTGATCCAATGACTGGTAGGATTATGGGCGTGGTTTTCCCAAAACCATTCTTGGGATAGTTTCATGGCGGTGGGGAGATCGGTCGCGTATGGGGTTTGGATTTCGACGAAGGGGCGGTAGGGTGTTTGGTTGGCTTTTTGGACGAGTAAGTAGGGCGACGGCGTCGATTTCGGCGCGTGTCCTGGCGGAGGAGATGGTGAAGGTGGACATTTTTGCGTGGGTATGGGTTGCCGGGGTTGGTATGTATGATGGTGGAAAATGAGAGATGTTGAGATGTTTGTCAGTGCAGTGATTTATGCGGATTTTACTTGCTTTATCTATCTCTATTACTCTTTAGCATTGGGTTATCAAATTTCTCGGGGATATATACATCTTACAAGTATACACGTCACGAGCGTTGGCAATTGTTGGTGAGTGTTGGTACTTGTTGGTCTGACAAAATATCTGTGGGCATACCTCAAAACGGACATTTCTCATCTTTGACTAGAATATCAAGCACCTAGCTTCCCTGTGTGGATATAAACAACATGAGTTATGTTGGGTACACGTAATGTTATAAGAAAACTCAATACTCGTATAACTTTGATAACGTTTTTTTGGCTTTTAGCTAGCGGGCAAAGAAGTTTAATGAATCTGACGAAATGCACCTGGATATTCTCATTTATTTGTATACGAGGAACAAAAGGAATGTCATGTTATTCTAATTATCTATTTTGCGGAACTTTGCAAGGCAGGACTGAAGTCTCAACCTGTCGTCGTTGCAGGAGGATTTTATAAATTAGGCGGAAATGACCTCGACATCTCTAAACGTCGCAGAGCAATTTACACTCGACGTAGCAGAGACCAAGGAAGCAGAATAATCTATTCTTCAGGAAGAGCATGATGAGTCTAGTGAAAATCAGATTGATCCCAACATCGTCGACTGTGATGGGCCGGATGATGCAGCGAATCCGTCAAATTGGTCTTCACGCTACAAATGGTCCATGGTTGCGATTCTGGATGGTTATATCTGGTCATGACGACCACTAACCGAAGTTTTCGAGTCCCAATATAGAGTCGAGCAAGGTCCGGTCGGTCTCACCTTCTTCGGGATAGGTAGGAATCGGATGAAAATCGAAGTTCAACTATCTTTTACCGGTAATGCAGAGAGTTCCCGCTTCGCCCAATATCTCGATGGCACGAGCATCCTGCTTCGGTATCGACTATTCAACTATTCAACTCATGTGCCCCCGACTGCTTTCCGTAGAATCTGGATTCTTGAAAAGTAGGTTCCTTCGTACATAAGATCCAATGACCCTTCGTACTTAGACCGGCCTATTGTGAATCCATCCATCCATCACCATCAAACACCATCAAACACCATCAAACACCATCAAACACCATCAAACACCATCAAACACCATCAAACACCATCAAACACCATCAAACACCATCAAACACCATCAAACACCATCAAACACCATCATTTAACACTATCATTTAACACTACCTTCACTCAACAAAAAGGTGTGTATATACATAAGTAGGTAGATAAGAGTTGCATTTATCATTTTATTTCATTACGTTGAGTGGTTTTAACCTTAACCTTCTCCCTATCATTTTCCATCCATCCATCCATCCATCCATCCCACTCCAAATCCCTCCATTCATCCAATCCCAACCCATCCCAATCCCCCTATCCCATTCGCTCAAATGAGCATACTATGAAACCGATGGGTAAAAACCCCCCTCCTATCATTTCCACTTATTCAAATATGTGCTTCTTAGTCTGGCCTGGTTCTTCTCTCCTTACTTCCTCCTTCTCCCTCTTCCCTATTTAAATAAAGTATACTTTGCTCCCCTCTTAAAACTATACTTCTCCCTTTCGTTCAACTGTAAAGACTATCAGTGCTATAGAAAACACACATACACACACACTATCTCCTTTAACCATGATAGAAAAGAAGAAACCGAAAACGCCGCTCATTATGTAAAGTAATGAGATGCCCCGCCTGGCATGCAACGTATCAAACGCGAAAAAACAAAGCATTTCGGGCAATCCATTCAAGTCTTATCTTGGGAGATGCCTGCTACATCCAGCCATTCTAGTTCCCGACAGTTACATCCACAGCCAATAGGTTCTCCATACCAATAGGCTTCCCTACCAATACAGTCTGGGCCATATTCCTCACGTCAAATTCCAGACTATCAGTCTTACTTATCAATATTCCACAATTATTAGTGATTGAACCTAATTGCGCTGCGCAAAGTTCTTTGCTTTCATCCTCCCAAAAGAAGGAAAATCTTTGGAACAGCCTTCACATTATCACACATTCTTTGTCATCTTTTCCCGGTTTTTCAACTGCCGAAGCACCTTTCTTAATCTTGGCTCCATTTCTGGGCGGCGCCACTTCCATCGGTGTGCCTCCTGATGCTGCAGCTCGGATTTTGGCTAGCCTGTGTTTTGCGCGCTCATCGCCAGATTCAGCTGCTTTCACATACCAAACATTGGCTTCCAGCGGATCGCGTCGGCAGCCAATACCCATCTCCGTGAAATATCCCATGGCATACACTGCTTTGGTAAGATCTATAATATGGTTAGTCTGGGATTGATAAATGAATCATGTCGAACACTTACTCGTCTCAGCAGCTCGTCGTGCCCACTCGTATGCCTCATTCTCGTCTTTTTCGAGTACCGGTTCCGCACCAATGAGATACCAGGCACACAATGCCATCATGGCCTCGGGATTACCAGCCTCCGCAGATCCATTGTAGAAATGCACGCTCAAAGCTGGATCGCGTGGACATGAAAGTTTTCCATGTTCGTATGCCTCACCTAGTTTGAAAGAAGCGTCGGCGTTTCCTAGTTCTGCTGCTTGAGTAAATAGCTCAGCTGCATATGCTTCATCTTTGAAAAGATCTTCTCCATAGCCATTCTCGTATAATACTCCAAGATGATATGGTGCTGAATTGTACTGGGCATCTGCTGATTCAGTAGCTCGTTTCAGCCATTTAAGCCCCTCCTTGTATCTATCAAAGCCGAGGTCGCCAGAGAGACAAGCTCGACCAAGACGAGTCATTGCACCAGGATGATTTTTAGCTGCCGCTGCTCGATAGAATTGAACTGCTTTGGCAGCGTCAGCTCTACAACCCCACCCGAATTCATAACACAACGCGGCGCGGTAGCCAGACTCAGCATGGCCGTGCTTGCTTGCTGAAACGAATAGAGAAAAAGCTGTATTGTGATCTGGTTTTCCTTTGTTAAAGAGCCCAGACGAATAACCGTCAGCTAAATAATATTGTGCAAATGGATACCCTCGGTCGGCTAGTTTTTGTAGAATGCTCTTGGCTTCGCGCAGTAGGTTTTGTGGAGTGGCCGGTTCGCCTTCAATGTACGGGCTATTACGACCAGGCTTGGGACTAGCTTTCTGCGGAGTGTCATCTTCTACGTTCAGACCAGCCTCTTGAGCTGCTTGTATTAGAAATATGGCAAAAGAATATTGTATCTCTGAACTGCTCGATTTCTTTGCGTTTTGCCGATACATCTCCAGTGTCTTTTGTGCGCTGAGTAACGACGCATTTGACCCTACTACTGTCCTCAACTGTGAATTATCAAGTGAGATCGGGCCTGGTGCATGTTGTCTCGTGTAGGGCATATTAGCAAGATCCACATACGACATTGGCCTGTCGTGAGACCTCCCCGAGTTAGCAGATCCCGCACGTCCATTCCAAACTGGTGAGCCGGGACCATTGACCGGTGAATGACCTCTACCGCCAAGGTCGGAGTATGCAGATAATGGTCTTTGACTTGAATTATTAGAAGAATGTCTGGCGTATGAATTGGGAGTCAAGTGGCGAGTCGTCGAGGCGCCTGCTTCTATAAAATCGTTTGGACTAGGGCCGACGGGCATAGAGGCTCGATGGGTTGGAGTTGTTGGATTCTGATGGTAATAATGTAGGTGCGGGACTGGTTGCTCATTTGCATCAACCTCGTTTTCATCGATCCGCTCAGGAATTCCATTTCCAAATCGGGTCGGGTAGGCTGTTGAATTCTCTGATGAAGTTCTTGATGCCGAAGAAGATTCCCCAGACGTCCTCAGTTCTGATTGTTGTGGGGGTTTGATATTAGTTGTTGGCGGCGGCGGTGGTGTTCGGTATGGCATTTCAGTAGTGATTGGTACAAAGATTCCTGGCTGCTGAGAACTCTCATTTTCATGTGTTTTTTGTGATTCCCGGAAAGTCGGATTTTCGTTTTCGATCTGTGACTGACGAGACTGTCGTTGGATATTTATTTTAGTGGGAGTCATTGGCGACCCTTGCTTTCTTCCAGCAGGAGATGACGGTGGTACTGACTTTCGCCCAGTATTGTTTTCTTTCGAATCTTCTCCGTCAAAATATCCAGCAGGCGATCCTCTGGGGGAAGCTATTCTGAAGCCTTCTGGACCAGGGGGGGTTGCAACTTGGGTTGGCATGGTCAAACTCTGTGCTGCTTGACCTTCGACCCGCACTTTGACACTTCTTTTTTGGAATATATCCGTGCTTTCTGGAGATTCAGCTGTGCCGTGTGGTGAGATGACTTTGTGCCGAGGTAGGAAGAGAGAGTTGCGAAGATATGGCGAGGGGTTATTTTGTTAGGATGTTTGTCAAGTACTTGTCGAACGAGCGTGGTAGATTGAGGTCGTTAAAAGAAATAGAAAGGTTGATCTATGCGAAAAGTGAATCAGGATTGAGCGACATGGTGTCATAGATCTCTGGATGGAGATTATGTGAGTGTACAAGGTAGTATCTTACCGGTGATACCTTCTCTAAACTGTACAATCCCCCCCTCAAATTCCAAGCTGATTTGACTCGAACACAAAGAAAGAATGGATCCGTGGCGGTAACCCTATTCTTGTTGGATTCGAAGCATTCAAAGGGCAACTTAGTTGGTCGGATGCAACTGCGAACAATGATATTTTAGGATTCTACCCCTGTTGTGACCCTAGAATTTATTTATGCCCGGCGGAAGTCAGGGTAATTTTTGGGGGGTTGATGTACAGGGAAGCGCGGCTGATGCTCCAGATGGCTCCAGATGCTCTCATAAGAAGGATTTTTTTGTTGACAATAAGATAGAATAGGTATGAAATCAAAGTTTTCTATGGTTGGTTGAATTGGAGGAATGAAGATGCAGGAATGCTGTTGTCGCATGTTCAGAATTAGAAACTCTTTCTCAACAGAGTCGACCCTTCTCCCTTCTCCCCTCTTTCTCGCCTTCCGGGGGAGTCATACCTAAGTACAGTTAGACGACGGTAGTACGGTACGCTACTTAAATCCCCATAAAGGAGTGGTTGATGAGTTTAAAGCCTGGAGCCCCTGCGTGCATAGAAATTGACCTTGTACCGGTAAGTGATTGACCTTATAAGTGATTGACCTTATTAGTGTACTTTAGTAAAGGTTCCCATAATGTGTTACGATGCTTGAACCCGTCTGGTGCGATTTTGTCTTACAGTAAGTAGGTAGGTAGTCAATAACTCGAAAAATCCACATACGAAGTACTACCTAGCTCAGTTCTCAGAATAAATCCTTATTTAGTAGATCGTTGCGAAATTTGGTGAAATTTGGTGAAATTTGATGGATAATTGGAAATAAAAGTAAGAAGCATCAAAACACCAAAAAGGACTCCGAGCCGCGGGGAAACCCCCTCTTCCAATCCAACCCAACCCAAGTATAAAACAATCCGATGAGATCCTAGTCAAGATGTGAGTCCTCATGTACCCAAGATGACGGTTTGGAAGATCCGGGGTTCTTGTGGTATTCCGATGAGTTACCAGCTTTTCTGACAGATGTCAACTGGTGTCTTCATGTTATACAGCATTAATTAAATGAATATGTTTGGTTATACTGCAGCAATCGATAACTGCAGCAATCAATAGGTGCAGTGAAATGATTTTGATAAGTTATTAGATAAATTATTAGACATGTCCATCTCTATTTGTTACATCAATTGTATCAAGATATTGATGAGCAAGATAAGAAATCAGTTCCAATTTTCGAAAAATCTTCCAAGTCATCCGGAGTTAAAGTTATCAATAAAAAGTGGAAAAATCATGCACAAAACGCGCAATAAATACATTTACGGATCCATGTTGATGCATTTCTACACGATTGATTATTCATCCCATCTACTCCGTGAAAAAAACAAAAAGGCTGAATATTGTCTGAGACAGATTTATGGCTTTCCTTTTCCCGCCACGAGTGGGCATTTACAATCATTAGCAAGCCTTCAGGATGTCTCCGACTGAGATTTATATCGGAAAGTTTGGGTAGCCTCATTGCCAGCCTGCGTCCTTTTCCCCTCATGTCGTATCCTTTTTCGGACTAAGAGGCTCAAACAAAGCCATTAAACAGAACATTGAACCTGCCAATGGTTATTTGCCCTGAATTGGATCAAACTCCGCATACCAAGTCTCAAGCGCTGAGATCAGCCATAAGTAGCCATCGCCCAAACAACCGGGGAAAATAGATAGGGCGTAGTTAGATTCTAGAAGAAACGAGTCCTTCAAGATTAAGATTCGTTGTAGTCGTGCCGATGAGCAGAGAGGCTATTGTGAAAGTCGATACAATATTAGGTTTTGATAATAGATCTTTAGTTCATATCATCATAGCTGCAGGATCTTATATTTGACCGTGCTTTTATCAACAAGAGTGGGTGATGAGGATGATATGGCGGCTAACCTCAAGAAACTTTATTAGCATTTTAACCTTTCTCAAGCACACTTTCCCCAAACGGGATGTGGCGATCATTCTAGAAGTGACATGGTTCATGTTTTGTTGATGCGGAGAATCCCTCCCTCTTTACCTCCGTACTTGTGTAATATATTCTTGGCTAAGGGTCTAACTCCATATAAACAAGGACAATAATATCCCCCTTGACAACTGAGATCAATTGAAGCCGAAAGATAAGAAGCAGACTTATTCTTCATTTAAAAGATCTTTTCAAGCTGGTACCTGGGTAGTAGGTATCATCACGCCATAGGTGAAGCAAACTAAAGATGGTGGCATTATTTGGTGGCATAATAACTCCGTAGAATCGGTTTGGCGCTTCATGCTCGTATTCGCCCTGTCTTTTGTCTCTTCAAGGTGGACCTCGAGTGTGTGCCTCGTGCCTATTTGGTCGAATTGAACAGGCATTAGATCTTGTTGGATATCTTGTGATCTCGTGATAAAACTCGCATCATCGGTGGAATCTTCATGGTGATCAATGCATCCGAGAATGTACGGAGTGGTATCCTCACTCTATCTAGCCTTCCAAGGTTGGAGACCACAACAGACCGGTACATTATGCAATGCGAAATGGAAATGGAAATGGAAATGGCACAAGAAAGGTGGTGTAGAAAGATTAGTCTGTGTAAGGTCAAGCAAGAATGATCTACTATATTGGGGAAAAAAAGAATAGTTGAAGATTTTTTCCAAATTCATGATCTGCTTCTGCTCATAATGTCCTGTGTGCTTCCAGATGATAAGATAGATATCAATCAAGGTACCATTTCGATCCCCTTGGTAACTTCCTTAAAGCAAGTACTTCTCTTTACTGTGTATATTTCTAGGAATTTTTCATTGATGAATTATTGACCAATTAACACTTGTGGATATTTATCCCGAACAGATTATCAATTATCACAAGCCAAATTCTTCCTTCCATATCGTATTCCTAACAGCAATTTTGGTGCATTCCGAAGTGCTCTCTCTATTCGCCTATTGCTAGCAAATAACGTTACAGCCATTTATTATTTTTCATCCTTTCTCTCATCGTAGATCTCAATCTTTCATAACTATTTTGGAGATCAGGAGAAGATCTTTCGTTTCTTTACTCCAGCATCTTCAATTTCACCTCATACAATTTGAATTCATCATTACCGGTATAACGAAACTTTTAGTATCCCAAAATACTGCATCACTCGTTTAAAGAAGGAAGGATCTGAAGGCGAAAATTGTTCGTATTTATTAGATAGTGCGAAATAGACTCTTGCCAAAAATACCTATACTCACTCACTCACTCACTTCACTCACTCACTCACTCACTCACTCACTCACTTCACTCACTCACTTCATTCACTCACTTCACTCACTCACCAACCCATCACTCACTCATCCTGATACATTTGGATTTGGGATATTCCAGACCAGGCTTTATCACTTCTATTCCGTACTGTACATGTTTTATTCATTCAATTAAATCACTTTGCCGTTATCTACCTACATTCGCTATTTTCGAGGAATATCGGTACATGGACTTCTCTACCGGCGCCACTTTGTTTTGACTTTGGTCGACCAAGGAACCATCCAAACCGTTATACAGGGATAATATAACAATCCCTCGACTCCGCACAAACAAAACAACTTTGACCACTGTTTGACCGCCATCAATGTATGCTTCCCCATATTCCTCATTCTCTCTGAAGTTATGCTTGCCCCTCACCTTCACTCTTAATTGAAAGCTCTGCAAAAAGAAGCTCTGTTGTCGGGCATCTAATAATTTCTCCCCGGGAATTTGATTACCGCTGGTTCATCCCTTCTAACCGCTCTCATCAGCAACGGAGACGCCGAAGTGATTGAAGTTGAAGGAATCCATTTGAATCTCACAATTGATTCATTGAAAACATCTAATAATTATACTCGAATAGAATCATGTCTCCTCCTAGGCGGCCTGATCATGGTGAATCACATAGATCTCATCATTATCGAAATCATTCGCGGCGCGCACAAGTTCAAGATGAAGAAACTGTTTATTACACCCTACCAGCAGCTTCGCCTACACATGAAAGTCGACCTTCAAAATCTTCTTTTTCTGATACAGTACCATCTCCACTCACTCCAACGATGTCTCGCGATCCTATTTCGCCAACGCGAACCACAACACCAGCGACTGCGATGTCGAGAAAGCGAAGTCTCATCCGCCCGGAACGTAACAGAATCGATGAAAACCATCCCAATTACCATTACCGCCAGCATGCGGCCAACATGGATACTCAGCCTTCAACGACTGGCAACGATCCAATAATGGAAGATATAGAGGCAGATGCTGCAAATACAGAGACATCGGGGCTTCGAACATCAGGAGAAGCAGAATCCGATATTACACCCCCGGTAAAACGACCTAGACGCGGCCACGGAGCTGGACCAGAAGATCTTGCCTCGAACGAAAAGGCCGGGTTTGCTTCAAAGTCTCGAGGAGGAAACAAGCTGAAGAGAGAGAGGGTGCAGAAGATGTCCAAAGAAGAGAAAGCAAGGCAGAAGGCCCTCGATACTGTGAAACCACCTAGTCTTTGGAATGTTTATTGCGCCATTGTAACCTTCTGGTGTCCGGGTTTTGTTTTGAAGTGTTTTGGTTTTCGGTCCAAGGCACAGCAAAGAGCCTGGAGAGAAAAGATGGGTTTGATCAGCATAATTCTCGCTATCATGGCATTTGTGGGATTCTTGACATTTGGATTTACGGCAACAGTATGTGGTACTGGTGGAGGTCTGCGATTACAAGTCAACCATGTGGATTCCGGATATATGATCTTCCACGGTAGCGCATATGACCTCTCTAAATCACATCATCCTGCTGCAACAGGCATCACATCTGGTGCGAATGTTTTATATGATTTGCCTCAAAAGTATGGGGGTATGGACGGAAGTTTCTTGTTCCAAAATGTCAATGGCAAATGTAAAGGCCTGATTACTCTAGCTGATGGATCGGACGTTCCAACCAATTCTGAAAAGGATCTTGCATGGTACTTTCCTTGTCATGCTTTCAACCAAGATGGCTCAAGCTCCCCAAATGAGACCATTGGTGCTTATTTTGGATACGCATGCCATTTACAAGCAGAAGCACGCTCGTCATTTTACAAACTCAATAGTGCTGGAGATGTCTATTTTACGTGGGACGACATCAAGAATTCTTCGAGAAACCTCATGGTATACTCTGGCAACGTGCTTGACCTGGACCTCTTAAAATGGTTCGACACCACCCAAGTCACTGTTCCATCCAGGTTTACTGCCCTCGCTGACACTACAACCGCCGCCAACGCAGCGGTACGCGGTAGGGATGTTACACACGCATTCCAATCATCAGAGGATAAGAGAATTGCGCAATGTTTCGAGCAGATTATCAAAGTTGGAAGTGTTGATACCGAGACTGTTGGATGTATCGCTTCCAAAGTAGTCCTTTATGTATCCTTGGCATTCATTCTTGCCATCGTTCTGGTTAAATTCGTATTAGCTTTGATATTCCAATGGTTCATTGCTTCCAAATACGCTGCATCAAAAACTTCTCAGTCATCCAACCCCAAGAAGCGCCAACAACATATTGAGGAGTGGTCCGATGATATTTACCGGGCGCCTCCAAGAATGGCTGGTGATATTGGTAGCTCCGCTACTGGATCAGGATCTGACAGGACAAGCAAACGAGCCAGTGTGTTTTTGCCGACGACTTCTCGATTCTCAAATCCTTATGCTGCTGCTGACCGATCATCTCGCGTTGGACGCCCTCAGCCCACAACCATGGCGAGTCAAAACTCTACAGCTCAGTTGATTCCCCCGAACCCCATGTTCCGAAATCAGAACAGTAGCCGAAACAGCCTGTTGCGAACAGATGGTGCAAATGAGTTTGATGGGCCTAACCCTGCAAGCTTCATTCACGATCTAGTAGTTCCTCAGCCACCAAAAGAATGGGAACCATACGGATTCCCTTTGGCTCACGCAATTCTTCTAGTGACCGCCTACTCTGAAGGTGAACTTGGTATCCGTACGACTCTCGACTCTCTCGCTACAACTGATTATCCAAATAGTCACAAAACTATCCTAGTTATTTGTGATGGCATCATCAAGGGTGAAGGGGAACCAAGGTCAACGCCCGATGTTGTTCTTGGTATGATGAAGGAATTTGTAACTCCTATTGAAGAAGTTCCGGCTTTCTCTTACGTAGCAGTGGAGAGAGGATCTAAAAGACATAATATGGCCAAGGTCTACGCTGGATTCTACGACTACGGTGCTGATTCTACCATCAACACCAACAGACAAATCCGAGTTCCAATGGTGTGTATTGTCAAGTGTGGTACTCCTGATGAAGCTACACATCGCAAACCTGGAAACCGAGGCAAGCGTGACAGTCAAATTATCTTGATGTCTTTCTTACAGAAAGTCATGTTCGATGAACGTATGACTGAACTCGAGTTTGAAATCTTTAATGGATTTTACCAAATTAGTGGTATATTTCCGGATATGTATGAAGTTGTTCTCATGGTTGACGCGGACACAAAGGTGTTCCCCGACAGTTTGACACACATGGTATCAGCAATGGTAAAAGATCCTGAAATCATGGGACTTTGCGGCGAGACAAAGATTGCGAACAAACGGGCCAGTTTCACAACCGCCATTCAAGTGTTCGAATACTTCATTTCACATCACTCTGTCAAATCCTTTGAGTCGATCTTCGGTGGTGTTACTTGTCTTCCAGGTTGTTTCTCCATGTACAGAATTAAGGCTCCAAAGGGTGGTAACTATTGGGTACCTATCTTGGCCAATCCTGATGTCGTCGAACATTACTCCGATAACGTAGTGGACACGTTACACAAGAAGAATTTGTTGCTTTTGGGAGAGGATCGATACCTTTCAACGCTCATGCTTCGAACTTTCCCCAAGCGTAAACAAGTATTCGTTCCACAAGCTGTTTGCAAAACTCAAGTACCAGACTCCCTTTGGGTTCTCATGTCACAAAGGCGTAGATGGATTAACAGTACTGTCCACAATCTGATGGAATTGGTTTTGGTTAGAGATCTTTGCGGTACCTTCTGCTTCAGTATGCAATTTGTCGTCTTTATCGATCTTGTCAGTACCTTGGTTCTTCCAGCCGCTATAGCCTTCACAATATACGTCGGTAAGTAAGCCATTCTTTATAGCATTGCAACATCTAACTAATCGTTTCCTAGTAATTATTTCAATTATTCGTCGCCCTGTCCAAGTCATTCCGCTCATACTTTTAGCTTTGATTCTTGGTTTGCCAGCAGTTTTGATTGTTGTAACTGCTCATCGTTGGGTCTACGTTCTTTGGATGATGATCTATCTCGTTTCCTTGCCCATTTGGAATTTCTTATTACCGACATACGCCTTTTGGAAATTCGATGATTTCTCCTGGGGAGATACTCGTAAGACTGCTGGTGAAAAGACTAAGAAAGCGGGAATTGAATACGAGGGAGAATTCGATAGTTCAAAGATCACTATGAAGCGATGGAAAGAGTTTGAGAGAGAGAGAATATTAAGGAGTAATTCAAGTTGGATTAACTCAAATACCTCGGTGAACAAGGAGAATCATCGTTGGCAGCAACATCAGGATGATGATTATGCCGATAGTTAAGGGGTTGGATAGTGATATCCGGTTGGACAACACTAATTCGGATTAGACTTGCTCGTTATTTGTTGAGCGCACATAATGCATCGCGTGGTTAGGAAATGGGATTAAAATTCTCCATCGCCAAGTTTTGGGCGATAGTATAGTCTAATGTGGCGTAACTTGTTTTGTAGTCTTAGTACCCTGGTTTTTGGTACTTTGCATTTTATTAATTGAGGGTGCACGCATACACATTCATGAATGAAGTACTTGGTTGATTGGTCTATTGCATTTATACTGGAGTGGACTGGAATGGAGTGGAGTGGAATGTAGTGGAAATTAATTATATTATTCTTTTTTGATGTAATGTTTTAAAGGGCTGTTTTTTATACGTGATGAGTGATTTGGTTTTGTTTGTTTTGTAATGTATGTGTGTGTGTGGGTGTGTTTGTGTGTGTGAGGCGTATAAAGAAAAAAAAAAGTGGATAGTAAGATTAAATTGATATGGTGAGGTGAGTGGGAAATGATTCGGTAGGTAGGTGGGTGGGTAGGTAGGTAGGTGGGTGATGAGATGGAATGGAGATTGGATGGGAGATGGGGAATGGGGATCAATGGTAGGTATCAGGCGCAGAAGTGGTATGAGGTGGGAGTGTGATATGCGGATAGAATGAATGAATGCATTAGTATCTAGTATCTAGTGTCTATCTAGTATATCTATTAAAAGATAAAAGAAGGTATATGATGGAATTAATTTATCTTTTGTCTTTTGTTTTTTGTTATTTTTAGGGTTTTATAAGTGTTATAAGTGTTTGATGTTTGATGTTTGATGGTATTTGAAACGAAATCTGTGGATTCGTGGGAAGGTAGGTAGGTGGGTGGGTAGGTGGTGGGTAGGGAGATTATGGTTGGTTGGTAGATTGGTATGGTATGGGATTTTATAGGTATAGGTATAGGTATAGGTATAGGTATAGGTATAGGTATAGGTATAGGTATAGGTATAGGTATAGGTATAGGTATTAAAATATTATATATGGATGGGAGAGGAGAGGAGAGGAGAAGATAGATGGATGGATAGTATGACATCGACTCTGATGCTGTCTATGAGAAGGAGGGGAGAGAGGGGAAGAATAATATGAAAATTGGGATATATATAAATAGATTATAAAAAAGGAAGTTTTCAGCTTAGATCTTA
This sequence comes from Stromatinia cepivora, assembly GCA_014898415.1. Lineage (NCBI taxonomy): Eukaryota > Fungi > Ascomycota > Leotiomycetes > Helotiales > Sclerotiniaceae > Stromatinia > Stromatinia cepivora. Next base: position 1,484,239 of record RCTD01000011.1, on the reverse strand, counting down.
TTACTCCTAATTTCGATTTTGTTGTAAATAAAATTCTTTAGTTTTGTAAATTGGAGGTAAGGTTTCTATCCTTGCGTATATGGGGGGGAAGGGTTAGAGAGAGCTAATGCACAGTAGATCTTATGGGTATAATTGCAGAGTGTATATGGAATCAGAAGGCGGTTTAATGGCTTCTTTATTCTAGGGGCTTGATGAAGCTATTGTGTTGGTGTGCAGAGAAAGTATACTAGGTAATCCCTATGAAAAATTACCCGAGATAATCAAACATATATATACATACACTACTGAGCTTTCCCTTTCCATCTCCATCTCCATCTCCGAACCACCGCCATACTAAAAAGAATCAAAAGTTACTTTACTAACGGGATGAAAAATTCGTATCTTCCTTTCTTACCTACCTACGTACCCAAAGCGAGAAATCTCATGAATCCGGTATAAGCTATGTATGTGAAGGGTGGAGCTGATCTAACGAGGACTTTGCGGATATTAGTGCGCAAGGGCCTTGTATTTCCGGATCCATTGATCAAGCGAGGCGATTGATATCTTAGCCAACTAAGCTCTTACGTATAGGGAAAAACTTGAAAAAATGAAATATACTGCTGCTGCTGCTGCTACTGCTGAAAGAAAATTACGGGGGAGGAAAGGTTTTTGACGAGGATAGGAAATTGGCTAGGACTCGGGAGTTGGACCGGACTATTCTTTTATGCATTTGGGGATGGTCGTGCTATCTTTTTGCAAGACCCAGCGGTTTAAAGGTTTAAGCCATCGATGAGCAAGGCACCATATGTGCACAACGGTGCGTGAGAGATTTCTACACGGCGAATATCACAATACCACCCAACAGATAGCTAAACAATTTCTCTGCTCAGAGCAAGCGAAGAGGCAACGTAAGTAAGATAAATGCTTCCAGCTTCATAAAGTTAAAGTCGCCGAAAATTTATCTGAATTCTCTTAACCGTAGTATGATCATGATCATGATCATGAATAATCAACGCGGCTGGATATCCAATGGGTGATCCAGATAAATAGATGCACATAAGAATGAAATCCACCGCATAATTTTTCCGAGGGGAAATTGTTTGAGGCGAAGATAAAATAAACTCAAAAGTGCTTCTTTCCTTCTATTGTTTTAGTTGCTCACAGACACACACACACACTGATCTCAACAAATGCAAAGAATATCTAGTCCTACTAATCATTTCCAAAAGTACAAGCTTTAAAAACAGCAACAGCAACAACAACAACAACAACAACAACAAAGGAGCAATAGCAATAGTAAATAATAGTAAATATAGCGTGAGCCTGGCCTAAGCCTTCAATATCTGTATGTATATATGTAATTATGTATAGAACTACGCGCAATGCAAAATGCAACCAGCAACACCCAATGCCACTAACCCAAACTTCTACAGGCAAAACCGAAAAAACAAACAAACAAAAAAATGAATCCTCAATTCTAGTATCTACCGAGTCGTAAAATGCCTTTTTGGGATCTGCCCATGCAATGCTCATATGGTATGATATGATATGATGTGATGTAAACAAGGAAAAATCGTATGAGTGATCTTGTATTGTCATGCATGTAATATTTTACTGTTCTCCAACTAATATCTAGAAAAGGTGGATTGCACCCCAATGTTGTTCGGCATTGAAGGCTCCTGGTGCTTTCCAGAAATCGTTGGTGTAGGTGAAAATGGTGGTGCGTCCACCGCAAGATTCGATGATACTTGCAATTGCAATACTCTGCTCGGAAGTACCCGGGCAGGCTAGTCCGTTACAATCTCCGGCGGATGGCCATCCACACTCGAGGTTAACGGCGGGAAGACCGGGGCAGATGCTTTCAGCGAGCTCGAGTTGGGAGAGCGCGAATTTACCGGCATTCTCGGCGGTGGTTTGAGCGTTGAAGAATGGATGGAGATTGGCACCAGTGATATCGACGACTGAGCAGAGGATGCTGGTGTATTCTTGCCAGATGTTGAGGGGTTCGGTGGTAGTGATTTGACCGGTGTATCCAGCGCTTTTGAAGGATGCGCTGGAGGAGCTGATGAATCCAGCAAGTTCGGAAGCAGTTGCGTGACCAGAGAAGATGGCTTCGTTACCAACGACGATAAGCTCGACGAGAGACCATTGTCCCCAAGCAATAAGTTCAGTAACTTGACGAGCAGCTCCGGAACATCCAGTCTCGTCAATGAAGATACCGATAATCAACTTAATACCAGCAGATTTAGCTGCACTACCAATGTTTTCGAGTCCTGAGCAATCGGTGCTGTACATACGAACGGCTACGAAACCTTTGGAAGCAATGATAGCTATATCAGAAGTAACTTGTTCGGCAGTCTTGCAAGCGCCGGAGTCTTGGTATGGAGAGTAAGTCATGGCCCATTGTTTGCCACTGCTTCCTATGCTACCTCCGTTACCGGAAGAGGATGAAGAAGATGAAGCAGATGGAGATGCGACGGAAGATGCGACGGAAGATGCAACATTTACTGAAGATGGGACAACCGAAACAGCGCTTGAAGATGGTGCGACATAAACGGAACTAGAGCTTGGAGTCACGACTGGGATTGCAACGGAAGTGGAAACTGGAGCCGGGGCTGTGGTGGCTTTGGCATATGTGCTTGCTGGTAATGTCGCATCGACAATTGTGTAAGCTGAGGAGGAGTATGGGCAGAAAACAACAACGTTAGTCTCGGTAATGGTGGTTACAACTTCAGGTTGAGTGTATGTTCCTGGAGCATAGGAAGCAGGAGTTGGGTAGACCCATACGGCTGGTTCGGTAACGGTAGTGGTCAATGGATTGATTGTGTATGTTCCTGCGGCTGGGCAAACATAGGTAGTTGTCAAAATGGTGCTTGTAACAACACCATCTGTAGTTGAGACGGCAGCGTATGGGCATACGATTGTTGTAGCTGTAGTTACAACAGTAGTGACACCTCCTACGGTATAGGTTCCTGCAGATGGAAGACCAGTTGATGTGGCACCACAGACAGTGGTGGACTCGGTCAAAGTAACGGTTGTCGCAGGGATGGTGTAGACACCTGGAGTTGCGACGGTTACTGCCAAAGGAGTGGGGACAGCGGGTGGCGCAGTCGAAGCTGGAAGATTGGGAGCAGTTGAAACTCCTTTGGATGCTCCTGGAGCGGATGAGCCTGGAGTTGAACCTGCTGGGCTAGATGGAACGCCCTGAGCAGATGATGCTGGTCCGGGTGCTCCTGGAATTGAGCTTGCTGGAGTTGAACCTCCTGGGATTGAACTTGCTGGGGTTGAACCTCCTGGAGCAGATGATGCTGGTCCGGGTGCTCCTGGAATTGAGCTTGCTGGAGTTGAACCTCCTGGGATTGAACTTGCTGGGGTTGAACCTCCTGGAGCAGATGTTGCTGGTCCGGGTGCTCCTGGGCTAGAGCAAGCAGTTGGGGTGACGAGGGATCCACTGCTATTGAAAGGGGAATATCCAAGACATGAAGCGTAAGAGGAAGCACAATTGGATCGATTCGCATCTGGAGCATTGCGACAGCTATCGTATGATGCATTACATTGAGATGCACAAGCATCAGCTGTAGTAGTTGGAACAATGGTGGTGGATGATGTTACTGGGCTGGAGCAAGCAGTTGGGGTAACGAAGGATCCATTGTTATCAAATGGAGAATATCCAAGACATGAAGCGTAAGAGGAAGCACAATCGGATCGATTCGCACCTGGAGCACTGCGACAGCTATTGTATGATACATTACATTGAGATGCACAAGTATCAGCTGTAGTAGTTGGAACAGTAGTGGTAGATGACGTTACTGGGCTGGAACAAGCAGTTGGGGTGACGAGGGATCCACTGCTATTGAAAGGGGAATATCCAAGACATGAAGCGTAAGAGGAAGCACAATTGGATCGATTCGCATCTGGAGCACTGCGACAGCCATCGTATGATGCATTACATTGAGATACACAAGCGTCAGTTGTTGCGGGTGCGCTTGGAATTGAGCTTGCCGGACCAGATGCTCCTGGGGCGGATGATCCTGGAGTTGAGCCTGCTGGGCCAGATGGAACGCCCTGAGCAGATGTTGCTGAGGATGGTGGGGGTGCTACAATTGAACTTGAAGCACTTGAAGCGGCTGTAGGAGCTGGTGGGAAGTATACTAAGATAAAATGTTAGTCAATGTCCGTAGCAACATCCTCAATGAATATATGCTTATCACATACATTGAGGTTCACCAGTGACGGTGGACCAAACAGTTGTGCAACCACATGACTCCGATGATGATGCTTCAGTTGCCAACAGTCCCCTGCCATGGAAGTCTTGATGGCCATGTCTTCTTCCAAGGTCCCTAGCAGTAACGCCACCCGCGAGGGCAGCAGCCACTGCGATAACGCCGGCCTTCATCTTGTATGTAATAGATTATATCGTGTATTAAATCGTCTTATGATAGGGTTATATATCCTTCCACAGGGTCGTTCGTAAAAGTTGCTCGTAAAGAATGCCCGCTGAAAGAGTGAAGCGGTAAATATATTTGTTTGGCGATGAAAGAATGTGAAGATAGCCAAATGAAGGTATTCACAACAATAATGTCGGTAAGAGGAATGAGGGAAGATATAGACGTGGGAGGACAGGGAGATAAATGAGAACGCGGAGAGATAATAAGACGGCAAGCTAAACTAGAGGCTACAAGTGGGTTCCAAGACTTATGAACATGGGTAAGACCCCGAAGTTGGGATGAGAGATGATTGAGAGTCAGACTAACCACTCAACCGGCCTTTCAGTGTCCGCCCAAGTGACAAACAACCGGTAAATCTTAAATTTTGTGTACCAAGAGACAAGTTAATGAAAGCCAAGATATTTTGATTGATTGGTAGAAAATAACACGAATTAGACAGAAAAGAGTAGAAAATTGAGATATCATCATAAAATTACCTATTGTCCAATACCTAATGATTGACATATTTTCCCTTCTCTTACCAATTGTTTCCATCTTCACATAGGAATCGCATACAGTCATGATGATTTCTCCCATCTCTCTCTCTCTCTCTCACTCCCCCCAATAGATCTCCTCTGCTCTTGGTGCGGGTGGCGGCGTGGTTCCTCAGTTAGTAATTGCATTGATCAAATTGAATCGATCAAGGTCAGTGTATCAAATCATCTAATTTCCCAAAGTCGTATTTTCTCCATTGAGTTTCTCTCCTTCTGTGGATCGTGGGACAAATAGATGGTAGATGTGCTTCAGGGATTCCAAAAAAAAAAAAACATAGGGGAAGGTTAAAATTTGGAAAGCGATGAAAATTTAAAGTTGTATTAACTGAACTAAAAGAGATGCTAAGCCACTACATTTTAGGCTTAGCTTCTACGGTAAACGACGGATATGCAAAAATTGATTTCAATTGAATGAATGTTTGAGGCAATTTTTAGCCCTTGGGTTGCTGAGTAATAAATCTGATACATAGTAGATTAGTATGAGGAATTTATCAATTATTATGATTCTTTAAATTCGTCCATCAAATTTTATGTTAAAGCATTACGTCGTCAGACATCCTTTATACTTGTCATCCCATTATCATACCAAGCTCATAAATGTTCCTAAATTCCCGTCATAATATACATAATTTACCCACATCTCATTTCTGTTCCCGTATTTCCTTGGTGTTCTATCACTTCGGCAACGTGCGATTTACTATGGAGTTTGTACAGATAGATACAAGGATTCCTCCACAAAAAGGTTCTCTGTTCCTGACTAACAAACGTTCTAATCTCCAATCAATGAATCCTTTCGATCCCTAGTCATAAGCTTAAGTTATTTCAGAACATCATTTCATTTCATTTCATTTCATTTCGTTTGGTTTGATTAACTTCTACTTGAATGGGGAAACAGTTGAAGATCAGGAGAAGTTCATGATCATTGTATGGCCAGGTGGGAGTGAAAATCGAGGGATAACGGAAAGTCCGAACTTATTTTAGTAGTCTAGACTGTGGAAAAATAAGGAAAAGCATGGTACCGATTTACGCTTAGAGGGTCTCCAGTGTCCACAGATGTTGCAAAACATGTACGAGGACCGGAAGACTTCCATCATCCCATGCTATCTGCCCTGCCCTGTGCTGTGTTAACAACGTTCCGTACTGGTAATTATCGGCATACTATTTCCACTTCCACTTCCACTTCCACTTCAACCTCAACCATGAACCCACCTACCGGATTAAACGGCGAAACGCTTGTAGAGAAACGGCAACCTTGGTGGATGCACCCTCGTGTTTTGTAAATTGCAAAGAAACCTGCTTAATCTGCTTCTGGATGTTCCTTCAAAAATAGACTGCCCTACTACTTTCCACCTACACAGTATATATATAACACCGTGTCTGCATCGGCTTGTCATCAGTATAGGTTTCGCTTTCAGGTTGCTGTTCATCAATGAAAATATGCTTGTTCAGAATAATAAGGAAGACTGAGAGGTACAATCAATCTTATCACAACTTTCGAGTACCGGTACATAGATTGGAGATGCAAATTCAGTAGACTGATATTATCATATATATGATATGACACAACCTCCGTACTTGTGTTAATCACACAGGCTTTAATTTTAACCTGTCTTTGTGAGAAAGAAGCCTCTTTTACTCTCTATCTTCCTCTTCAGTGAATCCAAACTGCTCTAATATGTTATCATCTGTATATCCATATCAACAATCATCAATACCTATTTACTTTAAAGTTTCTTCCCTCCAATCTAGCCCTTCAGCGAAAATGAAGTGAGGATAGGATAATCCTCGTGACTTTCATCCATCTCCCACCGCCCGCTGGTAGCTTAGACTTTTCACTATCTGCACCGTGCACGTTAAAGAGAAAGAGAAGAAAACTTAAACCAGCGCGTCAATTTCCCTTTTCTTTTCTTCTCATCCAATCAATCCATTCAAACGAAAATTCACCAGTCATTCGCGCCAAATCTTCGACAACAAATCTTTCCTTTCAGCGCTTGACAACCTCTCGATCTCCAAATGCTTCAAGATCAAGAGACTGTACTCTCTAATTGGCTATTAACTCATTTCTAAAATTCTGCAAATTCTTGGCTTCGGTACAATCTGTACCAATGATTTATTTTTATAGTCGCCAGCCGCTGCAGTGAGGGCCAGTACTTATGGTTTGTATCTTGTTATGGATATCGTTTCTAAATATTCTATTCGAAGGTACACGGTCGACGCGTGAGTGACCCTTTTAGACATGGGCATGTACGATCAAAGTAAAATGTATGGTTGATGACCTTTTAGTCGTCTAGAACAATGTGTTTCCGAAGCAGAAGAAGTCTCTTACAAAATGCTATATGACGAAGTTAAATGCTTGATTTGGTAGGCAACAAAGGAAGTTTGGTCTCTCTTCATATTCAAAAACTTCCTCGCCATTTCTGGAATCTTTAACTTTCATTGTTCATATCTCACGAGAAAAGAGAACTCTGATACTAATTTTATCTTTCTTTGTTTCCTTTTCATATCTACAAATCGTCCTCGTGGTGATTTCCCTTTTTATGCTTTTGTGATTGTCACATTCTACATTGCTTCTTCTTGTATCTTCTACTTCTACTTCTAATCAGTCCTTCATCCTATTGATACTTTGTATTTGGCTGTTCGAGCACGACGTTCATTACTTCAAGCATATACATCAGGATTTGATACATTTGCGAGGAGAGAAGTAGCATTATACATCATTGGAGATATGGAGGGAATTCGAGTCAACAAACATTCGTTATTGGCGGCCGTTTGTATTTTCAGCGCAACCTTTGCGCAAGCAAATACTATCTTCGAGCGGGCAACATGTCCACAATCGAGTTATACACAATGTACAAACGTGGGGCTACCTTCGGACTTTTGCTGTCCTCCTACGTCGACTTGTATTGCTTTAGCACAGAACACCACCTTATTATGCTGTCCTAGTGGGAGTGATTGTACCACTATACAGCCCATTACTTGCGACATAACTCAACAGAATATCACTGCACATCCTGATAATACACTCAAAACTACAGCTTTGACAGCGACTTTGGGAAAATGTGGCAGCAATTGCTGTCCATTTGGATATACTTGCGTGAATGGCAACTGCCAGATGAATGCCGATCAAGCAGATTCCGTTCCAGGTCAACAACAGAGTTCTGCGGCGAGCAGTGCAACATCATCCGTTGCCACGATCTCAGGTACAAAAGCAACCGCTACCTCAACCAATCCCTCATTATCCATTATCCCATCCTCTACCTCGGTTGCGTCTTCAACCGGAACACCTATTACCATCATCCCAAAGACATGCAGCAAATACCCCATTGATGCAATCCTCGTAGGTCTCTTCCCTGGCATCGCTCTAGGAGTCATTCTCGCCCTTCTCGGCGTGTGCTTTCTCGGTCGACGCAAAGAAAGCAACCGCAAAAGTGGCTCTTCCTTCGGAAATATATCCGACCCGGTTCCCACCAGCGACGTGCGTACCGATTTCCTTCGCAAAATGCCCCAAACCCCCTCCACATCCGCCAGCGGTACTCCTCGAAGACATAACACTGTCAATCGTGTTCGATCACTATTTCGAAAATCCACCGCCACAGGAATGACCAACAGTCCACGCATGGCATTTCAAAATAGTCCACCTCCCGCACCACCCATCCCTCTAAATATACAAAGACAAAAACAAACACTAGTACCCGAGGGCCGACCCATCACCCCGCCTTTACAACGCGAACCTAGTTTTGAAGATATAAACATTTTTACCGATGCCGATACCGCGAGTTCCTTTCGTGCAGTGAGGAATCAACAACATCCACAGAATATAAATTATCTAGGTGTCCCACCAGCATTTGGAGGACAGGAGAGAGGAAGTCATCAAACGACATTTACGGATATGATGGAGAGGAGTGGATTAGCGGGATTGCAGAAGGGTCAACGTACGTATCAGCTTCTTGAAGATAATTTATCTAGACGGGAGGGATGGAAAGATAGGGAGGGATAGATTGTGATGTTTTGGTTTTGGTTTTCTTTTTTGGTTTTTTGACTTTTATTTTTATTTTTGTGGTGTTGTTGCTGATTTGTTTTTTTTCTCGGCGAAAAGCGTATGTTTATCGAGGGAATGAAACGGCTTATACACCCAGTCCGCCGCAAAGAGAGAGGATGGGGAAGGAATGATATGATTTGGATGTATGATGGAATGAAGATTATATTATATTATATTGTATTGTGGCGTTATGGTGTTACTTATGAAAAGGACTCGGGAAGTATAGGTAGTCTGCACAAAAGACGGGATTGGAGGGAAGAACAATATTATCCGCGAGTCGGATGGGAGTATTGGTGGGATTGGGATTGGCATAGGGATATATTATATACGGTATTCTAATATTCATTTTGGGAGTTTTTTGTATATAGACTGCATAGGTATTGAGATTTTATAGGATACAGGATAGGATAGGATATAGGATATATACCCTCTTTTTCTATTGTGGTATTGGTTAGATATTAAAAAAGAATTTAAAATATTATATACTACTCTACGTTACTTAATCTACGCATAGCGCACAACACACTATCTATCTAATTTGTTGAGTATCTAGGAGTCAGTCTATAAGTTATATAAGATATTATATTATCAGCTTATTTACTGTATTGTAGAGCGCTTTGAGAATATATTATGCGATATACTATACAATATGCTATACGATATACTATGCAATATACTATGCAATATACTATACAATATACTATACAATATACAATACTTAGGTATGTATTTATTATTCTCATCTCGTCATCTCGTTATCTCATCTCGTTATCTCGTTATCTCATCTCGTTATCTCGTCATCTCATGGTATATATTCGGATGAGTTAGATATTGTTCCGGTGATTATCTACCTAGGATTAGATGGATGGTACGATTCTGATTTTGGTGTGTAGTTGGGTGGCTGTTGGAGTTGAAGGATGTGAGGATGTGAGGATGTGAGGATGTGAGGATGTGAGGATGTGAGGATGTGAGGATGAGGATGTGAGGATGTGAGGATGTGGATGTGAGGATGTGAGGATGTGAGGAGAGGATGTGAGGATGTGAGGATGTGAGGATGTGAGGATGTGAGGATGTGAGGATGTGAGGATGTGAGGATGTGAGGATGTGAGGATGTGAGGATATAATGTTTGAAACTATTATATTCATCCCATCGCAGGCATTTGAATTACTCTTTGGCATTATGCAGAAGGCAAGTATAATGGAAGATATAGTTAGTTTCGAGACTACTTGCAAGGACATATCTTTCTGCTATAAGACCTTTTGCAAAATACACTGTGAAAAGTTCATTGGACAAAAAACTTATCATATGTGAGGGTATTCCAAATAGAACGGAGTGGAAAGCTCGTATTGTGGCATATCTTCATTTTTTGTTCCATTATGTCTATCTAGATGGAGGGGAAAGGCTCATTTGTGGTTTGCGGATTCTGCCCGTGGAGAATTTCCATCGGGGCGAGTAACATAGAATGAGTGAGTATTCTGCGTGTTGCGCAGAGTATTTCTTCTCCAACTGAGCTAGCTATAAGTAATAGTATTTTGGTCCGCAATCTTTTGTTCTACACTTCTAAATGCAGTTTCTTCGAGACCTCACATATAGTACATCCAATACCTTGAACGCCATCTCCCAGATATACCACAGAGTAGCTTTCTCCGCCTCAGTATCTTTGATAGGGCACGATCTTATTAGGATTCTAGTCCCGCTCATAGCTTGGGAATGAGTTCCCAGATAAGGCTGCGTTGTTTGCTACCACAGCCCAATCAATGACATTCCACCAATTCTCCACATATACTTTCTTTCCTCCCACGTTATCCACTCCCATTCCGTAGTCGGGAATCCATACGTGTTCCCATGTATTGACGCAAAGAATGGGGATGAGCTCGATTCCTCCCGGTGGTTTCCTATCCCTACTCAGTGCCCCATGTGCTCCAACTGCATTTACAGGTGGCCCCGCCAACCTCTGTCTGTGGAAATCTGTCATATTATCACTCTCGGTATTCATATCCTTCGGTTGTCTCCTGTAGTGTGCACCAGGGAATGGCGAACCCGCTAGATATGTAGTCAATAACGAAAGGTTACCGAATCGATCCTTCATTAGCCATACAAATCCCGGCCCAAACATTTTACTAGCTGTGATGACGAATTCTTTCTTGAGCGAATCGACAGATGAGAATGAGGCCTCGATGGCGAGTCGAAGTCGCTCTGACATGTCGGGTTCGCTTGTGGGGTTGGGTTGGATGCAGTTGAAGAAGAAGTTGTTGTTGAATGCCATTGATGCATAGTTGAAGGTTGCCGCTTGATCTGGATCACGCGCAGTCATGATGGCAATTTCTTTGGGTTGTCTTGCTTCGAGGTGAGGGATTCCTTTAGAAGTATTAGTGATAAAGTTATATTGTGGGACATATGCCCGCAGTTCCAAAGAAAAGTCGCCGTAACTTGTACTTCTAGAGGAAACATCCCCTCGCAGATTGAATGGTTTTGCCATCAACTGCAAAGCAATTCATATGATAAGAAATAACCCACCTGCTGTTGCGTCGGTCAATTTGTCCACCATAAGCTTCTGATATGCAGTCCACGAGAGCTCGAAAGCTTGCGGCCCAATGAATTCACGAATGCCATTTGTGAAATCATGTCTCAATGGAGGCACCTTTTGGGTAAAACTCCTGATGAAGTTCCTCTGTACAGAGCGCCCTATCCTCGGGAAGCGCGAGCGGAACATATTTGGAGGGGTGATGGCTTCTGAATCTCGAGGAGATATTTCGCGATCCAAAAAATTGTATGGAGGTCCGCAAAGTCCGCAATTTGCCTCAGGCCTCAATAGCGGCCAACTCCGCTATCCTATCAATGTTGATGCGGGGAGGCTTTATGGCTTTACATCTCCAATATCATATTCACTATCGACTTACTGAGGATGAACAATCAAAGTTATTATTGGAAGTCTTTTACTTCGTTTTTGGATCCCCCTTGATTGGTTGTGGCAGTGAGATTTAGTATTTAGTGAAGTTTGCATTGTGTGAACATGGCTGAGGATAATATGGAGTACAATAAGGCGGTAGAAGAACTCAGGAAGCATGAATATCCCATGCTCAAAGGTAATGAAATATCTCAAATATGTATATGCCAAGCTGATAAACTTTCCAGATGCTGTTTACCTTGATCACGCCGGTACAACCCTTTATTCGAAGTCCCTTATGGAGAGATATATGGTGGATATGATGTCAAATTTATACGGGAATCCACATTCCGCCTCTACATCCTCGCAGTTATCGACTTCGCGCATTGAGAATACTCGTCTGAGTGTTTTACGGTTCTTTAATGCCGACCCGGCAGACTTCGATGTGGTGTTTGTGGCAAATGCTACGGCTGGAATTAAACTTGTTATGGATGCATTCAGAAGTCAACCAGATGGATTTTCATATGGGTATCACCAAGACTCACACACTAGTCTTGTTGGAGTGAGAGAGGATGCTACTTCAAGTCGTTGTCTAGATGATCATGCTGTGGAGCGTTGGTTATCTGGGTCAGAATATCTTGTAACAAAGAAACATGATACTGAGATTGGGCTTTTTGCATACCCAGCACAATCAAACTTAGATGGCAGACGGTTACCATTATCTTGGCCAGAAAAGGTGCGAGATCTTAGCTGTCAGACTCGGTCAACCACATATACATTACTAGATGCCTCTGCTCTAGTTTCTACTTCCCCGCTAGACTTGAGTGATGCTAGAAAGGCAGCAGATTTCACGGTTCTTAGCTTCTACAAGATATTTGGATTTCCTGATCTAGGTGCACTGATCGTGCGAAAAGACTCTGGGGCGATACTTCAAACGAGAAAGTATTTTGGAGGTGGCACTGTGGAAGTGGTAGTGTGTTTGAAAGAGCAATGGCATGCACCGAAGGGACAGTCATTGCATGAAACCTTAGAGGATGGTACTCTACCTTTTCATAATATCATGGCTTTGGAAGCCGCAATAGATGTCCACAGATCACTGTATGGTTCTATGGAGCGTATTGCAAATCATACCACATTTCTTGCACGAAAACTGTACGAAGGGTTGAAATCGATACGGCATGCCAATTCCGAACCAGTGTGTATGATTTATTCTCATGGCTTTTCCTGCGAAACTTCCTCTCAAGTGCAAGGACCTACTATAGCTTTCAATGTCAAGAACAGCTTCGGGGCGTGGGTAACCAATATCGAATTTGAGAGGTTGGCTTCTATTAGAAACTACCATATCCGTACCGGCGGCCTTTGTAATCCTGGTGGTGTTGCATCGGCATTAGAGCTCCAACCTTGGGAAACGAAAAGGAATTTCTCGTCTGGTCTCCGATGTGGGGGAGAGACCGATATTTATGCGGGTAAGATTACAGGGGTTATTCGCGTGAGCTTAGGAGCTATGAGCACGATGAGTGATGTTGAGTCGTTTCTTTTATTTATGGAAGAGTTTTTCGTGGACCAAACGGCCGTATCCTCTACTGACGATGACACTGCAACTCTTGAGTCGATTGACATGTATGTCGAAAGTCTTACAGTTTACCCAATCAAAAGTTGTGGTGGCTTTGAAGTCCCGAAAGAAACTGCTTGGGAAGTCAGACCAGAAGGCCTTGCTTGGGATAGGGAATGGTGCCTTGTTCATCAAGGCACGGGGCAAGCATTAAGTCAAAAACGCTACCCACGAATGGCTTTAATCAAACCAGCAATCGATTTTGTTTTAGGATTGCTAAAAATTCGATATCGAGGATCAAGTTCCTCTAGTCTTGCGGATGAGATCAATGTCCCTTTATCTTCTGACCCATCATTCTACAAAACTCCAAATAATATTCATTCATTATCATCAAGGGTTTGCGGAGACGCTATCGTGGCACGGATTTACTCCAGTCATGAAATTAATGATTTCTTCTCCAAGATTTTGGGTGTGCATTGTGTTTTGGCACGATTTCCTGCTGGTGGAAGTGGCCCTTCTTCAAGACATGCAAAGGCACACATGCAACAGCACCAAGAACTAAATCGTCCAGTCACAAATGAGAAACCAAGTATCAACTCCTTTCTCGGTCCTCTGACACCGCCGGATTCTGATAGTGAAAATCGAAAAAGGCCGATATTACTATCAAATGAAAGCCCCATACTTGCAATCAATAGGTCCAGTATCGATATGCTAAATGAAGAAATAGCCAAGAGTGGCGGCAAGCTTGCTTCAGCATCTGTCTTTCGAGGTAACATTGTACTGGCATCAACCAGATTCAATGATCGTCAGCATTCATATAGCGAGGATCATTGGAAGACGTTACGCATTGGTTCGGAGACTTATCAGATGCTAGGATCTTGTCGGCGTTGTCATATGATATGTGTTGATCAGGATACTGCAGAGAAGAATGAAGAGCCCTTTGTTACGTTAGCCAAGACACGAAGGTTTGAATCTAAGGTTTTCTTCGGCTCTCATATGTGTCATGTACCATCATCGTTGCCCTCCAAAGAGCACCAATTCCCAGTCATCAAAGTGGGAGACAGGGTTTCTATTGGGCTGTGAGTGGCAAGGGCTGTCTGTACAATACAATATAGCAAATCATATATTTGTACACGAGTTTGATTACTCTTTTTGTTGCATTGATTGCGGTGATGAGGATGTATTGTGACTCTTATGTCGTTGATATGGATGCCAACGATGTTGATGGTAGCTGGTATGTTCTTCTAGAGCCAGTCGTGGGATTCTAAAATATGTAGGTACTAGGTAGCCTACCCTTGATCCACATTCCTGGTTTCAAATTCCTTACCAGATGGTTGATGGATGTTTGGAGCTTCATCGATGTCGAGTCGCCTATAGAAGTCGTGTTTGTTTTACCGACACCAACTACAAAGGTGTAGGATAAGGAAGGCGCATATTTCTACAACGCTCTTCTTATAGATGGCATAATAAAAGCAGTGTTTCAAGTTCTGAGTCCGGATTGAGCCGCGTGATTGCCTACGCAATTGCTCGCACAACCAGGCTGCGAGGCAGATTTATACACTTAGTATACTCCATATAAGTACCTAATTACACTCTGTTTGAAAAGTTTTTCGGAATGAGTACTCCACATGATTCCGTTTCTGCTGTTTATCGGCCTTTGCAATTTTTGATGTTAATGACTCAGCTTGACAGTAGTGCCAGTAGCGTTCTCCTAGTCGTAGTAGTAGTAGTAATAGTAGTAGGTTAGTTACCCTAATTTAGTATTGCACATTTTCACTTATCATAGATTGTAAAATCACTTTCATCGCATAAAACCCGAAAATATTGAGATAACTTCCCCGAAATAAAAATAAATACCTCGCTGCCGCTTGAGAGCCGAGCCGAGTGTCGTTACAATTGTTTCAATTACACACTCCAAGACTTCGCAGCGCAAGAAGGTTCCATTTCCCTACATTTCCAGAATTCTCGGAATTATTATTGGCTAAGGTCTTCTGTGGCGAATCTCAGGTCATATTCCTCAGTTTGAAAGACTACGAAATTCACTATTTAACTTTGTGTTCCCATCTCGAACTGATTTATTTCATAAATCAATAAAAAATGGCGGATTCTCATCCTATCGACTCAAGCGACAACCACGATATGGATACTGATAATCACGAGGACATCAGTGAATTTGACGACTTCCCCGACGATGATGGTAACTTTGATGACTTCAATAACGAAAGCGACAATCTCCATAAATCGGCTCCTTCCTCCCCAAAAGAACACAATATGGAAGAAGGTACGACGACAGTCTGCGATATTAAACTTGCGGACGAAAGGACCACCCTTACATTTGCCAAGTTTGAGGAATTTCCCGAGGAACTTCAAATGAATATATGGAAATACGTTGCACTCCATGTCAGACGCACCATCATCATGAAGTTTGAACGGGATAGTTTCATGTTTGCTAATTGTCCCCCAACACCACCACTCATGCACGTATGCCGTCAAGCTCGAAAATATGGCTTGGAGATCTTCCAACCCGTTAATGCGCTTGGAATCCCCCGTGACATTAGAAATAACCGCACCTGTCCCGATTTTTATTTCTACGTCAACCCCATCAGCGATGACTTTATCTTGAGATTCGGAGACGAGACTTATTGTCCACAACCGGCTTATTCTCCCATAGAGTCTAGTACATCGTATCATGAACTTGATTTGAAGGCTGCGGAAATGGGACTTCAGGTTGAGTATGAGGCATTGGTGCACAGACGTCAAGTACGTATTATCAACGCTCTAAATGCTGTCTCGTTGGCTAATAATGATGCAGATACATTTAATTCGCCAGTTTGCTCCAGCTCCTCTTCAAATTCAAACTTTTTTTGCTGCTCCTATTGCTGCTCAAGCTTTCGCTCCTCAATTTCAACCCCCTCAAATTCAAAATTTTCCTTATGCTTTACCTGTTGCTGCTCAAGCTCCCGCTCCTCAAATTCAACACCCTCCTCCTCCCCAAATTCAAAATCCTCCTCCTGCTGCTCCTGTTGCTGCTCAAGCTTTCCCTCCTCAATTTCAAACTTTTGTTCCTATTACTGCTCAAGTTTTCGCTCCTCAATTTCAACCCCCTCCTCAATTTCAATTTCAAAATCTTCCTTTTGCTGCTCCCACGGCTCTGAATCATGCTGCTCCTTATGCACTACAGCCGCATTTAAATGCAGCTCAAGCCATAGTAGCACCACAACAAGTCGCTCAAGCACCGCTACCTCTTCCACCACCACCACCCGGCGAGCCAGTTTTCCCCGCTGCCAACATGCTTCCGCAATTCTTCACCAACATCCGATCTGTTGGCATCAACCTCGATCTTCCCTTCTCATGGGGCTTTGACTTTTCCCAGATGGACCCAGACTCTCTTCGAAACTGGGCTCAAGATGTTATTAAAACCAAATTCGACGATGTATTCACCGAGGTCCTGAATCGCTTCCCTAAGCTCGAATATGCATTTGCGGTTGTTAGAGCACATGGTCGTAGTAACCAGGATTTCAACGAGAGGTTCGAACTTGAGCCTGATAAGCAAAATTGGAGGAGGGTGGGCATGGCCAAGGGGGAGGGTGTGATTATGGGAAAAGACGAGTTTAAGCAGTTGGAGTATGAAGGTAGAAGATGGTTTATGGAGAGGATTGATGGCGGTGGTGGTTTGAATAGGGTCGATTTTGAATTGTATGTTCAGAGGAATATTCATTGGGAGATTTAGAGAGTGCGGATGGGATGGGGTTTGGTGCGAGGTTGGTTACTTTATCATGAGTTTGGGGGTCTTCCTATCGATGGCTTCAAGCAAAGACACTGGATATAAGCTTTCTTCATCAACACCTCCACCTCTCCAACACTTTACTTCTTTACTTACATCAATCCACGAACATCACCACGGCGCATACAAGGAGAAGGAATGATAAACACCCATCCCCTCAACTCAGAAAATAAAGGAGTTAATTTACTTGGGATTTTTACTTGGAATTTTCGTGCAAGGAAATACGGAGGAAAATATATGGAGTTATATTTCTACCAAAAGCCAGAAGGATATGCATGGGGAATTTTTCGTTTGTTTTATCGATGAGTTAGTTGCTGGTACTTGGTTAGGTTAGGCTAGGTTTGGAATTGGATGGGAATTGGGTTATTTGGGTTATTTAGTAGATGGTAATGGATATAATGGACATAATGAACATAATATAGTGGATATTGAAGTAAATGTGGGGTTTTGTGTGGTGTGGTGTGGTGCGATGCGATGCGATGCGATGCTATGTGTATGTGTATGTGAGGTGTGTGATACGATGTGAGGTATCAATAAATACTTGATATATACTAATATCTCCCATCGTTCGTATTCCGTGAGAATTATGGTGATTTTGCAGGACATCAGATATACGTAGAATTTTTGGGAGGTGGTAAGTATATTGCTTTTGTTGAGAATAAATTACTTCGTATAGAACGAATCAGAATATTACTACACCTAAATCCGATGCCCCTTCCCCCATAGATACACAATCTCTCATTGAGACCCCTCACTGTCTCTTCTTCGAAACGGATCTGGTAACATGCCCACTTACACTCCTTTGCTTCTTCTCCAATTCTTTCTTCTCTTGTTCCTCCTTCTCATACTTCTCCACCTCATCTTGATCCTTACGTTCCGCATACCATTGACCCGCCTGCAAAACCAACACTCCCACCAACACCAATGCCAAAATCGTATTACTGGCCGCCAAAACCCTCAAACTATCTTCTCTCCCAACTCCCACTTCTCCTTCTGGCGCACCCGCTTCGCCATACAATCCGAGTGTCACAATGCGCATGCCTTTAACAATATTGGTAATATAAACGACGACGCCCACGACATAGAGAACGAGCGATGCGCCATCAAACAGGAGGTTAGCTTCAGAAGGCTTGAAGAGCTTGGTGAAGAGTCCGATGAATCCGACCGAGACGACAATGTGTAGGATGCGTGGGATAATTGGCGGGGAAGCATGCATGAATTTTAGATGCTCTTCGATGAAATTGTAATAGGCATCGGGGGTACTTTCAGTGGTCCAGAGGAGAGGATAGTCGTAGGGGAACGAGGAGAAGAGAATACCGAGGAAAAAACATACGGCTGCGATGTGTTAGTTGGATTGAGATGGAATTTGATTGAGGAGTGAAAACTTACGACCGATGATCATGAAGGTCGCGAAAGAACTCGCGCCTCCTTGACCTCGAGGCTTGTCGTATGTCTTGAATATTGAGACCTTAGATGTATCCATTTTGCGCGTGCGATTCGTGATATAATGCTGCTGAGAGGTTTGAAGGATTGAAGATTGGAATTGGATGGTTTCTCGAATTATTGAGTTGTGCGAATGTTCCACCGGTGGGTGGTAATAATCCTATCTTGTTCAGGTGGGCTGGGCTTGCTACAATAGTGGGGTGATGAAATAGATCGATTGAGTCTGGCTTGTTAAGGTTATTTTCAAATAATTTTCAATATCAAATGAATGTATTCGAATTCATAGAATACATGTGAATGCGGCGACAATAGATTGAAGTTATATAATATCAGATGAGGAAGAAATTATTGACAAGCTGAAGATAACACATGTACAAAGTAGAAGTTTTAATACGGCAAGATGATAAATTACAATAAGTTTCAATCTCAGGTGGAGACCAGGATAAGAAGGACGCTAAGAAGATTTTGGGGGATTTATGATTTACATATGTCAACGAATCATTAGAGATTAGAGGGGTAAAAGGTCATGTAAAATTGCCCGGTGAATCCGGTCTATGGTAATTATTGCAATTTTAACCATCAACATGTGCGAACAAAATAGCGTCAAAGGTAGATTGAATTCTCTTTGTTTTCTTGGTATGGTCATGACAAGGTAATATGTTTTAAACAGGCAAACAATAGGAAAAAGAGATCTTTCCTGAGGCTCAAATGTCTACGAAGATTCTCCACTCTCTCTCTCTCTCTCTCTCTCTTCACTTCACTACAACTCCATATCTACAAGTAAAATCTATTTTGGACAATTGAATTCTCATCATATTTCTACCTTCAAATATTCAGAAATCTCAATTATGATGGAAATACCCTTCTATATCTTCTCATTTCTGTCTCTTTTTATTATATGTCTTCTTGTTATCATTGTGCTCCTCATTCAAAACTATGTTGACGAAAAACGTCTCATTGCTACACCTTCCATTAGGAAAGACGAAGCTATTCTCACAGCATATGCAAGTATCAAAATCAGTGCATCTGCGGACGAAGTTTTTGATGCAATAACCTCATTTGAAAGATATGGAAGTGGATTCTCCCAATACAAATGGGATAATGGTCAGGATAAAGTGCCAATCGTGGGCGCGAGGGGACTTTATTCGGTGAGATATTCTCCATTGCAAGAGAGTTGCATACAATTAACTTCTGTCTAGTTTCGAGTCGAAGATATACGAGACCGTTGTGTACCTGTTGTCTTGACTTTGCTGGATCCTGCGCATAAGAAGATGGCGGCGAAGTCTACTCAATACCCCGATTGGCTTCTTGGCACGGAGAGAGTCCAGGAAGTTGTGCCTATTAAAGGCAAGACGAATGTTTGTGAGTATAGGACTTGGATAACGTTACAGGGGCTTGCGGCATATTATCCTTTGTTGACGGCGAAGGAAGAGCTTGAGGATGTTGCTAGGGATGCGGCTACGGAATTGAAGATGTTTGTTGAGACACGGAAGCGCCAAGGTTGATATTGGAAACATATTTGATAATGGTCAAAGATCAGGAGACGAACCTCAACACTTTCTCTTGACGGCCAGGTTTTTCGTCCTTCATCGATTACCTGGGACTTTACGAAAGAGACGTTCGACATTATTGTATACCATCGATCATACCGAAATGGGATATCAGTGGGAACATGGAAGAACGCAGTGGATATAAAATTACTTGTATTCGCGAGTATTGTTACCCAGTTCTATTCAAACTATACACACCCGTATTACATCTTAACACCGCCGGAATTAAACCATTCTCTCCTCTGTATGGTGAACGGCTGCCTTCTCATCTAGGCCACCTTCAGTCTCACCGCCGATCTGAAGATCATGTTCCGCCGCAATGACTCTTGCCTTCTCGGTCGCAACTTGACCACCAACGAGCGCATTGTCTCCGTCGAAATGCTTCACGATTTCTTCCAAAGGAGTGTTACGTGTCTCGATGTAAAACTTCCAGACGACGAAGAACTCAAAGGCCAACCATATGCAGTAGAATATGTAATACTTCCAGTGGAGATGGTTCAAAGCAATCGGGTTAACATATTGGTTGAAGAACAACGAGAGGTCAACCGCCAAAAACATAATTGTCAATCCCTAGAACTTCAATTAGCACGGCTAGCAAAGCGCGGAGGGATTCATTACCTTTGCACGGATGTTGTATGGCAGAATCTCAACACCATAGCCAACCAGAAGTCCTGACCACGCACAGTTATAGAACACGTAATAGAGGAAAATCATGACGACCACTGCATGTGCAGAAGATGTACTTCCATGCATCGAAAATTGAGCCGAGCAAATTGTCCAAACAACAAAGACAGCAAGCATTCCTCCCGTGGATACCAAGAACAATAGACGTCGACCGAGTCTATCAACGAAGAAGCACATTCCGATGGCCACGATCATGTTGACAATTTGAAGGATAGCATTGATCAAAAGCTTGGTAGTCGAGCTGTGGATACCGATTTGTTCCAATACGATGTTAATGTAGTAGCTGAATTATCATGTCAATTTTCATCTCCCCATATCTTTGACTGATGCAAACTCACCTGACAAGACCATTTCCTGACCACTGGGAGAAGAAACCGAGAGAGACGAGGATAATAAGGCGATGTCTATTTCCAGGAGTCTTCCAAAGCTCGGCCCATGGGTTGCTCTCTACTTCTTTCTCGAGTGATATTGTTTGGCGAATTTCCTGGTATTCGAGCTGCACAACCTCATCATCTTGATTTCCGGAAGCATGTACGTCTGCCAAAATCTTAAGTGCTTGTTCGTTTCTACCCTTTGCAATGAGCCATCTTGGTGATTCGGGTACGAACCTGACTTAAATTAGCTTTTACTCTGCCATTAACACGACAAGCGAAGACTCACCAGATGAAGGTCATTTGGAGTATGGAAGGGAAAGCCTGTACGACGGACGGGGCTCTCCATGACCAATTTCCTACAATGTTGTTCGTTCCTGAAGATCAGGTCAGCTGAAATTCAAAATGTTTCTTTTATAGCTGTATTTCATACCGAATGTTAACCATGCGGCAACGAAACTTCCAATGTACCATGTTGTATTATAAATGGTCGTGTAGATGGCCCGATGTTGTGGATGGACAAGTTCAGTGATGAGCAATGGCGATGCACCATGGGCTATTGCGACTCCAAATCCGATTAAGAATCGAGCACCCACGAACATGGCAAATGAGAATCCCAAACTCTGGAGAAGTACACCGATGAGCATGAGTATGCAGCCGATCATAACACCTGTGCGTCTGCCCAGTATATCCGCAGCATATGGTACGAATGGAAGAGCGACGAGTGAGCCGACGGACATGATACAGTTGAGGAGTCCAAGTTGAGAGGCTGTGGGATGGAAATCTAAGGCACATGTGTAAGCCTCATACTTCAGACAATTCGTTATAGAAACACTCACAAGATTCCCAGGCGGGAAGGGATTGAAGACCGTTCATCATGGAGCCATCGTATCCGTTGGTCGCAGAGGTCAAAACGACGAACATCAAGCAACAGTACAAGCCTCTCATTCCCTTTTGCTTATACCATGTTACTCGGGGAAACTCCTGGCCCGCGAGTTCGAAAGTGGCTTTCGTACGTTGGAAATCCATGTTGACTGCAGTAACAAAACCTGCGATGCCTCAAGATTACAGATCACGCAAGTAATTCTAGGAAGGCCAACGAATTCACTTGTGATTCACTACACTCTCACGACCTGTATTTCTCCACAGGGGAAAACATGGGATTATATACATTTCCCATTTGAACACCCTGGATTTATTTTATCCTTCCTTATTAACCGGAATTCGCTCTGTACCTCGTTCAAATCGGCCACACGGAACCACGGTCCGCATAAAGCTTCAACTTACTATAGTTACCTTGAACGCTCTGTCGGTAAGCAGCACTAACACCTTCGAACATCAGCTGTTGAGGTCTCGCCTGTGGAAGTGGGATGGAAACGAGGCCTAAGATGGTAAGGACTGAGCATTTACCCTAGTCTGGGGACTCCTCACCAACAAATAAAAGTTTTCCAAGATTTTTATTCCCCAGGTTTCTCCATACCGCCCCGCAGTTTATGGTTGTTTGCCATCCGTTTACTAGGATGATATAGGCTATATCCACAAAATGTCGGGTGGCGCCGGTTAAATATGCCATGGTCCATGGTCGCTCTCACCGTCACCATTAAGCAGCTAAGGCTCGTCGTATATCCATTTATGGTCAAGCGAATGTTGGTACGTTCAATCAGAATATTCGGAGTGGATCTACAGAAGAATTGTGAGATGTTGAAACTTGATGGAGAGATCGACACGTTGATTTTGCATCGTATGTCAAAGTTGCATCTAGGCTGATCTAATAATGTAAAGTGAGTGACCTACCCAGAGGCAAATTTCTTACTTGTTCAATGGAAAGGAGTAAAAATATCTCAGGTAAATGGAGTTTCAAAGGCCAACACAATAGATCGTGGTTTGATCTTTCAGCCTACGTGGTAGATTTGAAAGTACAGCTAGGTTCGAACTACCTACAGTACATTTGTACTTGTCTGCCTGACGTGGAATTTATTCATTTTATGAGCCTTATGTAAGGCACATTATGAAATGAACGGACGGGCGGACGGTTGGTCCAATCAACCCTATTATGCTTGGCCTTCATTTACGGCTCCACGATCTGAAAGTTAACGAACTACTTCAGTCGAGTGCGGCGCGGCCGAAATAGTGCGAGATGAATCCCGTTTCTGTCTGGTGTGGAATCTATTGATTTTTTGATTCCTAGGTAAGGCATGTCTTCGGATGAGCGAACGGACGAACGATTCAATCAATCCTATTATGCTATGCCTTTCTTTCATGATTCCTCGAATTGAAAGTTACTAAACTACTCCAGTCGAATGCGGCGAAATCTAAACATACAGTGAGGAAAATCCCGCGGGTTCCACTGTATGAAAGGAACTATGAGAAGTCAAAGCCTTGAGCCTTATTATCCTCTTTCGTACGAGACAACGAGGTTCTGAGTTATACACGATCTTTGTTACGTCGTGAGCAATGGCCTGTTGTGCTTCCCGGTCCAAAGATTACAAATCCATCGAAGGGATGAGTGATTCCTTCAGAACCCGACTACGACCCGTGGATATGGAACCATTTTTGTGGCCTCAATAGCGCCCACTCGATGTACCTTGCACAGATCAAAAGAGGGTCTCAATAGACTTTGAAGGATCACGCGAGCTGGTGATGTCCGCTCTATTTTATGGATTGGGATTTCACATGATCCATTGAGCTCCGTCTTGGTAGAAGTCTTCCTTCTACCCACAAAAATAAGCATGATACGGGAGTAGTAATCTACTCACATGTATCACGCATCCCATGTCCGTTCCCTCGGAGCATTAATCATCGGCTTTGCTACGAAGCGTCATCACCAGAGCGTCGATATGGTTGAATATCACTCGCATATGATTGGAGCATCGGAAGTTTCTACGCCTAGTCAAGGGCGTTTCGAACATCCTCATGAGGTGATGATCTCACAGCGACTGGATGGATGATGGTGATGGTGACAGCACCAAAAAGAATATTGCTTGTCGGGAATCTCTCAATGAGAAACCTATCATATGTCATGGCGCCCTCAGATCACACTTGGTATCAACTCCATCGCATACTCAAAGGCATATTGATACATTCAGATCCCACTGCTATAATTGTTGGTTCTTAGAAACGACAAAATGAGATTTTGGCTCATTTTATTTTTTGATTATACTAATCGACACACTTGATTGAGGGGGAGTTTTTGAGTCTTCCATTTAGGCTTTTTTCAAGATTGTTTAATCTTTTATACAATCATATAATATCATTTGAACTGTTTGAGTAATCCCGGGTTGAGAGGATTTGGGATTGATACCTTTCGCATCTGGATCGGCAATAAAAAATCATTTTTCCGATTACATGAGCCTCAAACATCTAAAGGAAATTAAAAATCATGTGGTTTATTTAATATTCAATCAACAAATGATTATTCCCAAAAGATTTTTATATCTGTGAATTTCCTCTACTCAGAATTATCGATTGATGTAATAAAAAGTAGGAATATATAAAATGCTCTTCTTTTGTCGTTTTTGAGAGTCAACGACTATAGATTTCACTAAATTCCGCGTCTTGTCCCGGGTTATCTTAGTCATGCTAGAATAATTTATATGGGGCAATTCCCACGAAATACTGATCCCTTTCATTACTAAGAGTTGAGATATGATGATTAACGCTGGCCGCCTTGAGGCCATCTGATCTTGTTGCGGATAGTCCCTCGACCACTACCTGGCCAACGTAATGTAGATAGTATACGATCTATCGACCCGTAGTATTGGTTTCTCTGCTATATATGCTACAAAGGAGCAGTTTAAGCTTCATATAAAGCCTGTCAGAATCCTGGAGTACACGAGGTTGATCGCTCTAAAGAAGGATAGGGACAGCGAGATAGCATTAGCATGGGAGCATGGATTTTGAGTGGCAAACATTGACTACTTTGTTGTATAGAAGTCTTCGAGAAACTACATCGTGACATCTTTTCATTCGATAAAATAGCCCGTCTTTGTGAACTTAACCCGAACCGCGCGCTGCTGTATTGAGTCCGGTCGTCAGATAGAAACCCGGTGATATGGAACCACTCATATTCATGTCTTGAGCCACTTTCCGAACAACTATTGAGAAAGTCTCGTGGCTGGCGGCTCCATTTATCCTCGGTAGCCTTCAGGCGCGCGGAAAGAACCCAAATTGTAAGGCTATCAGTTGAAGAAAACTTTTCTGGTATAGATGATTCGACCATGCGATGCTTTCAACAATTGAACATTGGGGGGTTTGTCTGGGTGCGCGCGCGGATTGTAACATGGAGAAAATAATGAAGCGGTAAGAACAAATTACAAAATGAGAACGATAGTCCCAGTAATGAAGTTATCTGCACATCAATTCGATCTTTTCTCCTCTCAATCATCAGCTATATCAACTTTCACAGAAGATCTCATTCGTGAATTCCTTCCGAAATCCACAGTATTGTCTCTATTGGTCCCCTTCTCACCCCCATACTTAGCCCCCCATTCTCACGCTGGTCTTGGGCCCCGTTCTTCATCAATATCAAATGAAAAGCATTTTCACCCAATATCAATATCACTATCGCACACCTGCTGGACAAAGCACCAATCATTAGATCAATCATTGGAACAATCCAGTGATTTCGACTCTTTGCCGAATTAAAAGCCATACTTTTGACGCCCGACCGTTCGTGACATCCGCTCTAAGTATAGCTTATAGCCTATAACTTCACGAAGTGACCCCATTGCAGCGGAGCCAATCAAATCGAAGAAAACTCCAACCGCTCAGATTTCCTTCTCCTGCAGTTCACCACAAATATTGCTCGGGACACACAATACTCGACGCCACCTTCAGAATTCACAACATCTACATCTCATCCTATCACATCGTTGATCGCATTGAAGATTCCTTGCACGCAGCTCACTGCCACCATCATTTACCTGGACAACTCGAATGAAGAATCATTGCATTACACAAGATACATACGTTTTATCAGATAACATACCATCATTCTACTCCGTATTCCTTCGCTACTTATTACTACGCAAGTCTCTCAGTCTCAGATTCCAACTCCTAGTCAGCATTCCATCTCCAAGTACTCCCTCCGTAGACGGTCTCCCTTGTTCAATTAGACCTTTCTTCGAACTAGTCATCACAAAACCTAGTTCGAATTCTCCTCAAAGTCTCAGACCAACTTTATTATAGACAACCCAGTCACTTTATTTTTTTCGCTTCCAGAAACAACAACGGCTCGCCGCTTTTATATATCGGAACTTTTTATTACTGTTATCCAATTCCAGTATATTTCCCACGTTGGATCCCCTACCTAGCATATTATTGGATGGTCAAGCCATTTTGAAGGTCTAAAATAAATAATTGACGGCAGCGCGGTAGTAAAAGTTACCTCGAGGCTCCACTGCTCCTAATTCCCCCTTGTCTTACCAACGACCCACATCCTCTACTACCTTGCCAGGACTCCACCAAGGCGGCCTTCATCATCAATTACGCTCATTGTCAAAACCCCCAAGCGCCCTACTTTGACCTAGCCCTGGCTGCTAAATTCGTCAATACAGACATACCCTGCTCCCCTTCGCGCTATTTTCCGTTACCTTACCTTCCTTACCTTGCTGCTTCAGCTGCTGGGGAAACATTGTTTCGAATTCACATTATAATACTTCCCCAAGACCCAAAACGTCTCAACTTTTAACTACCTTCTTTACGGACCTCACCCTACCGTCGTCGCTGTTTGCAAAACCTTTTGTCTTCGTCGTCATTCTTTAGAAATAATGGAATCCCCAACCAAAGCTTCTGCCCCGGCAGCCGCAAGCGCACCTATTCTTCCTCCTCCAAAAAGAACGATGTCTTCATCCAAACCCAAGCTTCCACAACTAAAGACTCCAATGTCTTCAACTTTTCCCTCAGAGCTATCAGCTCTATCAAATTCCGCACGCAGCCCGCTTCCTGGCTATGCCGACTTTATCATCAAACAAGAAGATCCTATCAAGACTCCAATTACCCCTCCTCTTGCTTATACCGATTTCCTCAAGACGATGAATAGTCCTATCGTTACAGAGGTTAAATGTTCGAGACCAACACCTACCTCTGCACCTTCATCCGATTCTTTGACTAGCAGTGAAAGTAGTGACTGTTCATGCAACTGCGATGCGCATAAATCACCAGCCAGCTCTGTTCCTCCTACGCCGTTCACCTACCCAACATCCGCGCCATCCTCTGCAATACTGGGACGTCTTCGCATTCCAGCCTCACCGGCATCTTCATATGCTGAGTCTCCATTAAGCGCACGCTCTCCCTTTAGTGCACGAAGCGCACGTTCGCCATATGATTGGGAGGTGAGAGGCAAAGGAAGATACTTTGATATAAAACCACAAAAGCAAACACGGTCAAGCATTCGTCAGGTTAGAGAAGTTGTTACGCGAACAGTCACATATACACCTCGAATGAGCCCCGCACCAAAGGGCAAGAGAAGGAAAGTCGACCACAATGTGGAGTAAAGGATCTATGCCAATATCTTACCCCTCCTTTCGACATCATACCTATAGCATTCGTTATCGACACATTCCTTAAAAATACATCTACATCACTACTCTTTACAACATATTTCTTTTGTTACCACTGTTGTCAATCAACACATCAATACATTTTACGACTTTATGGCTTCATTTCTTGATTACGACAATAATGACACAGTCGTGTCTTATTTAGGGAGGAAAATGTACCGAGCTCGGCGAAAATAGCCTGGAGTCTCATCTGGAGTTCCGGAGTGAACATCATTCATAGCACGGCTTTGGGGATAGCGAGCGCGCTTCGATTTACAGTACAGCTTGGCTATTGCATTCGGAGGTTTGCTTGGACTTTGCAAAGTACAGGAGTAGGAGTGGAGGATAGGTTTTATTGAGGAGGATGGGACTTATTGCTGGCTGTTGGCGTATAATTTTTTACCGGCGTTTCACGGGCAAGTCTGGCGGAGGATGAATAGTTCCTAGGTGCTTGAAAGATTTCCAAGCGGGGAGGGACACAAGATATGGAAAGGAGGGGGATGGAAGCTATAGTGGAGGGTTTTGTATAAGTTATACAATAAATACAAAATCAAATACTATTACTACAAATAATTATCTACACACTATACCATACTATCATGAAAACTAAAAGTACATATCAAAATTTATTAACTAGTTCCCGACCCCCATCCTTCACCTTGCTCTAAATCTACCATCTACCGGAATGCATGCCCATCACTCCCGTGTTCCTTGCGTATGAATCATTCTCTATCCACATCAACATCTCATGATATCATATCACACTATACCTAGGATTAACTTATTAACTTATTAAGTCCCGGTCTGTTGATGAGTTGATACTGCAGTTAAAACTTCATCGCACCACGTATTTCATATCACGCATAATCACATAGTCACATAATCACATCACCAACTCCGATCATATCACATTGTTAGATGGTGTATAGTGGATGTGATTGATTGGTTAGTTGCAACCTACTTAAGATCAAGTACTGATTGTTGTGTGATTGATTGATTGATTGATTGATTCTTATATATCGTGTATATCTTATCCTGCATGCAGAGTTTTAGTGTAGCGTAGTGTATCTAGTTATATATAACATACCCCGTGAATCCACTCATCACCCATCATCCATCTAGTCACAAGGAAAGGAGTAGTACCGGTGGTGATGTGATTATTCTCGGATTATCTTCATATTTTCATATTTTCACACTTTCACATCTGTCTGTTTACTGCATGCTGCATGAAGTGAAGTGAAGTGGACTATATTTCGTATCAAATAAGCCACGGGGCGATGAAGCTACAGGGTCGGGGGTTTGGGGATATGTGCTAGCTATCGAGAACTAGCTTCTAGATAGATTTTGCTTATAAGTACTTTACTAGCTTTGGGTTATAATACTGTGTAGTAAGCACATGGAATGATGAGATATCCATGTACATTAAGTTTTAATGTCGGGTGAAGATTAAGCATAATCTTCCTACCCATAAGATCAATTCAATCTATTAATATCCAGAGAAGTAACACCTGTACTCACTCCTCTAGCAACAATTCATTTGCATTGCATGTTTCTGGAATGGCCCTTACCAAAATTAGATAATCAAGCATGACATCCACCAAAAAATAGAAACAATTTTTAGAATTTCCAAAGACAAGCAACATCACAAAGCAGCACCAATCCACTAACGAAAAGCAGAAAAATGGCATCTGACCTAGATGTCCATTCCCAATTCTCATGGCATTCATTCGGGATTATTGGCTAGAACCATCGACAAAAGTAGATTGGCTAAATGAAAAGAACAAGGATTTAAGCGCCGCCAGATTCGGAGCTTTTAGATTCGCAAGGACAAGGGCTTGAGACAAACAGGGGTGGGGTAATAAGATGTGGAGTGCTTTTACGGTGGGTGCGTATCGATTGGTGTTGAGGGAAAGTGGGATCGTTTTTAAGCGCTGAGATATGGATTTTTGGCGGCGGATTGGAGATTGAGTCCCTAAGGGTGTGGTGTGATTGGTTGGATGGTGAAGCTAGGGGAAAAGGGGGATGGAGGGGGGTATTTTTGAAAAGTTTGCGAGACTTTCCTTCTTGGGAGGGATTGGGGGGTTGAGGATTGTTATGTTGTTGCTATTGGGATGTTCGTTATTTTGGTTGCGGATATGAGATTCATTTGAGGTTTGTAAATATCGTCAATAGGAAGGTCGTTTGATGCAAGACTGTATTGTTCCTTTCATCGTTTTCGTAGGAATATTGGGATGGGTTCTGAAGAGTCGGACGGGCCGTCAGAAAGTACTAACTTAAGTCCCTGCAGCTCCTTGAGGTTGATTACTGAGGCACAGAATATTGAATGGGGAAGGAGGTCCATGGCTTCATTTGAGATCTAATATTGCTATTTGTGGCCATGAATCAATGCAAGACACGGATACATATGACCGTCGAAAAGAAGAACCTGGTACATCGGGAGCATTGAGACGTAATTGCTTACTTCTCCTAAGGGAAGACATAACATTCTGTTCGTCAGTATATTGGTAATGCCCCTTCAAAATGGTAAATGGACTCCAATGTGAGGTATGAATTGTGTCTAATTCTTCCTGTTCCAGCGTGCAAGATAATAAGACATTTACAATATCCATTTACAAACTACTTAGCCAAACGTGGGGATACACGGTACGAAACTTGGTATCAAAGGCGAAAGTCTATCGAATCAAACCAGGATCATCGAGTCTCCACAGCCTTTTCCTCAAACACTTCACGTAAGTATCACTGAAACGGACCCTCGAAAGATTAGGTATGATATCGGAAATCAACATCATCATCCATCCATCCATTTAGTCTAATAATGGCTTACTCCGTATACCGGATCCACATGCTAGTTCTTGTCGCACCGTCACCCGTTACCTCTTCACTGCCACTGCCGATGTTACAGCTGATCACATCACAAATTAAACAGAACACCCGCCGCTCGGCTTGTCCGAAGCATAAAGATGTGGTTCCTCGCTCTAAACTTCCCTCCAGGAAAGAATCCCGTGATTCACATCGGAGGGCACGCACTGCGCCGCAGCCGGTGGAGCTCTAATGAAAGAGGAAAATTCGATAGCATGTTGCCAACATGTCCGGTAGTTGGTTTTCCATTCCCCTAACTTAATGGGGCTTGTTCCGATTGCATTCGGGTTGAATCGGTCTGGTTTTTACTCGGTGATGTGAGAAAGGATGTGAGAACACTGAAGATGGGTGCTGGCATACAGGCCGCCTACGATGCGGCCACCTTCTCCATTTCACTGCATATGTCATCCCTTTCACGGCAGCAAGGGAGAAATTTTTCTGTCGACACGAGAATTTTTCTCCAAACACTTGCTTCAATCATTCAAAGAAACAGACGCTCGGTTTGGTACATGAACTTTCGAGCCAAATATATGCGGTTTCTCGTCAAAAGAAGCTATATTTGATACTTCAGCTTAGAATTTACTCACAATTTTCGCCCAGGCGAACCCGGTCATGAAATTTTCTTGGGCCTTCGATCCCCCACTCTAGAAGCATGAACATCTGTGGGGGTCAGCAGTACGGAGTATGTCTTTTTTTGTCATTACGGAACCGTACATCCCCAGCAAATTGCCAATGCTCGTTTGCGGCGGCTCAAAAGATTAGCAAATCTAAGATGTCATGGCTGTTTGACTCCACTTCTAGCCTCATGGTTCATTTGAAGGATTGAAGATGGAGAAATTTTATGGAACTCCCAGCCTTGCATTCAAGCCTTTCGTTAATACTTTACTGACGTTTGGGTTCGAAGGATTCGAAGGTTTGGTTTGAAATGAAAGTGAAATGGGTTCTAGATGAAGAGCCAAGAGGTCCCTAGAGCCTGATCTGCTCGGAATTATTACTCGGGTTTCTTTCCGGGGGATGTGGTTTTTGGTTTTGAGCTTTTTGCTATTGGAAGTGGACTCGTTTGGTAGGCAGCAGATGTGAGGCTGTCCTAGGAAGATATTACGGAACATTAGTTTGCTTCAGAAGGTCTTCTTCAGCCGGGGACTTGGATGTTTCTCGAGTGATGATCATGGGTTTTGACAGTCGTGAGATTGCCCTCTACGGATATCTTGTTGGGACAGGGCTCTAGCTGGCCACGTTGATTTCCGTGCCAATATTTCAGAATATAGATGCTGCAAATGTTGTCTGCTAAGTTTTGCTTGCCAAAGCAGCACCAGAAGTTTCCTTGATTCAAAGCGAGAGCACTGCCTCAAGCGCATTGATCAGAATTTGGTGTCTAGTGCACCCAATGCCTGGCTATGTGCTGCGAACATGCAACCTAAAGATAGGGGAAAATTAGATCTGCGACAATGACGCGCGAGGATTATCCACATCCAGCAGGACATGCATTGCTCGTTACAAGTAATTCTGATCCTAAAAAGGAACATAGAGTTATGCTGCCTGTACATAGACATAACCCGTGAATCGATATCCTTCAGTTATCATTGTAATTTTCTCCTTCTCAACACAACTCTTCCGATATTCCTCAAGTACTCCCATAGAACCTTCTTTTATTCATTCATTCATTCATTCATTCATCCATTCATCCATGAATAGTCTCCTCTCCTCACACACCCAAATAAACACCACAAAAATTCACCTCCTCGCTCCCAACATAACACCAAATAACCGCATCAACCTCCAAGCACCCCCACGCCTCGCATGGCGCAGCGGTAGAGTTCATCATTCTCGAGAATGTTGGTCCGCCTCTCTACTTGGCGTTTGGCAGGGCTTCGATCGGACACTGATACGGGGTATAACTTCGTGCGTATACTGGTGTGGTTCATTGGGACTTGATGGCGTCGCGGCTAGAGTTTTGCTCTTTTGGTGGTGGTGAGTTTGGATTTTGGATTTTGGAGGAGGGAGCTTTTTCTCTTTTCCTTTGTGGGGCTAGTTACTAAGTGGTAGTAATGAGGTTGTGTGGTGAATTTTTCGGTTTCTTTTTTTCTTCACGGATAGGGATGTCAGGAATGTAGTGTGTAGTGCAATTATATTATGTATGTTTTCATTTATTCGTTATTTATTTGTGAGATATCCATTCCTCTATCTGCCATTTCATTTCCTTAAATACCACCATTGATTGGCCTACTATCATTCCTGTAAAAAAAACCCTCAACCACCAACTCCATCCCGCATAAAACCTCATTCTCCCCCCCCTCAAACTCCCGCGCGCAATCAAAACGACTCCAAATGACTAGCACATCTATTCTCCCTACTCCTCTCCATCAAACACGCCACCCCCGTCGTAATCGTATACGCCGCCATAGTCAACGGATCCATAATGGTATGCGCACCCAAGGCCCCCCTGACAGCTTTCGTATAAGCCCTCAAGAGCTCCGCGGCAAACTCATCCGATTCCTCCACATACCCCTCCAAATGAAACAGCGCTCGTCCATAACACGTACTTGATTTCGTAATCGAACACGCGTAGGGTTTTACGCAGGCGGCGATGCATAGTTTGCGCGCTTCGTGGGATGGGGGGAGAGTGATGGCGAATTGCATGTGGGAACGAGAGGGGAATTCGCCGCGGGCGGAAGAATTTTTTAGCAGCGTTTTGAAGCGTGTTGTGATGGGTGTGAGATTGTGGATATGGAGTTTATGGCAGGTGGTGAAGAAGTGGAGGTACAGGGTTAGTTTTTCTGAGGAGCTGGTGATGGAGATGGGGAATGTGAAGGAATCGGTCGAGAGGAATTGGACGACTAGTTCGAAGATTGGGAGTGGTGTTTCTGGGAGGTGTAGTTCTTGAGATAGGGAGATGCCTTCTTTGATAATACCATTACCATTGAAAGCGTGGTTGAAGAATGCTGAGCGTGTACAGAGGAGGGTTTTGGGTAGAATGAGTGCTTGTTGTTGTTGTTGTTTAGAGCTATTGGCGGAGCTTAAGAAGATCTTGACGGTGGGACCGCTGGAAAGATCGATTTTGCTAGGGCAATAAAAGTTAGTTCGTTCTACTGTGTCCCTATTATAAAAGCGCATTGTAGTGTGTATAGATAGGTATTAGTAGTATCATCTTACAAACCTCAAGAAAAGATCCGCAGGAATATCCCTCAAAGCCTGATCTTCCGAATTTGCATTTCCCTTTCTCCTATTCCGTCGATCCCACGGCTGATTTTCAATTTCGTCGCTGTACTCATCATTGGAAGTTGGATATTCGTCATCCTCTTCGAAATGGAACATTTCGTCTTCCATGATGACCACTTATGTATGTATTCTTGATATGATATTGAATCTCTGGGAAGATTGTTTGATATTTGTGGATATGAAAGTGCTTGAATAGAAGTTGAGTTCGAATCCCGAGGTCTTGAAAGTTATCGGGAAGGGTTCCGAGGTTGAGGTTGGTGACCTGACCAACAAGGTATTTTTGGTATTATTGTTCTGGGATGGAAGGTAGATGTGGAGGAGGGGAAAAGAAAAGTTCTTTTAAAGTTCTTATTTCACGCTAATCATGTACAGACAGCAGCATTGAATAATAATTTGACCAACAAGGTTCTTTTCATTTTTGGTTTGCTGTTGTACAAAGTTGCTACCTAATGCGTCGGATACATCACATAGCTATCTACCCTAATTGTCCCACGTCTCCCCATCAAGTCCTTCCATTATTTCATCGCAAGTCAATAGCTAGCGTAAAGTGAGTTGAAGTGACAGAGGGTATTCCTATGTTATAAGCTACATGATACAATGACACTGTCATCAATACATCCCCATCCATTGCTCCTTTAGTAATAGAATGTCTCGCCATCAAGAAGATCACTCGACTCGGCGAACTTGGCTGGCACACGTTTGTCTGCTATTTCACCATATACACGCATGAGGTCTGCTGCAAATCCATCTAGCTCGTCGAGCTCCTTCTTGAAAACGAATGTTCGGGTTTGCTCGTTGAAGGGATTGACAGATTCAAGGTGGGCATGGATACATGATCGAGCGAACAACATTCGAAGTCCATGTCCAGTTGGGAAATCGATAGCCTTGCGAATATGTTTTGCCAGAAGGTTGCGATAATCATCGACAAGTAACTGTTTAATATTATCCAAGACCCTGTCTGAGATATCAAGGCTAAGCTTCTCTGCCAACTCGTAAAAATCTACAAGGATGGTCTACAAACATTGAGGGGTTAGCATTGCTTCATCCTGTTGGAGACTTCATCCCGTTCGAATTCCATCTTATGTGAATGTTCTCAACAACCTGAATCATGCAAATACATTCAAGCGTTGGAGGGGGCCCATGAGGACTTACTATTTGCTCTGATCCAGATTCTGCCATGAACTTTGGGCACACGAAAGTACCAGTGTAGAGGAACTGCACAACAAAATCGAAGGCTAAGGTTGAGCAATCCATTTTGAGCATTTCCTGTGAAACTTGACCAATATTTTCAACTTGGATGGCGGTTTCGAAGTATGGCGAGGCTTGAAGGAGTAATGCTCTGGGTAGTCGGTAACTCTTGACCATCAATGAAGTGCCAGCAGTAACAAGAACTTCAGGGCCGCGAAATAAATCGAGTTTATCTGTGAATTCATTGGCGGGAAGTTGATCAGCGATGTTATGAGCGGTCTTGGCGCGTTTCTGGGGTGGCGCATCAATTATATCACTTGAGGATTTGTGTGATGCTAGGATAAAGTCAGCATCTGAAAGGTTGAAACTGGTTTCAAAATTGAAATTCTCTTGATGGTTAGGTTAACACACCATTGACAAATAGGCTCCCGAAAGTTTGAGCTGTTGGATTACCAGCAGCAATGTTGACCGAGCTGGATTTCAAATGGTTGAAACTGGTACCAGATGGACTAGAACCAAAGAAGTTTGACCTCGCCGGGATAGCAGTTGTATTCAGATCACCCAATTCTCTGGAAACACTAGGTGTAGAAGGAACCGATTTGGCAGAAGACACCGGCGTCGAGGTATTCATTGCTGATGATACTATAGTTGCCAGAGGACTTCGTATTTCGGACGATCTAATTGAAGCATTGAAGGGATTGGAAGTCGGGTTTATGACGGTATTCTCTTGCTTCATATCTTTTGCAGTAAAAGCAGGCTCGACTGTGCTGGGAGCACCAAACAACTTGGGTAAAGATTGCTTGGCAGTTGTGCTGAAGTCACTCATTTGGCTTGAAGAATCCGAGACAGGATGTAGTTGTACACTATTTGACGCAGGAAGAGAAGACGGTCCAGGCGGCTCAGATTGATTATCGCACTTGCCGCACTTGTCGCACATGACTGGAGCTTTTTTCCATATTGTAGCTGCAGCTGGCGGGAAGTAAGCACCTGAAGTGGAAGGAACCGAACTGGTACCAAAAACTGGGGATCTTGAGTTATTCATTGTCCAGACCGTTTCCAGTAAAACTTAAAATGGTGATGATGAAGAGAGATTTCGACGGCTGCCTTTTTTAAATGTAATGTTCTCAGCGGAGTGTTAAAAATGAAGCGACGACCTCGATTTAATGAGCGCATGCCTGGACTCAATCATTAAAGCTTCCCGAAAACCTGAAGTTTCAATGCCGGCATTTAATTGGATAATGAATCAACTCATTTTGGATAATAAACATTTAGACTACTTAGGAAGGATCGGATATGTTGTTGATTTGATGCTGGGAAAGGAAGGAACTCGGAAAGAACTTCAACATCACCACACAAGGTAAGAACATGGGATAAAATATCAAGTCGCTTTAATCTGTGCTTACTAGGTATGCTCATCCATCCGTCTCTTTCTAGAGCCTGCTAAGGAGATACACATAGAAAATCCTTCTTTCAAATTGACTATGTCAAATTCATGCATTTGATCATAATTAGGTAGTCAGGGTATTTAAAATTCACGGATGATTGTACAAGGAGACCCCAAGCCACCAACTTCCCGGGAAAGAGTAAGCACGGCGAAGTAGAATTTAAAGATAGTTTCCTGGAGTTGGTGTCGAGATGAACAGGTTTGACTCGATAATGCATTCATATAATACCAGAAATGAACCTTACAAAATAACTGAAAATGGCCAAATCCACTACTTGACACATAGTTGACAGAGAGAAAAGCAGCATATCACTTCCTCACAGATACAAGTATGTCCGTGAGCCACTCATCCGCAGGTCACTTACCTTCTGGAAAGTCCAGCGAAAGACCATAGGGTAGACTTCCGTCAACATCGAACGTGACTGCATTTCATCATAACATCAGTATTCGTCGGGGGACATGCTCATGACTTGGCTCACTGGTTTCAGACCGAATGGCCCGCGTTGCAGGTTGTGAATCCATTTACACTATTTTGAGATGAATGAAAATTTGATGTGGTGTTCAATGCTTCATCGAGGCTTTTCAAAAATAAACGTCCAATATCAACCTTTACACAATCACATATTTAAAGGCGAAAGACTCGCCAACAAGTTCGAGTTTGGCCAATTCCGAAAACCGCCAAGAAAACATCTGAAAGCAGAATCATTCCCCAGTGGACTCCGTTATCCATTCTCCAAATCCAATGGAGTTGGTGAGTAAATAACAGGAGTTCGCTTAGACCTGCTTCCAAATTCCGGCTGTCTTACCCGCAGACAAATGCCCGAAGAGTAATCCCACCAGATGTTGAAAGACCACTTCTTTTCTTGTCAATGACCGCTGTCTATGCTGTGATTTTATGCCTGCTGCCGGCAGTATTACTTTAGAGAGTATCTTAGGTTCTCTGGAACGCAGCTCATGTCTGCCTACCAGCCTTCTGTCGGAAAATTTCCGCTTGCGCGTACACGCCACGGAGGATAAGACGGCATTACGCGGGAAGGCAGCGGATTTAAGTGATGTCAAATCTTCCAACAGCCTTTCTCTCCGTTTTCTTTTCATATATGCTAAGTCAATAAGCGTAGACTGTCATTCCTGGGGTATTATTAGATCATGAGTTTGTGTACTTGACTATAGTTATGAGAGGCGCGTGGACTCACATTGTAACATACTATATCAACTCCTTTAGCAAACAAGATGATTTTTCATATTCATCAAGTATGAATACGGGTCACAATGTACTAATGTCACCAAACTGCTTATCAATGAATAAATGCAATTCTCATTCGTTGATAGTTTCCTCTACGATAGATTATGCAGCCACTAGATAATGCAACGATACTGGTATTTCAGCGGTTGAACCTCATAATGACAAAATCCTAAAACTCTGTCTCTAATATCCCCATATACCCACACAACTTGCCCTCGACACAAAATCACGCCCTTGAAGCATCTCCTCGGTTACTGGATCTTGATGAAACCCATTATGTTTACTAACCACCATTTCGCCCAACGCCTTCAACACCTCAATCGCCAACCCATCAATAGTATCAAAAGCCCCTTTGATATCCAACCAACTAGAACCGGGGAGTGCAAATGGAGTCGCAACCTTGGTATCCGAGTGCTCTTTAATAAGAGATTCGCATATGAGATATGGTCGCACGCCTGCGAGTCCAAATATACGTCGTGCCCTATGACCTTTTGGTAACTGGTATACGGATTGTAAGATACTATATATTAGTGAACCATTGGTCTTGCATGCATGATACCAGATTTGTGGAGTGGCTAGAAAAATTCTCAAGAGTAAGTCCGCATAGAAGTGTGGACCTGCAACATCAAATTTGTCCGCGATGATGTAGAATGTGATAATGGTCTTGATGCCTTCGATGGCAGGTTTTTCGGGAATTCTTTTGCTATACATCCATTGTAACAATAGCTCGAATTCTCCGGGTGTTTCTTCGGGAAGCTCAATTTGATTTTCGATGCTTTCTTTGAAATAACCGTTGAGGGCGCGGTCGAAGAATCTTGAGTGATGACATAGGAGGGCTTGGGGAATGCAGTATCGTGTAGAGTGACCTGGGGGTCCTATAATAATGATCGCAGTTGGACCTTCGTATAAGTTGGTTTTACTACGATGATTAGCTTATTGTTGTTAATAGTAGGTGATAAGCTTACTTTTCAACCGAGCGTGCTGACTCTAACATGAATGGGAGCACTTTGAACTCTTTGCTCGATGGAGTTGCCATTTCTGAGGATATAAATAATATCGATAGATTGTGATCAAATGCGGAATTTACGGAGGTAGTATGAACGAAGTTATGGATTATAAGAAAGATCGTTTCGTGTTGGAGAAATTGTGTAGATCTTGTTGTTGTGAATGCAACGATAAAAATTTTATACCATGGCAAATTACTCTTATATTCCTCAAAGTGAATTTAATTACTTTCATGCCCCTCAAATTGAACCTATTTACTCTCATGCTCCTTCCTCATCATAGATTCCATCTTCAAATCGCTAGATTCTAGCCTTATTGACTAGAATCAAGGTTGATCGGCTGACTATAAATTCTACCCTTCCACTATAGAATCTAAAGAATCCAAAAAACACAAAAATAAACAAATTCGCCCCAAAGAACCCAAGAGCAAACACTCCACCACTCCATCCCATCAAAACATGAAGAATTCAAATCATAAAATAAAAAAACCCAAAACAAACTCCTGTCGCACGCAGTATACACTTCCAAACTGAACCTGAACATGAACCTGAACAGCCATAACATAACATAAAACCGAGAAAAGCAGCACAACAACATTGCTCCGCAGTTTCTAATTCTATCTCCACACAATTAACACGGACTTTTATGGAATCTAATCACCAATTCTGTCCAAGAAAGGAAGAAAAGAAAGAAAGGAGTTGAGACCCACCCAACTCCATCACCTGGAATAAAGTTATTATACACCCTATGAGATGGGTCTCCACTCGAAGTAATCTATTCTCGTGCCGGGTACGCCAAGCGTACATTGATCTGGCCATTGATGTCCGCCGTAGTTAAAGACATGATTAATAGCCAGCCACACATAAATCAAGAACCTCACTGCTCAATTTATCGTAGAGCTTCAATAACTATTGAAAGTAAGGCGATCATGAAAAGCAATACAACGCTCAAATAAAACATTTTCTCGGCCTATAAGTAATCCAGTGAATCCCGAGAACAAGATATTATCAAGAAGATCAATTGCACCACATTGCCTCACGGTTAGACTCTGAGGTCGAGCTCAGATGTAAAACCAACGTGCATTGAAATGAAACTAAGCAGTAACGCTGAAAGAATGTAAGACACCTCAAATCCCATCCTCAAATGCTGTTACTTCCTCCTCCTGCCCAAAAATCTCCACCAAATCCACCAGTCAACAACTGAAGAACCCCATCTCCCTTTACCCAAATACCTCAACCCTCAGTAATTACTCTACTCCGCTGCTACAAACGTTTTCTTAAACGAGCTGTCCGTCTTAAATCTTTTCCCCGTCAACGGGCACTGCAACGACAATGGGGAAAGCCCTTCACTATCCGGCTTGCCCAATGTCATACCATTCAACGATGAGGCTACAAACCTCAAAACCTTTAATTCCAGACCGTCAACTGCTTTGAATAAATTCTTGAAATTGTCTGCCTTCGACTTCGCATCAGCCTTCGATTTCGCATCAGCAGATTCAGCACGAAGTAGGTGCTGGACATACGGCTCGACGAGGAAGCTTACTAGCAGCTCTCGGGCAGATTCGTCGATAGGATGTGTAAAAGCATCTTTAAGCGTTTCCTTGAATGTTGAGTTGCAATCAAATGCGTCGTTATCCTTGCCATCCTTATTATCCTCGTTAACCTTGTTAACCTTATTATTCTTGGTATCTTCGTCATCTTTTTTTCCCTTTGCGGCAATAAGTGCATTTTTAAGGTTCTGTTCTACCATTTTGAGAGAACCCTCAAGTTCTAATGCTTTTGCAATCTTAAAAAATTGAATGTACGATCGGACTTGCTCGAGAGGTTTAGACGATTTGATGTTGGTAATGACGTTGCCAGTATGCATCCACTGAAGTGCCATATCGAAAGTCTCGGCGTCCCACTCATCGAGCGCAATTGTCCTAATATGGTTGGTTTGTTCTTCATCGCTATCACTGTTGACTCCTAACAAGCTGGCTTTCTCCTCGCAGACGCCCGAATAGTAGAATAGGAGTTCTTGAGGCACAGTACGAGTCACCTCACCAGCTTTACTTTTAGAAGGGGCTAGAGAGACGACCAACTTATCCCCTTGGAAAAGTCCCGTTTTTTTACAAACAATGAGCAAGGTGATGCTAAGACATGGATTAAACACTACTTGCTTATAAAAGTCACAAGCTGGGACTTCAAAGATTGCCCTAACATCATTAACTTTAATTGTTTTCTTGGCCACTGCATCGATGTTTAAAGGGGGTTTCATCTTGAAATTGTTCGAGTAAATGGGATGATGAATAGGGTAGAAACTAATGTAAATATCAAACAATAGTCAGTTATGCTCAGGGGATATCAAATAACAGATTGGAGAACAAAAGGGATACTACACATACCGATGTTTGTATTTCTTTTGTAAATTGGTATGAAAGTTGGATCTTGTGTTCCCTGTATGATTATGGGCTAATGGAGAAAATGATAATTCATAGTCCTTAGGTATCAATACTTAAAAAAACATGCAATTTGTGACAATTCTAATACCTAATATGAACTTTTGATTCGATTGCTGGAATGGAGCCAAAGATATGGCACGATATCATTTAGAGATAATAGTCCAGAGAAAGGGCAAACACCATACACAGACCTGGTCCGGGGCTCCTTCCATGTAAAACAAACTCCCAGTTGTACCACGGTAGATTTGGTCGCAGCTCTTGATAATAAGCATAGGAATTCTTTTGCCACCAATTTTGACAGTCAGACATTCATTCGAGGATCACAAGATATGAATTCTGCTTCGAAGCCCAGAAGGGCTTTTGTGAAGCAGGTTTCCGTTCCAGGACTCCATGGTAGAAAGATATTTGCAGTTCATTATTTCATATTATTACCTAGTCCTGGTGGGGTGCCCCCAATAACATAACTTAAGCCAACGAATGCTCGATAAGCTTCTTGTAACCCCTCACAGCTTCTTCGAGGTCAGATATTTTTAAATGCTCGTGATCAGAATGAGCGACTAAGATATCTCCCGGTCCATAGAGATACCTCTTGTGGTCTCCCTTCAAGTTTGGAACATCAGTACCGTAGTTGACTGTGATGGTATCGAAGCCTTCCACATCACTGTCACAATGCACTGGTCCATACCCTTGAGTAAACTCAACTTTTAAATCCTGCCCCGTCTTCTCCACAACATCCAAAACCAACTTTTGTATCTCCTCTGGCGTACCCGCAGCGATCCTGATAGCAATGTTCGCCATTGCGTCTTCCGCAATAACATTTGCCGCAACGCCCCCATCAACCCTTCCGATGTTCAGTGTGGTATTTCCATACTTCTCGCTCCACGGCAAGTCCATTCTCCCTAACTCATAAAGCGCGGGTATCAACATCGAATTGGCATTTCTTCCCAATGAAGGATATCCTGAATGTCCAGCTTTGCCCTTCGCAGTAATATGTATGCTCATTATCCCCTTGTGCCCAGCCGCCAATTTCAATTCCGTAGGCTCGCCAAAAATGACTGTTTCCCATGAAAGACCCAGCTCATTGGCTTGCCCCATACCAGCCCCATATGTTTCCTCACCTACCACAAACAAAAGCGCAACATCTCCTTCACCGATCTTGCCCGCCGAAATAAGGTCTTGATATGCAGTAATCTGAGTCGCGACACTCGCCTTTGCATCTACACTTCCTCTTCCCCATATTTCATCACCTCTTCGCTCGTATGGCCAAAAAGGCGGCACGGTATCGATATGCGATGTTACTAATGTCCTGGTTCGTCTTTTTTCTCCAATATATGCTAGCACATTCTGGCGCTTCTTCCCCGAAGATGACGATTCGACGAAATTCACATCTTGTATTTCCACTGTCAGATTCTGCTTTTTCAGATAAGAAACTAGGAATGCGCCGACATTATGTTCGTTTCCTGAAATGGATTCGATTTCGACGAGGGATTTGTGAAGTTTGAGGAGGGATAATGAGCCCGAGGATGATTCGTCGATGATTGGGGTCTGCGAATCAAATGAATGAACCGCATTTATTAGGAGAATGAAGGGTGAAAGTGTGAGAAACCTCATGATGAAGATAGTTGTGTCTTTGACGAGGTTGAAACAGCTGTGGTAGAGAGCTCAAAGCTTCAGCGAATGACATTGCACAATTGAGCGACCAAAAGCTCGGGTGATCCACCGGTGAAAAGCCGAATAATGCAGCACGTGTGGAGTTCAGGATTTCTGCTGAAGAAACATTTTGAAGATAAGCTTGAAGATAGTTACACATCAGAAGTGAGCATGATACTCACAAGCCCCATCATCTTGGCTTGATACATTTAAAAAGATAAGAACTTATGTGGTATCATTAGAACAGTACTACAAAAACACCCGGCAACAGTTACAACGCCGTGATTATGCCGCTATCTTAACTCCTTCAAAAGCATCTATTAGACTTTTTGGCGGTCCTTCATTCATCGCCATCTTTTCTCCGAATTCGGGGCTATCTTCCCTTACTTTGAAACTGTATCCATGCACCCAATATGTTCTAGAAGGAACTAATGCAGTTTTTCTTAGCTCTTCTATATTCTTTTTGGCATCCATACTGATACACAATGCGGAGTCGAGTTCTTTAATCCCAGGTTCCTTCAGCACTGCTAGAGCAGCAAGACCTAGATACGAGTGATAGATATCTGGTGGATCTCCTGGTGTTTTTCCGAACCCACCAATCATATGTTGTGTTTTCTCAAATAAAAACCTTCGAGATCCATCTCTGTTGATA
The DNA here is from genome assembly GCA_014898415.1 of Stromatinia cepivora. NCBI lineage: Eukaryota > Fungi > Ascomycota > Leotiomycetes > Helotiales > Sclerotiniaceae > Stromatinia > Stromatinia cepivora. Next base: position 1,440,729 of record RCTD01000011.1, on the reverse strand, counting down.
ACGTTGCGGTGCCCAAGCATGTTTAGAGAAGCTCCAACCCAAAAACAATAACAAGTATCAACCCGCTTATTGCACCGCCCATTGAAGCCAACGAACGTAGAATCAATGTCCGGTACAAAATGATGGTCCGGTGCCGCTCCTTTACGATCATCTTCATCTCCTTCCTCTTCTTCATTATATGATGTCTGCCTTAATGCTAGCCATCTAATAGTTTCCGGCAGGTTCGTAAGACCAGGTAAAGTGGGGTTTGAATTTGACAAGTCGGTAGGTTGCGAAGGGGGGTCTTTCGGCAGCCGGTCGAGAAGGGATAAGGATGCTATGGCACAATAGGTATACCCAGCATGTGCCTCATGCTGAGCACTCTCTGAGATTCCCCCATCATATGTCTGCCCAGCTCTTAAATGCCCTACCAATTTTTCCACATCAATATCATCCTCTCCCATCTCCTCATGCGCATCTCCGGTCAAAATCCATCGAATTGCTGTAGCCACATAGCAGTACCTCATATCTCTCCCACCTTGTATTTTTCCATCTTCCGTAACAAATTCGCCAAAACTTCCATCTTCCCTCTGCAGTCTTTTCAACCATCGCAAACACTCTTTTCTTTTCACATCCACCAATCCACCCACGAAACCTAAACTCAGAATCGCAAAAAATGTCGCAGCTAAATTTGCAGGATCAATATCCCTTTTCCCCTGCCCTACATCTGCATAATATATATCAGGAAACCTATGATTAGTAGAACCACAGAAGCCTCCAAAAGGATGTTGACACTTTAGAATCCAAGCTCGTATGGACTTGCGTTGCGAATCTGGAAATGTAGATGCGCCAACATTAAGTAAATCGAGAGCGGAAAGTATGAAGAAGCCAAGAGTCATGCGTGTGGAATCGGTGCTGGTATAAGCAGTAGGTAATAGAGAAATCAAACATCTTTGCCAATACTTGATATGTTTGGCGACCTTCAACTGAGGTTCTGCCATCTCGACAATCTTGTTAAAAGGCAAATAAGTTGCTTCTCCTCATCTGATACTTTGAGGGTCACAGCTCAAGACATGGATGGACCTCGGAACATTTTCCAAATATCCCTGCTTCGGATCGGAAGAATTACAACGCCTATATCAATTTAAAGTTTCTAGGGTAGCATCTAGCCTTGGAGCTTTTATGAATATGATCTTTTGACCAAAAAATCATCCAGCTCATCCAACCTTCACCCTTTCACATACCATCCTTTTCCCTTCAAATCAATCTTTGGAGAGCAACATATTTTCAACATGGGGATAATTTCAGGAGCAACAATCATTACCTCTCTCTCTCTTTTCCACATCACCCTCGCATTCTTTTTCATTACAAATCCTGTTACGATTGCTGAGCAGTCGCTGGTTTTCATTATGGGTGAATCGATGGGAATGGTAAGTTTCTCTCCAACTTCCGATAACTTAATCATTGCGACAAGTTCTGCGATCAGAATCTACTAGTAACATATACTAATGTCCAACATAATAGCCCTACGAACGCTCCTTCGACCACCCGTCCGCACCCATATCATTTCTCGGAATAGTATTCCTCTTCCTTGGTATCACCGACCTAGTTTCTGTATCCATGCCCGAAGAAATCTCCCAATATCACTGGGGAACTCAAGGTTCGTCTCATTCTCCTCCTTTCATCCACACTCAAAAATCAAAGCTAACACGCCCTTCCGCAGCACCCATTCGATTTTCCCTCTCCGCCGGCCTAGCCCTCTATTCCTGGCTCTTTTCCTCCGTCTCCCCTATGCTCACCTCTCGCAACTCTTACCGCAGCGGTGGCTGGGGCGAGGGCCTCAAGAATCGCATCGTTTTTACATGGGCTTTTATAGAAATGATGGCTTGGTTCTGGGTTTTTGTCACTTTGAGGGAGGAGAGACAGCAAATTGCGATTAAGAAGGCGCAGAAAAAGGCTGCTGAGGAGGACAGGATGTGATGGGATTTGATACGATTTTTCTTTAACATGAAATCTATGCTTATATGTAGGTGGACATGAACATCAGTTTGAGGGGGATCTTTTGATAAATGCATGAACCCTATGCGAGCAGAGAACTGTGAAAATTCGACCAACTACAGTCCATCTACAACTCATCTTGGAGATAGATCTGTATATTCGTATCTTTGACATGTATCTGCATTGCCGCGAATTTTTCTTGCAAGCCTTCTACACCACCCCTAAGCCTTCAACATCCCCAGTCCAGTAACCGACTCTCTCCAGCCCTCCACCACACACCCAGCCCATTCTTCTATGAAATTCTCCCCTACCAAACTCCTCAACTGCTCCCCCGAATCTCCCACCTCCATACTTTCCAACGCCCGATCAATCCACCCACTTTCATCCAATCCATTCTTAATCTCCTTTGATTTATCAACTACGGCTTCCATTACCAATTTTGCGCTTTCCACTAAAGCTTTATTCTGCTCCATCTGATATTTATGAGCCTTGAGATCTTTCTGCGCAAGGAATTTCGTGGCATTGATGATGGTGAATGCGAGATCATAGGCTGTATAGAGTGTATGAAGAGTATCCCACAGAGCTGGAGTTGCGTTTTGAGCTTCTTTGACAAAGGAGAGACGTTGTTCTAGTTTTGCGCAAAGGGATTTATTGGAGGTTTCAAGCGAGGTTTGGAAATCTGCAGTGGATGATGCGGTGGGGTCGCAGACTTTGGTTATGATGGAAGCGAGATGGGTATATGCCTCGAGTGCTGAGGTTTCAGAGCGTGTCAAGAAGGATCCGTCTGGGCTGGCTTTGATCAATCCTGCTTGTTTATGCAATTCGGCTGATATTCGAGAAAGGGTCTCTCTGAAAGAGGGAAGATCGATTGGGGTGGATGTGGATTCGAGACTTATTATGGAGATCAATTTTTCAACAAGCAGGTCTACACGGCTTCGGTTGCCCTACGCGGAATTAATAGGTTGCAAGCGTAATTGTGATACGAAAACTTACAGATGGGCTAGGTGCAAATCGGCTCAACGTTTCAAGCCCTTTGCCTAAGGTAGACTCATAGTCCGGGAATGAAGTATAATCATTGGAATCCGAGAATTTATCCAACATCTCCGGGGTTTTGGCTAGTCAAATGTTAGATATATTCCGATTGTCTACGATGGGTGGGGCTAGCTTACGAAGTATGTCAAAAACGTCAGGCGGCACGTCCTGCTTTAAGAGTCGTGATATCTTTGTGGTTTCCACAGCAGAAGATACTGCCGATAATGTGTTGGTAATAATGCTAGAAAACTCTTGGAACTGGAATATTGTGTTGTAACTTCCATGCTCAAACGCTTTCCAGGTATTATTAGAAACTTGGTGGCGGCAATTTCTGTACATCTTTCTTTGATTCTTGAGATGGTCGACGGGCTTGAGATTCTCAGATGAACCGTCCGGGGCAGTGTGGAATGGATGGGGATGCAGTGATGAGATCCTATCAAGCATACTGTATCCTAAAGTATCGAGCTGTATCTGCTTCAAACTCAGGTGCAAGTATGCTTTCATAGCTTGTTGACCGCAGCCAAGAGAAGAGTATATTCTGACCAAAATTAGGGAGAAATCGGAGTTCGATTTAGACTTTGACCAGCCATATTCGAGGAATACTGCTGCTTGGAGTGCATAAGCAATTTTCTTGCTATTTAGAGGTTCCTCGACATCACTGGAGCCAGAGAGAGAGAGTTTCATCAGGCACATTGCCGCTAATGTGCAGAAATCATCGGCAGGGTGCCTATCAGTAGGGAGAAGGGATTTAGAGACTCGGCCATCGCTCATTGCAGATGTGTAAGCCGCAATGGAGTTTTTAGAGAGTTGCTGGAGACACACATCACAGTATACTTCGCAAGGACTGGAGCAGTACGTGCAAATAAATGACTGTTGACCAATTTTGTGTAGTGGGTTTGACCGACGTTCGTGTTCGGGGATACTGCTCATTACAAGGTAAGTCAATTTGTGAAGATTAACACATCTTGTCATATCATTTGCATTGTCGAACTATATTATAAATCAGAAAAGGTCAGGCGGATCAAGTTTTTAGGGTACGACTTACTTCGTTTTTAGAAATTGACAGGGCTTCGAATTCAGAATCTAAATCATTTTTCTTCGCTTTCTTGCCGAACTGAAGTCCATTTCTAAAAATCTCGAGCAGTCTACTCCGTTCCTCGGTTTGCGACAGCTCTAAGTAAGGTCTGAGATCGCTATAGGCTGTGGTAGCATCGCCAAACTCCTGCAAATACTTGACGATTGCAGTCACTCTAGGGTACTTTTCCACGTCTGGTCCCGAAGACTCACTAGCAAATGGGGTAGAAGAACTCTTAAAGGTAAACTCAAGCCAGGCTAAAGATGCATTTCGTCTCCAAGTTTTGTCGATTCCAGATGTGGGATCCAGATGAGCTGCGATCTCGTTTGAGACACCGTCGAAGGCTCTGCTTTTGTAAGTACTTGTCCTGCTTCTTGATATTATTGTACTTACGAGGGGTTTTGCAAAGCAAGAGCGGAGCGTAGATACGCTTGCCATACGGCCCAATCAGCCATTCTAGCCTCGATGATCTGTCCGCGTTCATCCTTCGTGCGTGCTCGTTTAAGAAGGCCACCAGTTGTTTCAAAAAGTTGTTCCCATTGCTTAGATGCTTCCATGAGCTGTAATTTGTTTCTCCATAATTCCCAATCCCCCTTAGCAACTATTGACTCGGGTCCGAGAGAAGGCTCATCCAGATACTTTAACTGATCTTCTAATTTCCCATGTGCAGCAGTAATTCGTTGTAGAAGTAATAACTCCTGTGGTGTATGTATTGCGCGAGTGGGAAGAGACTTTGACTTCTGAAATCATCGATTTTGTCAACATCAGTAACATTGGGTAACAGACGTTCACATACATCTGCTTGTATTGTAGCGGTGGCAAGTTTACTGATCTGGCCAAAGGCCAAACGGCCCCATAGAGTTCTTCCTCCGATAGGTAGATCGTTCGACATCTGGTAACAAGTAAGCGATCATGCTTTAGGACATGTTCCTCCCCCAGTACGATTACTCACAGATCTTAAGAGCAAGGAAGAGATATTCCAGAAAACGTATTGATGTTTACCAGGAAACGTTTTCTCAAGACTACTTGCAATCTAGCAAGCATTTATTAGCATTCTCGTCGCGAAGAAAGTGACAGCATGAAATACCTGTTGAGCATGTTCCCAATCGCGTTCTGACAAACAGGCCTTAAACGACTTCAGTACGGAATCTTCCTGTTTGGGATATGCTTTGGCACTCTGCCATCGCAACTCTCCAATCGTCCTTGCCCAAATTGATCCAGCCTCAGGAATAGCATTGACCAAAGCATCATCATACAGATCAATGTCCTCCTGATTCGTGATAACAACCTTCTTAGTGACCAAATCTTCGAGATGGGAGAGTACGACATCTCTCTCCGATTGAGCAGACGACCGTGATCTGATATAAATCTTGAATGCCTGGAAAGTTGCTTAGCTATATTTGTGAGGTAGAATAATCATGGGTGTCACGTGAAGAGGAATGTTCAAATTTGTAACAACGAGGCCTTTAATTTGAAGTGATTTCCAACATTCACACGTACCTCTAAATGAGATGTCCTTTTTTTGGCCAACCTCTTGTCAACTAATTTCAGCGCTTGCTTAAAATTGCCAGCCTCAATAGCATTCCAAATGGGGACATCTTGACGATCATTGAGTAATAACTTGTCAGCCATATCTCAAATGTTATAGGCCAACAAAGATATGTCAAGGGTAATAGCTAAATAAATTATGTTCCAAATATGTGCAACTGATGAATTAGATATATGCAGGCGTAGGTTGCAGTGGCTTGTCACCGATACAAGTCTGGAAACAATCACAACATCAATCAATATATATGAACGAGTAATTTTGAATAATTTTTTTTGGTGGTTGCATCATTTGATTTTCGCTAAGAAAAGACACCAAATTTCTAGCGCTACAAACCATCTCATAAATCATATTGGCAAACAACAATGAAAAGTATGATTAAAAGTCTCTATATTGTAAGCAGAAGATATTTATACTGTGTTGTTTAATATCATGGTATTCTACATTCAAAGGATGTTTATTAAATAGGTATGGGCGTAGTGTTTGAAATCTGAGAATAGTGATATCTATTCAGATGCTTTTATAAGATAAGGTTACTTGCAATCAATAAAGAATGCAAGAATGCAAGAATGCATCAAACACTCAAACGAACTTGAGCACCCCCCTTTTTTAATCTCGAGAGCGGAGTTTGTCTTGGTGGTTCGAATCCCTGCCTCATACCTCCTCATCCCCAACACCCTTTTCAAAAACTGACATATCACATATCACGACCGTAATGTTTCCTCATGCAAACCACCCCGCTTTCTTCTTGGATTCCTTTCGTTGCTCGATCTAGAAATAATATCAGTAAATGATTAGCTGACCCAGGAGAGAAACGATTCAATGTATACCCATTGCTTCTTGCAGTCTCGATATGCTCTTTTAAATAATCAGTACGCAATCCTTGTGTATAAAAGGTTCAAAGGCTTGTAAAGGCTTGTGACGACACCAAGGAGCTTTGGAGTTCCCTCCTCCCCAATGTTCATTGGATATCAAGGATCCACATAAAGCTGAACTGTTACCGGTAGGTACTTCTACCTCCCCTCCAACTAAATTCTGGGGAAAAGCTTACTGGAAATAGTCCGTACACATATCTCTATCCCCTCCGTTTCGAGCCAAACATTTCAAACTTCTTGACGCAGCTTCTTGACAAGGGTCGAAGTATTCTCCGGGACGTTTGCTTGATTGGAAAAATCAGTGTCTTGAATTCTTTTTTCGCCACAGTTGACATGAATGAGATGGCCTTATCAATACCTTTCAAATTTCTGACTTGTCTCTTGATTCCATGGGTTATCTGTAGGTTTATCTGATGACATAGTGTATTTTGCGGTAGGGCAGATTGATGTGATATGGAGATTTTTATATTGATGGTTGGAATCTTACCACTGGGTCGCCCCGTCTCATACTCTAGAAAAGTCAAAGCTTCTCACTTCTAGAAGTCCCGACTGCCGATGCCCGATTCCCCGCTGCTCAATGCCGATGCTGGTGCCGATCAGCCGAGAAGGAAATCACATGCCAATCATTGTCTATCTAAAACCATTTCTTCCTTCCGAACTCTCCGACTCTTGTTCTTACAACCTTCTTTCCTACAACTTCATTTCCATTCCAACCTTATCAGGCTCGCGATATAACCTAGTAGTAAGATGCTCATATTACACGTATGCTACAGCAATTTCGACAGGAAGCCCAATATGCGACAAAATGAAAAATATCTACCATCAACTCAATATCTTCCACATCACTCACTGAAAATGGATACACACTTGATCCTTCGTCAAGTCCCTACGCGACAGATTGTCAGTTACATTAGTAGGCTCAATCTACTAGGTACCTCGACTCTTGATAGGGGGCGTATATATTTTACCAGGACTTCCTTTCAAAGGCCTCCTTCCACACAAACTATCCTCTCATTGCCAATTTTGTTATCGCGACCGTGTCAAATTCTTGTCAATGGAAAATATTGATCACAAGACAACATCACTTCTGGAGGGTTGAACCGTCTTCGTGCGATCACCAACGGTAGATTTTTGAGACGAAATTTATACTACTTTAGTAGTAGTACAGATGCGAACTTATTCCAATTAAGAAAGCTCATTATGTTCGTGTTCAGGATTGGTTACAATGACAACCTTGAGTTTGGTACAGAGAAACAATAGAGCTCGATGTTACTCCTCCTATTGCAACCTTATTACTGCAGCTCTCCACTGCGACATTCAATTACGACCCCTCACTGCGTCTCTTTTTTTTCCTTGTTAATGTTTCGGTTTTTTGTCTTTTGCCGGATGTTCTAAGAATGCTATATTCCTGATAGATTTTCACGTCCACTAATGGCTTAATGCATCAAGCGAAGCATGCCAAACATAGCCGATAATGCTAATAAGCGTTTTGTGTTCCGTTTTGGGTCATCATTTCCAGTGGTCTGAGATCAACTCGTGTGATGCATTATTAGCCCTCCACGCCTATCGAATTCCTCCACTTTTGATTCTACGTGTCTCCACAATTGGTCGCCGCCTTTTAAACTTTGGTAATTTCTACTCCAATTATACATCGTCAGCTGCAAAATCATATCGCTGATGACGCTCGAGCATGGAACTAGTATACAATTCCCTCGTTCCTGTGGCTGATTATAATGTTGAGGGAGCTCACTGATTCGGTGTTATGGCCCGTCCAAGATTGAATTGCTACGTTATCTTGTGCCCGTCTATCATTCGTGTTGTTTCCACTATCCATTTGCAGAAACACTTTCCATGCAAGTGTATCTTACCCTGCATTCATACCCCCCTTGAAGCAACGCTAAGTTAAGTCGTCTTAGTAGAACATATCAATTCTGCTATTTGGGCTAGACCTAGGCATGTCGATCGACCAGTCCGGACATTTCTCAACGATAAGGAGTATGCTGGAGTGACGATTACACCCAAGCTATCGTGAAATTATCTCCACATTCCCCGTATCTGGGAAGGGAAAATCCGCTGCCAAAAAGGTGTGGAGGAGCAGAGCAAGGGCAGCCAGGATCGAAGCATCGAGGACGTGCAAAACTCACGGAGGATTGATAGTAGTGTAGAGTGATGGTTGGTCGACAACCGTTGCACCGAGAAATTACCACACAAGACGTGAATTGGACTTCATTCATGAGGCATTGAAACATTGCTCCTAGATATAAAAGAACTGTCTCCCTAGAGCCGACACTCACAATAATCATCATAACATCTTATCATACGACATTTATTGTTTTGCGCTATAATAACATCCATCAACTCAGTTAGCAAGTTAATTATCGTTTTCACCTCAGATATATTGAACTAGTTAGTATATCCACATTCCTTATTATCGTCCTAATGCGTTGTCTGCAATGCACGAATGCGTTTTCTTGCACCAACTCTTTCTTCACATCTTTCAAGATTGCTATCTAGACTTCAGACAGACAATGAGTGAGTTGCAGTCAACCTCAAAAGCAATTGAAACTGAATCTGGAGCTTAAGACGTGGTGATCGAGCTGGCAATGCGTCAAACTCTGGTTAAATTCCTCGCTTCTCCTTAACCGTTCCTAGGGCTGCTCTCTAGTTATGGGCTACATGTTCCTTTACGCCCACCAAGTCTTTGTGTCTTTTTATATATTCGTCTGACAGCCAACAGTATCGAATAACAGCCCTGGATCTTCGATTCTCTCTATCTCCTATCTACTTTCCGGTCTAAGAGTTTTATACTACAACACCACGCGACCTTAGTACATCAACGCTTGAACAAAATCTTCAACAGCCATATTTACTCTTTCAATCTTCCCAACCTTCCTCCGATACATATATAGATCACCACAGCAAAGATGGCCACTATCGACGTGAGCTACCAGCTAGGAACTCCTGAGCCAAACTTGTTTCCCAAGATGGCAAACTATACTTCCTCTAAAGCAACCCAAGACAGCCTCAAAAGATCGTTCGCCAAGTACTTGGCTTCAGAGCATAGTACTCAAGCTGTCGGAAAGCTATTCCACCCCGAGAGTCATATTCAATATGAAGAACCTAGCTATGTCCATTCGATGGAAGAGATTGGATACTCTGCCACAAGTGGTGTATCTCCCATCGCTGTCTCCGAGCCTTTTCGTCTTTTTAGCGAGGAGGCTGTCAACATTATGAGAGAAGAGATTTTCGACGAGGAAGTACAAGACAAATACAGCTACACTTCAGATATCGCCCCTAAACAGCTTCGTGGATATGCTCCTGAGTAAGTTTCAATTGTATTACCTCATATTGGTATTGATCATTCGACTAACGTACCTTCTTCTCACAGTCACGGAAAATTCATCTACGGGGCTTGGAAACACCCTGAAACTCTTGCAATTATCTCAAAAATCGCTGGTGTTGATCTTGTTCCGGTTATGGACTACGAAATTGGCCATATCAACTTGTCTGTGCCAGGAAAAAGAAAGGACCATGACAGCGGTGCTTTGATCAGTGAGGACGATGAAAAGCCCATCGTTGGCTGGCACAGAGATAGTTATCCATTTGTTTGTGTTCTCATGATGAGTGACACAACAGGAATGGTAGGTGGCGAAACTGCTTTGAGAACTGGATATGGCGATATTAAGAAAGTCCGCGGTCCATCGAAGGTAAGATTGCTCAGTTATTCCAATTTAAGTATATTTATTTATATTGTATAGGGATGCGCTGTAGTATTACAAGGCCGCTACATTGATCATCAAGCTCTGCAAGCTTTTGGCGGGCAAGAGAGAATCACCATGGTCACCTCCTTCCGTCCACGATCCCCACGTGTTCGTGATGACACCGTCCTCACCACCGTCCGACCCATCTCCAACCTCTCCGATTTATATGGACAAACGGTCGAATATCAATTAGAGAATGCCGAGGCCCGTATCAGAATCATGCTCAAGGAACTGCGCGATTCTATGAAAGCTGGTGCCACTAGCGCCAAAGCCATCAAAAAGTTCCTTGACTTCGAAATTGGTCAACTCACCCATCTCAACGCAGAAATCGTCGATGAATCACTTGTGAAGGCCGGAAAGCTGGAAGAAGTCTGTGCCGAAGCTGCGAATCCTAATAAGAAAGCCAGAGCCCAGTGAATGGTTGGAGAAAATGAAGGCTGGGCTAGGCTATTAACGATTTCGATACGAATTTCTTTTGTTTATATTCCCTCTTCAGCGCCAATCATTCGGAAATGAAGAATCTTCTGGGTTTTGGATTGAAGTCAAAAGAGCGTGCTAGCTGCAGATTAAATAGTTTCTTTTAATCTGTTGCCTGTTCTACAATCTTTGGCTTCGAAATTTTATATTTCATTCCTTCTTAGTACATAGCATTTATGAACTTTTACCAGCTTGCATTTTGATTTGATGGTGATCGATGTTTGTTTTGTGAATTCAGTATATATTGTTTGGTGAGAGGTAATGATTTATTGGCTGGTTGTTCATTGGTCAGATGGGTGCCACGTAACATGCACCCACACATGGGGAGCCAATGTGACGTCGACATAAGGTTGGATGGTGTGAGTAGAGTACGGAGATTATGTATTTATGTATAGAACTGCAAACGCGGGAGGACGTGTAGTGTTTGGGGAGTATAGGGATTATGAAAGAAGGATGAAGGGGTTCTAGAGAGTTGGAGTTGGTATACGGTCGCTAGAGATATTGTATAGGTATCTAGAGATCGATATTAATATTATTGTTGCTCTAGATTTGAATGAAGTATATTTTGTAATTTGACGATTCAATCCTATACCTAAGGTTATACCTAGGTTCAGAAAAGTCAAAGGATCCTAAATTATAAAGTACCATTGCTATTTTGATAGAAAGAAAAGCTTTTGATTGCTACATGATCAATAATATGAAGTAGAGTAAATAACATATTTACATATTCTCTTACCTTACTCGAATTTGTTACCATTCTATACGGTTTGTATTATGACTTTATTGTTAAAATATTCGTATTTCTATATTAAGTTTAATGCATCGAATATAATAGCTGAATAGAATCATGAAATTAAACACTTCTACAATTATCTGAATAGGTATCTAGTAGATTATTAACTTATCATTTATCAATTGAAACATGCCAGGAGTTCGTTTCACCGCTTCATTTTGCCACTAATCAAATTATTCTGCCACTACAGATCATATTTCAGTCCAGGCGGTGAGTTGAGCTTGGGTCAGGATATCCCTGTAGATACGGGTGAAAATTATGGGTCTCGGCGATTCTCGCGCTAGCACACGTGATCATTTCCCCCATTTTTTTTAGCAATAAGGCTAAGGTTATCTTCGCGGGATGCAAGTCAATTTGTATAGACTTTCCTAACCCAGCATTGACTCTTCTATTACCACCTACAGCCCCAGCTAGAAGGCACTTTTGAGCGCTTTCAAAGATAAGGTGCTTCTTCTCAAGAATTCAACAGACAAATCAACCTATTTCATTGCTGGCTTGATTGCCCATCTCCTCATCTCCCATCTCGAACGGGATTCCAAACCTGTTCCCGAACAAACGGTTCATACCGAAAATCACCATGGAACCCTCATCCTCTTCTACCATATCCAGAGCTTCGTCAAATCATGGATCTCGCATGCGCGAGTCTATTCCCAGAAGCCGGGAGGTTACACCAGCTGCCATGAAAGTCCAAACGATCACAAAAGTCGAAGATGAAGAGCCAGTTCAAAATGATACACAGGTGCGTCTGAAAAGTGTACATTATGTAGCACACGCTAATGTATTCTTTAGCTTGCCCGGGGATTCAAAGACGACCTAATCTCCATGAGAAAATACTTAACGTGCTCTATCTGCGATCAACTACTTTACGAACCATGGATCTTACAATGCGGTCATACATACTGTTATTATGTCAGCAGACTTCAGGAACTTGGATATTTGGATAGGGCTGATGTGAATATAGTGTTTGTGCCAATGGTTCATTCCGAATAAGAGAAAGAAGACATGCCCAGAATGTCGCGCTCCGGTGAAACAGATACCAGCTCCAGCCTTCCTTGTAAGAAAGTCCTGGAACGTCATATCCAAAATCTATGTGTACTAATTAGCCCTAGGTTAAAAATATGGTCGAGATATTTATCAATAGAGGTCAATTAATGCCATATGACGAGACGGTAGAACAACACAAGGTGAATAATGCCGAAGTAACCGAGATGGTAGAAAAAGATAAGAATAGCCCCGAAGGATTATTCGGAGGTTCATTTCCACTACGCCATGGGGAATTATGGCGCGACGAAGCTGATGGGGTCATGCGATGCCCTTCCTGTGGGCATGAACATGAGGGCGGTCCAACGTGCGATATCTGTGGTGCTGAGTTTGACGACATTTATGGCTTTAGTGATATGGACGATGACGGTGATCTTTCGGATATTGACGTTGGCTATGATGAAGATGCAGAACAGGAGATTGAAGCCGAATTGCAAATGGAAGCCGACAATATTGCCGATGTTGCCCACCTCCGCCATAATCCCCGCCACTATGCTTTTGCTGGTCCAGTTCACCAACACATTCTCAATCATTACCACGCTCATCATCGTTTCGCTATGGATGATACGACGGACGACTCGGAAGATCCTACTAATTCCGATACCAGCAATCGGGACAATAGTGAAGATGAAGATGCCGGTTCACTCGAAGATTTTATTGCACCAGAGGATGATGACAGCGAACCCATTGCCCCACCACGTCGGGTAAATCAGAGAGTGGTTACTATAATATCAGATGAAGAAGGAGAAGAAGATGATGATGATGAAGATGATGAATCTGAGGATGAAGGTGGTGCGATTACGAATCGTCGACGACCGCGACCTGGCTGGACCCGCTCCTCCGAGACCCCCTCCAGATCTATCTTAATTTCGGAGGATGAAAATGGTAGCAGTACAAATGGTTCGGATTTCGGCGATGATGATGATGCTCATGAGACGCGCATGAGATTGAGAGCATCAGGTGGCTGGAGTCCGTTGGATGAAGGAGAAGATGATGATACCAACGGTCTTGCTCATGATGATTATCGTGGCTATACTACAACTGAAGACGAAAGAGCTTCGGACGAGAGCGATTCAGAGACAATTGGTAACCCAAATTCAGATGCGGAAGACGATGATGATCGGTCTCGGGAAGGGCTCTCGGAGACACCACGTTATGGAAACGCCGAATTTGAACAATTCCCCGATGATTATGCTTCAAGCATGGATGGAGGTGCCACACCAATTGATTACTCCAGAGACAGAGATGATGCATCGAACGATTACGGCAGCGAGAACGAGAATCGTTACGACTATGACACTGACGGGGACCATCCAACCAGTATGGATCGGGATGGTGACACTGAAATGAGTGTGTCTCCTGGTGTATCACGTTCCAGTCGAGATGTTAGTGTGGAAAGTAACTATGGCGAAAATCTTGTTGTTGCTAACGAAATGGCCGAGGTTGATGATGATCTATCAGACACCTCCATAGGCATTGTTCCACGTCGACAATCAAGACGAAATCCCGTCGTTCAACAGTACGACCCAAGAATAAGCATGTTGTTTGCGGAACATCAAAACACTGTTAGGAATGCTCAAAACCCTGAAGATATGAGTCCTTGGGGAGATGACCTCGATAGAAATATCCGAGTGGAGCCGGCCTCTAGGAGTCGTCGCCGAGCCCAAAACCACTATCAAGCCCTGCCGATAAGCAACAATGGCGCCAGAAACAGTCATCATCGCATCATGCAACCGCATGGCCTCGACAGAGTAAGAACATCTCGAGGTTCCCCACCACGTGTCGTACCCGTCTCTAGTAGGAACAATCGCTTGCAGAGGCAGTATCCAATGTAGAACAGAATGATGTGGCGTTTTGGTACATACTTCTAGGTTTTCATATTAGCGTGGCTGGGCTGGCTGGGCGGGAAAGGGAGTTTGGGGTTCAATACCATGATGGGAACAGAGAGGGTGAACTACAGGTGGTGTGGCGTTACTGGATGTGAAAATTAAGTCTCATGCATCTAATCTAATTGCTGACGTGAGCTGTCTCTGTCTCTGTCACTACATACATAGGTTACATATCAGGAAATTATGCTAAAGAAGTTGATGGTCAAATTCTGATGTGAGAAAACTTTTGTCTTTATGTATATGTATATGTATATGTATATGTATATGTATATGTATATGTATATGTATATGTAAGTATTCATCATTCTAAAATTCATTCTTAAAGAGTAATTGACGACGCATAAATCGAAAACAAAACTATATAATATAATATAATATAATATACTAAGCTGAGTCATATACAGAGTATCTATTATATAAACGAAGTTTCTAAACCGAAATTATATTATATTATATTAAGCTAAGCTATCTAGTCTTAGATATCTATAAAAGGAATTTCTTTCTTTATAATGTAAAGGTGTATATATATGCGGGCTCTTGTTGTGGTTGTGGTGTTATTGGGGTTGGGGTTAGATAATAAATAATATAACGTGATACAAAATTAATCTAAACTGATATACTCCGTATAGAGTCAAGTTATTTATTTGTAGCTTTTTAAAAAGAGTTTATATGTATATGTATATATAATCAATAATAAATAATCTTATGATGTTTACTTCGTAATGAGGAAATTTCAGATATATACTTGTTATTTAGTATCTAGTATTTGATATATAGGATTTAGTATTTAATATGTATTAGTTCTATCTATTACTTTTGTATAATGTATATATATATACATAGACCTATATATACGAGAAAAGAAAGAAAAATCTCTTTAATTTCTTTCCCTGGCTCTCCATGCTTCACCCTTCACCCCTCATCCCTCGCTCCTCGTTCTTCCGCACCCGTACATTCCCTCCATATCTTTCTTTCTTTCCTTCCCCATCATATAATATCTTATCTCGCCTCTCCCTTCTATCTCCCTGCAATTTTGCTCTTTTCTGTTCTCTCCCCCCTCTTCTCCTTTCTTCCCCCTCCAGACTCCTTCAACTCCTTTCCTCTCCTATCCTCCCCTCTCCTATCCCCTCCTCTCATTCCACTCACTATACATAAATATTGGTATCAAAAGCTTGCTACTTGAAAAAATAAAAACGAACACGAAGCGAAGAACAAAAAAAAGACAAAAGAAACAAATGCTATAGCGTGTAGAGACATTGTGAAGTAAACACAAGAAGTTTAAAATAAATAACGATAATAGAGTATGTGAGTATACGAAGAAGAGAACCAAAAAAGTGCTGGAAACAATTAAAGCAACGCTTCTATGTAATAAATCGACCAATGCATTCCGTCCGTCCATCCATCCATTGTTGCTCGCCATCTATGATGTATGATGTACGATGTGCGAGGGAAATTAAAAAAACAAATTGTACAAGAGAATATGTACACTATCTGTACATGCGTATCAAATCGCATCAAATCACGCTCCAACCCATCCATCCCCAAAAGACAATACACCCGTAAACCCCTTAACCAAAAACATTCTCGCTCCAATCTTCTTCTATACAGCTCCATTAGTAGGCGTCTTCTCTCTATCTGACTCCTCAATTGTATCATCGAGTCTTAACATATCACCTGGGGTAAAGACCATTTCTTCTGTTTCACCCGGGCCGACTACGGGAGTAAAGACATCAACTTCTTCGATTTCCTCTTCATCTTCTTCCTCGATGATTTCGCCGCTTCTTCTGCCTGCTATACTAGCGCTTCGGCTATGTGAGCCTGTTCTTGTGTGTCCGTGGCCGTGTCCGCTGCTTGATGTGACGGGTGAGCTAGTATTAAGTGCGGGCCCTTTGAATAGATTCTTTTTTCGTTTTGCGAAGACAAGCGGGGCACCGAATGCACTATTGCTACCACCCCATGAGACACCTTCGTTAAAGCTCGATAGCGGAGTTTGTCGAACGACGCGAATGTTGGAAGGGAATGAGCCAAGGGTTGGGGTGGCGGGGAGGACTTTGACGGAGTGATGAGGGCTACGAGTAGGTAGCGATATTTTTGAGCCAGATCCATTGGACGAAGTTGATGAAGCCTTTGAATGTGTGTGTTGATGCATTATGCTACGTACAGACGAGACGGAAGATGATGTGGATTTTCTTCCTCGCAAACCACTACTTGGCCGACGTTGGAAAGTTGAGCGAGGAGTCACGGGAGAGGGAGATAACGAATGCCGTTTGGTGCCTGGCGTTGCATGTATTCGTGAAATAGGAGGCTGCCCACTTAGTGGTGGTAGCGGGGCACGTGTCATCGTAGGTGACTTTGAAGTGACTGGTCGCGGACTAGGGTCTTTCGGACTGGTTGAGTCGTCAGCAGCCTTCTCGCGGAGATCTGGTGTTGAGCGACTAGCTTTTGTCTTCTTTCCAGGTGACCTAGCACGCCTGGCAGAATCCAGAAGCCAGTGCTTCCAATGTGCCAATTGATTGATGAAAGCATGCTGGTGCTTGCGACGTTGCTGCGGTGGTTTGACAATGCCATTAGTACTTGGGTGTAGAAAATCATGATTAGAAGTAACCAGCTGTAATGTGCTTCCACGTGATCGGGCACCCCGCAGAGTGCCTTCTTTTGGAGGGGGAATTGGGCGCCGATGTCGAGATGAGCTTGCAGAGCGAGTGGAGTCTTTTTCAAGTGGGGGAGGAGGCGTATGAACATCAGGTGAGGAGAACTGCGAGTGTTCGGGTAATCCAGGTAAATCGGTCAGGATCAGATCCGGATAATGGGCACTTCGTCTTTCCTTCCTTCCTCTACTCCTAGGTGGATCGCTAATCCTTAGTGGCTGCCCTTCTTCATCGACTCCTGTTAAAATAGGCGTCATTTTTTCCAAGCGGCTACTCGCAGCACTTAGTCTTCTTGAGGATCGGATCTCCGCCTCTCGTTCCTTGCGTTTTCGTTCCTTTCGAATCTGCTTCCTTTCTTCCTTTTCGAGCAAAAGAGCCCACCAACCTGCTAGAGCATCGCATCGCTGAGCTAGTACATTTTCAATAACCTGGTCGATATCTACACCAGCACTTCGCATCCGTTCCAAGGTTTCTTTTTCTAATGTCGTGGTGAACGGTGCCGCTCTTTGTAGTTTCAAAATGGCTTGCTGTTGTGGCGCATGCTCAGCAAGAAAAGGATGAGTGAGAATATCAGACAAGGCTGGTCGTATCAAAGGCCTCTTTGACAATAGAATGCCCAACAAATTTCGCGCGTCGGCTGTGAGGTGATCCGGCCATTTTGGTTCTGCGGTCAAAATCCTGGTCCTTGTTACCTTATCGTCGTCGTCGTCGAATGGTAATTCGCCGCATAGTAAAGCATATAGAATGACGCCTAGACTCCAAACATCAACCTTTTCTCCGGCATACTTTTCTCCCTTCAACATTTCTGGAGCACTGTAACATATTGTGCCACAAAAAGTTTGCAGATAACTCGCCTTGCCCTCATATTCACGAGTGAACCCAAAATCCACAAGTTTAACATTTTCGTGTTTGTCCAGAAGGATATTCTCCAGTTTTAAATCTCGGTGAACGCAGGACGAATTGTGAACGTATGCAACGGCACCAACTAATTGAGTGAAGATCTTTTGGACCTTTTCGACCGGTAATGGCCCATTCTTAAGTAGATAATTATATAATTCGTCGCCTACACCATCATTAGCCTAACCTCCTTCTGCCTATGCATGCCACTTACCAGGACAGTACTCTAGCACAAGCCATACCAAGTTTTCGGTGACGATTACTTCGTATAAGCGAGCGATGTGAGGATGTAGGAATTGTCGGTGATGATGTATTTCTCGAGCCAGATTCGAATCATCCTTTTTGGCAGACTTGAGTACAACCTAGATCAAACCGGCAATTAGCTGATATTCCGCGAATTCAAATCCCATCCTTGGCACATACTTTAGAGCTATGTAACAGTTTGTGCGAAGCCAAATAGACCTTCCCGAATGACCCTTTCCCAATCAGCCTCCCCAAAGTATAATTGCCTACTGAACGAAGGTCTTTCGACGAGAACTCTCTGCACAAGCACCATTGTCAGTATTTGTTCAATTTGGTTTGCACAAGTAGGTACGTACTCCAATAACTCATGATATGAATTGGCAAGCTGTGACTTGAATGTATTAGCCCCTCACATCCATTTCCAGAAAACCACCCTTGCGCCAACCCAACACCTCATCACCCCATCAATGCCTACCTTAGCTTTCCGGCCCTGCGATTCAGCCTTAAGCCTTGCTGCCTGCATACCAGTCACCTTTCGCCACTCCGTCTGCTGTGTATACAAGAGGCCCTGAGTTGGGACATCCAAACTCTACAAGTCACGGCGCCGCGTCGTGGTGGCGAATGGAAGCTTATTTGTTGATAAATAAGCGTCCTTGGAGAGGGTCGGAGAGCCTTATTATAAAACTTTAGTCATTGGCTGCTGCGTAATAAGTCGATATTGGTGCACGATAGATAAGGTATGGCAAAGATTCATGATACAGAGACAAAATAGATGACAAGGAGACGCTTCAACAGGGGCATGTTTTTTTCTGGTCCGGGCAGCGGGCTTTTCGGAAGCGGTACAGATGGGCGGACTCGAAACCTCCTTTTAAAATATATGTTTGGAAATCTGATGATCAATTATACTTCTTTATGCAGCACGAGTGACGAGACAAATAAAAGTTCGAGTGGTTGTTGATGATTTACTTCACCCAAGGTTATCTAGCCATATCGTCAACTGAAGGGAGTACTGTATTAGGTATAGATAGGTACCGTTTGTTGCTTTCTTTCCTTCTTTATTGCTTTACTCTGGTATCTCTAAAACATAAACTCAATCGAACCGTCAACTACATAGTATTTAAGAATTGGTTATCAAATGATTTGTAAACTTTCCTCGAACTTTAAGAATACAGGGTTCAATATACAGGTACCAACTCATCTTACTCTGCATTATATGATGTTTGATGTAATACTCAGGAATCCCTGCATGGGATCCTGCATATAGAATAGGATTAAATCGAATATGGTCCACAAAAACATGGCAGAGCCATGCAGATGTTCACTTGTTCAGAAATGTTCTAAACCTACCTAGTAGAGTTACCTACTGAAGATCAGAACATAGTCGAGTGGCCCCTCCATATGGATCATGCAACGATAAGAAGCAAAAAATCGATTTAGTCACACGATTAACTGCAAAGTTTGCGGATGATACTTAGGTATACTAAAGTCATTAATGGAAGTATCTGTATTGGGATTAAGATCACTGGTGTCAAACATGGAGACTTTCAAGGGGGGTTAGTTTTGAATCCCCCAACGTTTTTGAAGGCCAAAGGTTTAGACACTTACAATATTTGAATTGGTATGGGATATTGGAAGGATTCTGGTATGAATATTGCTCCTCTACTTAAAAAATTACTCTTAGATCTTCAAAATATATGGGACAGTGGGACAGTAAGAAAAAACGACGCTCGCTTATTTGTGGTTGTACACATGTATTTCCTATGGACAAAATGTTCCAATTAAGCTCTGATATTTCGTGAATACTGAAGAATCTCTCTTGATCCACATGACCTCAAATGATAACATATGGTGCATTTGTTGATGCCAAAACGATGCTTTTCCCATTATATCCCCTCCCCCAAACACCACCACAACGCCTAGCAAATGCATTCCCATGTCGTAAGTCTAGATCTTGCAGTCCAGCCTTTAAAATCTCTCCTTCATTCTACTCGCCACGGTTCTCAAATTGCCATAAACTTTTCCAGGTGGACTTCCCAAAATCAGACTGACAATTGCCTCTCTCGCAATATGAATATTCTTGAAGCCTCCCAAAATATGGATTTTGCTATCTGCAAGAACCACTCTTGTCCGACTCGCATTCTCAATTGCAAATTTAGTCTTTCCGTCCTTGCCTGCGATACGGCCAATGGCTCTTCCCAAGTGCTCGCCTTGTAAAGTCTTTACATCCTTAATCTCAAAAGTCTGGATGTAAAGGTCGTCAAGTCGCAATAATGCAATAGCGTCATCGACGTCGAAACCTAGCGAAAAGGCCTTTACGAAATCTTCACCCTTTTGCAAGGATCCGGTATCGGTAGTGTGTTTAGAGGTACGGAGTTCGACAGCTTTGTTTTTGATGTTCATGCGGACTTGAAGTTTGAGATGTTCGACGAGAGGAGGGTAGATCTTGGGCCAGGAGGCTTTGAGGGGGGTCATGCGGTGTGGAGGAATGGGAACTTTGCGGGTTTCTACTCGAGTCGCTGGGTCCTATTGTTTTGTTAGAATCGCATGCGAATCTTCTGGGAGTAGTATAGATTGTGAGTCGTACAATATTCTTGGCTGGTGCAAATCGAGGTCGTCCTTCTTCATCAATGTGCATCTCGCTATCGTCGGCGGCTGGAGGCAAGATGGTATCCAATTCCGCCGAGGTAACTTCTGGTGCATCTAATAGAAACTCATCATCTTGGTCTGAATTGATATTAGCTACTATTCCCATGATTGCAGCGACAAGGTCATGAATTTAATTACTTTGATTTGGCAATGGTGCACTGGTAGCTTCAGCAAGCTCTTCTGGTTTCCTCAATAAAGCTGTTGGTGCAGGCATTTTCTATTGTCAAATTGTATATGGTAGAACTCAATAATATCCTCAAAAATATATTTATTGTGTAGTTGAAAATTTGAGGGTCTGTTTTTTGAAGTTCGATTTTAATGTTCCTAGTCGGCCGATCAAATTGGAAAAAAAAATGTTTGGTGGGGAAATGGATGCGATAGAATTTACTGATAAGATCACTAGTGTCTTCATTAGTGCCAAAAATTCCAAAAATGCGCATCCGGAAAAAGCCCATCGTCATTCATTCTCTTGCATACCTTCATTTTTATTTTCATTCCAAAGATATTGAAGCAGAATAACGACTTCAACAGTCTTTCAATCTTTCAGGATGAACTGGAGGTTATGTCGATGAACATAAAACCTGGTTTATGGTCCCAATTTTGGGATCATGCAATTTCATTCGCTGCAACAAAGACATGCAAAGAACCTATACGACCTTTCATATCTAATTTGATTTTTTCAAATACTGCTCGTCGTGCTTTTTCACAGTCCAAAATTCGAACTTTCTATGGTTCACCTCCAAAGTCTCAAGTTCGAAAGAGTTTTGCTTATGGCGGGGTCTTCTTCCTTGACTTGAGCTCAGGTACCTCTGCAGCACCGTCGATAGCATCATGTACAACTACAGTGGAGAAGACTTTATACTCGACATCATCATCATCACGCCGACAACCCTTGACATCGTATTTTCAACACACATGGCGACGTGAAATCCATTCAAATACTCGGCGGAGGGAGAGGGGTTATGCGAGAAGAAATAAAAGTTCTGCATCAAATTTACCAAATGGCCGTGGGACGCCTCAAGAGACCCACAAACCCTCACAAACTGCCCCGCCATCGAAGGAAACGGTCACGGATGCCAATATCTCACACTCTGCCACGAGCAAGTACAATCTTCCTCACATGCCAAAGATGCCGCATCGGCCGACGAGAGAAGAACTGCTTGCTGCAGCAACAGGATTTTGGTCTCGGCTGAAGGTTCGATTCAAGTGGTTTACAATTAGAGGTGGACGACCGTGGAATGTAGATGATTGGAGTGCTTTTGTTTCATGGTTTGTCCTGGGGAATATTGCCTGGATTTTCATTGGGACTACAACTTTCTTCTCTCTTATCATCCTATCTATAAATACTGTTGTCGCTCAAGGTAAGAACTATAGAGCACATGAGATTCTCCGCGGTAACTAACTGTACACTAGAAACATTGGCAAGGTGGGTTGGTGATTACCTCACACATTCGGCAGGCATTAAGGTCGTTTTCGAATCTGCTATCGTGCCACGATGGAAAGATGGAGTGATTACATTCCGGAATGTGTTTGTCTCAAGGAGACCAGGACAAGGGAAAACCAAATTTAGCAAGGGGTCATCTTTGAATGCAGCAGCAGCAGCGGCCTCTCAACGGCAGGTAGAGGTAGAGGGCAAGAAAGAGGAAGAGGAGGACACAAACTACACCCAATTTGACGTCACTCTTGATACAGTTAACGTCACTTTATCATTTGTCAAATGGTGGAATGGTAAGGGCCTTCTCAGGGATGTAGAGATCAAGGGTGTTCGAGGTGTAATTGATAGAACTTCGGTACATTGGGGCGACGAGTACGTTGATCCAAAGTCATTTCGGCACGAGCATAATCCTGGTGATTTTGAGATCGACTCTTTCAAGTTGGAGGATCTCTTGGTCACCATACATCAGCCCAACGGCTTCCGACCCTTCTCTGTGAGCATTTTCTCGTGCGACCTTCCTCAGCTGCGGAAACAATGGTTATTTTATGATTTTCTATCGGCAAGCAATATGTCTGGAGCTTTTGATGGATCTCTTTTCACCATTCACCCTCGACAAATTCACGGATTTGCTGGCTCGCACGCTCTCGAATCTTCCGGAAATGACGGGTCGAACCCTTGGAAAAAGCAAAGTCGCCTCCGCATAGACGGCCTCAAAATTGACCATTTAAATCGAGGCGTGGAAGGGCCGTTTGGTTGGATTCACGAAGGAAATGTTGACATTGTTGCCGACGTCATGCTTCCAACTGAAGCGGATGAGAGCATCGCCAAGGTGATGTCCGACTTTTACGACCGCATGGAAGAAGCTGTAACTTCCAATCGATATTTTCATATCCTGGAGAATAATACACGAACCGAGGAACGGGGCACACCTGCTGAGCGCGACGCTTTGGCAGAGAAATCCTCTCATGACGACGACAAACGCTACATTGTCATGGATCTTCGCATCCATCTCAATGACGTGAAGGCAGCCGTGCCCCTCTTCACCCGTGACCTCTCCTACGTTAACCAAGCCCTTATTCGCCCCATTGTCGCCTATATCAATGCGAAGAAGACCTTCATTCCCATAAATTGTCGAATTGTGAAACGTGCTAGCGATTTCGATGGTAGCTGGACCATTTTCGATAGCGGACTAATGGATGATATGTCCGCAGAGACATATGAAGCATTTGCGAAAGATGTGGTAGATAGTCAGGCACGTATGCGTCGGTTGAAAAAGGTGGGGTTCTGGTCGATTTCCATGGCAATCCAGGCAATATTTATGGGTATGGCGGGAAATGTTGCTTAAGTTCATGGGTAGATGGACTCATGAATGGCCGAATTCGCCGCTTAGTTGTAAGGACACAACGAATCTCCTCTTACTAGGCGGCATAATGACCTTTGTATAAAATGGGGTGGGAATGATGGCACTACATGGCTTGGTTTATTGGTTTGATACAACTGGAACGGCGTTTAGATATCCCCCAAAAAATGGATTAGTAGGCAGGAGAACAGGAGTTTAGGATTTGATGCGTGCTCGCATACGCGAATCACTATAGATTAACGAGTTACAATCGGAATTAGATACATCTTATCTTGAAGTCAGTTTGTCGCTTCCAACTTGATTCAATTGAATTATTCAGATCTCTGCCATTAAGACTTTGGCTCATTGACCCCCCTCTCCCCGTGCCTGTGACTACCGTAACGCCTAGACAATAAACCATTTTGTATTTCTAGAAAATATGAAGCCTAGAACTAGGCAGTAGATCCTAAATTTCCGACCCCTGTACGTAAGCGAAAATGGGAACTACATATATAGCGGAATTAGTATTTTTGTCTATCGATCGGTCCGGAAGATATGTATTTTATAGTATTGATGTCAATAATGCGAGACCAATGGTAGCTCCCTGGTTATCATCTGGATAGTTGTTGGTGGCAGCACGAAGGTTGTATATTGTTACGATTGGTCGAGTATGAAATCACTGGCAATACACTTCTAAAATTTGTGCAGTTATGAGAGTATATTTTGTTTTGTTTGGATATGGTTCTATAGTTTTATTGGAGAATTCTTTGGAACAAATAAGAATTTTGGAGCAATTGCGGGTACAAAAAAGTTTCAAACTAGGCCAATTTACTGATTCATAAATCTGAAACGGAATAGTACCCAAAAAATGCCAATGTAAAGTTGTACCTGGATCAATAATTATTCTGCTTTGCCTGATCGGTTGAAGGGTGATGATCCTCAACATCTTAATGCAAAGCATCCAATCAAATTGTTTCTGAGTATGACGCGATTTAGACCTGTCATCACAGAATAGAACCAGCAGCAATACATTACAGAATTCCTCTAAAATAATTAGTAGCATTTCCCCCGCATTCTTATCTGGCACCCACTCTTTGCATGATATCATTTGACCTTTCCAATTCGTTACAAACAATCCAAGTATGGGGGTTCGCCCGCACTCTTGCATCGCACTCCCTATTTAGGCTTCAGATCAGATTATTGACATACGACTGTTATATCCCGTCATGCATCACCTTTCTCTCGCCATATATGCCGTCCTTGCCGGTAGTAAAGAAATGAGATTATCGCAAGATAGCAGTCAAAATTGATAATGACCCCGCAGATCTAAAAGACGAATACATAGACTGAACGAATCCCTCTGTAAAAACATCATGATCTCCAGTTCCCTGTGCTTAAGGACCTCGACTTTAATACTGCACAATCTTCATCAAGAATCAAAAAACGATACAAAGTCTACAAGCAATACATCATGGCTCCTTCCGCAACAGAAGCCCAAACAGCAGCAGTCCTCATCCCCACCGAAGGCGACGACAACGTCAAGGCAAATGTCACTCCTCAAGAAAAATGGTTAAAAAGCACCGGCGCCCTAGATCAGTTTGAGTCTTTTGATGTTACTCCTGTTATTGGCCGCGAGTTTCCAAATGTCAATTTGGTAGACTGGTTACAAGCTCCAAATGCGGACGAGCTCCTGCGTGAGCTTGCTCTTACTAGTGAGTTTTCAACAAGAGCTAGTTGTATAGCGAGTCTATGGCTGACAAAAGCTTAGTATCTCAGCGTGGTGTGGTATTTTTCCGTGCACAAGACAATCTCACTCCTGATTTACAAAAAGAACTCGTCCAGCGCATCGGCCTCCTTTCAGGAAAACCATCTACATCAGGTCTTCACATTCATCCATTGCTCAACCCTGAAAGAGAGGGGTATCGTGTGACGGATCCAGAAATTAGTACTATCGACTCGGTTCTCAACAAGAAACTCTACAGCAACACGAAATTTGACCGAGCCAACGGCCTTCCGAATTCGTCCAAATGGCACGCAGATATTTCTTTTGAACCAAAGCCAGCGGACTATTCCAGTTTGAAGCTAGAGATACTCCCAAAAACAGGAGGCGACACATTGTGGGCAAGTGGGTATGAGATTTATGATTGTATCTCAGAACCTTATCAGAAGTTCCTCGAAACTCTAACAGTGACATTCCAACAGCCTGGTTTCATTGAAGCTGCTGCGAGAGGTGGATTCGAATTGTATGATAAGCCAAGAGGAGCGCCAGAAAATGTGGGAAAGGAGTTGAAAGCCGTGCATCCAGTAGTGAGAACTAACCCAGTTACTGGATGGAAATCAGTTTTCCCAGTTGGAGGTCATGTTAGCCACATCAATGACGTTACTCAATGGGAAAGTAAAGCATTGTTGGAATGGTTTAAGCGGTTGTTGGTGGACAATCATGATTTGCAGGTGCGGTTTAAGTGGAAGAACCAGAATGATCTTGGTGAGTTTTTGCAGCAATTAGTAGGTTATTTGAGCTAACACTGATAAAACAGCTATCTGGGACAATCGTTCAACTTTCCATACAGCTACGGATGATCTTGAAGGACAGGGTGAAAGATATGGTGTCAGAGCTGTAAGCGTTGGGGAAAAGCCTTTCTTCGACCCCGAAAGCAAGTGCAGACGTGATGCCTTGGGCATTTAATGTAAATAGTTGCAGGATACCACATTGAGAATTGAAATAAAATGATTGATACAATTTAACTTGACTTGAAATTTGACGGAATGCATGTTGCCCGTTTAATTTGTGGTTGCGTCTTGGTGTGCATAAATATCGGTGAATGAGTCATTTGCCGTCTAGTCGCCAGAACCCGTAGAAGCATATAAGAATCGAACTCATAGCTCGAGACAGATGCCATAATTGAAACTTCAGAACAATAGGCAAAATGATTGATTAAACTGGTATCAAAAGAAGAAAAGAATCAATGGCGCGGCGGACATTGACCCACAGCGTTTTCATTCACGTGATTTTTAGGTAAGATATTTCTCCACCACGTGCACATCCACCCTTCAAAACTTTACCGCAAACAACAGAGCCTGAATTGGAACACTTACAGAAGATTCACAACCGGTGAAAATGGCTGTTGGCAGAGGGCAGCGAAAGCCAAGCATTGGTAGCACATTAGTTCATATCACGGCAGAACTTTCATGCATTCACCACTGTTTTTTTTCTTGGATTTTCCGAAAATTGAATCGATCGCTTGAGTGATTGCGAGAGTCAGGGGATAGATGACAACATATGTTTCTACAGGCATTGCATGCCATACACACACCCGACCACTGTCTTTTACATTGATTCTCCAACTTTGCAGCTTCTGATACAGGCGGACTATCACGTATGTACCTTAAGTAGGCACTAATAACAGTTTCGTGCTTGTGGCCAATGCCGGAACCTTGAATTACTTTGGCCGATAAACGGGTAAAAATATGGGATAATTGTTGATGGCGACAAGTGCGCTAGAGATTCTCTCATTGATTTAGTGATTATGAAATCCCTTTCCCGAGGGCTTTATGACAGCTATGGAGCACACTCCTGCATCTGGCCTCTTGTGGCGGCGGATAATTATTCGACGTCTACGCAACATGCCTTTACATTGAAAATGATTTGATTGTATGGGCTTGATTTATGCGCCATGTAAAAGCACGCCATGAGCTTATCTGATGTCAAAGATATGGAAACCTTGTGGGTTTATCAATTTTCTCTTCTTGGGGGAAATATTCCAGCGGCCTGGGAGGTAAGTCTCAACCCAAGACTATGGATAATACTGTTATTATTGTTTTCGCCACGAGGATTTAGCTGCGATTACACTCAGGAATATCTCTATTGTGTGATTCCTGTGGATCTCTCCCAATAAATGTCTACCAGTCCCGCATACTACACTACCCTACCCCCTCCGCCTTTCACGCCAATCATAATGTAGATGATATCGCAAATGAGCCATGCCCAGGTCACCACATTATTTAAATATCCAGGTTTCTACTTCTCAATACAAACCACACGAGAGAGCAAGCTCAAAATCACTTGCGATCCAAGATGTCCAAGAATGTCCCAGACAAGTCGGAACCTAAGAGCAATACCTCCCAAAAACCAGACGAAACGCTTCAGTATGAGGAAGTAACGACTTTTGGGGACCCACTTCCAGCAAAAAATGCAACATTCGCTTCTACTATCTCTGACTCGGATGAAGATGGATTAGCCTTTGCCAAAAACCCTTTCCTAGACCCGGATGTAGCAGAGCAGTGGACTAGAATCTATGAAAAATCACAGTACGAATGCCGACATGTTTTTGATCCGAGCTTCTCTTGGACCGAGGAGGAAGAGCGGCGGTTAGTTCGAAGGTTGGACTGGCGAGTTTGTCTCTGGGCTGTAGGTTTGAGTTTCCGAAATCTGTGAGACCATTGTTGACATCAATCCAGTGCGTCATGTTTTTTGGTTTACAAGTCGACCGTGGAAACTTAGTACAGGCTGTTGCAGATAATCTGTTGAATGACCTAAATTTGACTACAAATGGTACATTGACAAAAACTTTCCTCTGTGGAAAAGTACCCAGGGCTAATATTTGATAGAATACAATTTTGGCAATAACATCTTTCTCTTCTCGTTCTTACTGGCCGAGTTACCTTCACAATTGATTTCAAAAAAGATTGGACCTGATAGATGGATTCCAATGCAAATATCTCTCTGGTCGATAGTTGCGATGTCTCAATGTGCGATCCAGGGCAAATCTGGATTCTATGCTACACGAAGTATGCTGGGTCTTCTTGAGGTAGGTTCTATCGCGTAAATTCCGAGCCTGGTACATTAATACTCACCAGTTATCAGGGCGGGTTCATCCCAGATATCGTATTGTGGTTATCATACTTTTATACATCCAAAGAACTTCCTGTTCGACTCAGCTTCTTCTGGACTACACTTTCCGGGACCACTATCATTACATCGATTCTTGCCTATGCTTTACTTCACATGAGAGGTGTATCGGGATGGGCAGGATGGCGTTGGCTTTTCCTGATTGAGGGCTTGATTACTTTGCTGGTTGGCCTTTCTTCATTCTTTATGATGCCAGCATCGGCAGTGCAGACGAAAACATGGTTTCGACCCAAAGGCTGGTTTACTGATCGTGAAATATCAATCGTCGTCAACCGAGTTCTCCGAGATGACCCCTCAAAAGGCGATATGCACAACCGACAAGCTATTACACCAAAGAGACTTTGGAACGCAGCGAAGGATTACGATCTTTGGCCGTTATACGCTATTGGACTAATCGCATACATTCCTCAATCACCACCTGCTTCATACATTTCCCTCACCTTGAGGAATCTGGGATTCAGCACGTTCAACACCAGCTTATTGACAATTCCTTATTCAGTCTTTCACATCATTACGCTACTTCTCCTCACCCAACTATCCGAACGCACCAATGAAAGAACTTTGGTCTCCATGATACAGCCACTCTGGACCCTCCCTTGTATCATCGCACTTCGCTTCTGGCCTGGTTCAGGAGTACAAGCTTGGAATACATATGCGCTGGTCACCGTGCTCCTCTCCTATCCTTACTGCCACG
This sequence comes from Stromatinia cepivora, assembly GCA_014898415.1. Classification (NCBI taxonomy): domain Eukaryota; kingdom Fungi; phylum Ascomycota; class Leotiomycetes; order Helotiales; family Sclerotiniaceae; genus Stromatinia; species Stromatinia cepivora. Next base: position 1,411,452 of record RCTD01000011.1, on the reverse strand, counting down.
CCATTCTCGTAGCATGGACATCCAAAAACTCCAACAACGTTGGCACTCGTTCGGTCTCTTCTGCTCTCTACAATATGGCGGTACAACTTGGAAATATATGTGGAAACTTCATCTATAGAACAGATGATAAACCGCTATACCATCGGGGAAACACGCAATTGATTATTATTAATATTGCAGCTATTGTGGTGTTTCTACTTACGAAAGTGTATTATGTGATGAGGAATAAGCAGAGAGACAAGGTCTGGAATGCTATGACGGCTGAGCAACAGCAGGATTATAAGAGGAATACGACGGTGACTGGGAGTTCGAGGTTGGATTTTAGGTTTGCACATTAGATACGATGCGATGTTGGATATTCTTGTCTCGTGATGGGACTGCATTTAAGGTTATAGATAATTGTATTCTTTCGATGTTGAATATTTATACTAAAGCTTAATTCTCCGAACAATTCAACTTCCCTTGACACTCTGATACATCACAGCACGACTTTGAATTTATTTCGTATAGCTTTCGACTTTGTCTCTCGTAATGCGAATCGTCTTTGCAAATCAATCTTCTTCTATTACATCGTAGCTTTCTTTCCCCATTCAACATGTTAGCTTTTGTCCATTTCTGGAAAAGTATTGGAATTGGGTATGTAAACTTACAGTAGGACCAGCAGCAGAGAAGCTAACTTCATTGGCAGCACCATTCTGTCCATAAGTTTCAATCATACTATTTCTGCCACGGAACAACTAATAAATCACATCTGCATATTCCTCATTTTCACACCATCTCAAAAAAATTCACAAACCCACATCGAATAGAGAAGCAGCTGCATCTAAGGTAGCTGCATCAGAGGCAGCAGCAGCGGAGACAGTAGCGTTGTAGGCGGTCGTACCAAATGCGGAAGCATGATCAGTGATAGTACGGAGAGTCATATTGCGAGAAATAGCAGCAGGGAGATTTCCGTCTAGGCAAGGAGGGGTAATCTTTCGAGGTTGCCAATTAATTTGGCCAATGCTTCGGATCCACACCATCATTTTCCTTAACGCAGCTCGCTCGTTGTTAGTCTTGATCAATTGTTCCATTTTTGTCCTGGCTTGTAAATATCGCTTCTGGACACCTTCTAAATCATATTCATAGAAGAATGTGGGAACAAGAGAGCTTTAAACTTCCATCAAGCGGTCACAGCATGTGAATGAATTGAAGCTAATTCCGTGCCTGTAAAACGTAAGAGACTTTGGCAAAACGCTTCGTATGAGATGATGAACGAAGGCACGAAACATACATGAGCCTAATACATTATTTCCTACTACCCTATTCAACAAAAAATCATACAAGAATGGTATATACGCAGAAAAATCCAAAACGCAACCGCAAACTCAGATGCGAAAGCAAACGGAAGGACAGCGCTCCATACACACAAGCCGAGAAGGATGGTTCTGTACAAAGCAGACGCTCGGTAACTCAAATCATAACTCAGCAACACTCATTAAATCTTCAACCCCATCATAAGGATCATCATCTGTATCCCGCTTCACCGTTTCTCCCGCGTTCCTTTTGTCTTCTTCACTTGTATTGTCGTATCCTCCCGCAACACTGACAGCATACTGCACCTCTTCAAACCCCATCGGAATTCCCTTCCACAAGGCTAATTGTCTAGCTGTTCTGACTGCATGTCCGATTTCATGTCCATTAAGCTTGTATTTAGCAAGCGTTGATAAATTCGCTCGAAGCTCGGATATATTTATCGTAGAGGGGTTGAATAGGGATTCCAGTGACTCAAGCTGCTTGATATGGGATTCCCATATCTTAGTTCGTTGAGCAAAAGTCAGCGGAGTATAGCGGAGGAAAAGTTGAATGCGAGATTTGAAAGCCTCATCCATGGTGGTGATGGGAGAGCTCGTTAAAATGATGATTCCGTTGTAAGATTCAAGTATTCGTAAAAATACGGAGATCAATGCGTTGCGTTGAAGATCTCCCAAAGTCCTTTTCTCGAGAAACATTTCGGCGTCTTCAAGGAGTATGACGCATTTCCAAACTCTTCCTAGAAAGAAGATTCGTTCGAGAGATTTTTCTAGGGCTTCTGGTGTGGTTCCTATCTCGCTACACGAGGTTACGTAGAGTGGTTTCTCAACTACCTCTGACACACTTTCCGCTGTCATGGTTTTACCAGTCCCAGAAGAGCTATCAGTTCATTGTTAGTTTATTTTTTGTATAAAAAAGTCCGAGTTTGTGGATCATTTACCCATGTAATAGTATGATTGAACCATTTCCTTTCCTGCCGATGAGGCCCGGGCTCTGCTCGTCTTTGATTTGGTTTGCGACTAAAGATGTGATGAGGATCTTCGTATCGTTATCTCTAGCCAATGTTTCAAACGCATCTTTGTTCCATTTAACCGCGTACATGCGACTAACTTCGAGATTGACTAATGCAACACATTAGCAAACAGGACAGTGATAATTGTGTCTTTTTTAACAAACCCCATTTCTTTTCTTGCATATTGAATCCAATAATCGTGCTAGGCAGAAGAAGTGTGAAAACGCCTTCTGGTGGTAAATCAGACGCCATCACCAAAGGACCCAAGTCGTCTCGATTGGGTGGCATGGCCCCTGAAGGTTTGGGGTGCAACTTCTTGTATGTTTCGATATCAATCATATACCTGGATTGCCCCTGTGAACAAATATGATATTAGCCAGCTGACAAATGTAAATTTGATCATTGGGTTTGCCCACAATATTCTCTTCTGATTCATCTTCTTCACTATAGTATATATAGCAGGCCTTGCGGAATTTCCAGAACATTTCTCCCTGTTTTCTAAGCGATGTCCCAATGGTAGGGTCGGCATAGCGCATTGGATAAGTGCTCAGAGCGGTGATTTTGACAATTTCTTCTGACGTTTTGAAATCATCAATCGTGATTAATTCAACGTTCTCTTGAAAGAGACCATCAAATGTCCAGGAAGATACGAGCAAGGAGGTTGTCAACGTAGCTGACTCTCCACTCCCTTTAGAACTCCCTCCTGCAGGTAAATGAAGCCATGATTTAGTCAAGTACGCTTTCTTCGTTCCTTCATCATCTTTGTCGGCGCGCAGTATGACGGTGTCGGGGCTCTGTTGTCATGCTGTCAGTCAAATTCCAAATCTCACCATGGTCATGGGACCCAGAAAATCACTTACGTAAAGATAGCACAGGTATTTGCGCGAGATCTTCCCCTGGCTTAGGAGTGAATCAACTATAGCATATTCGGGCCCAAAGCTTTCATTAACGTATTCCACAAAGGAATTTACACGAGTCAAAAGCTCAGGTTTTAGCTGGCGTCTGCGCTCTTCCAAAGGAGCTCTCTGGTGGTAAAACCATGGATATGGTGCCTTGAACTCGGTACCAACGTTAAATGAAGGGTAATATGAATTCTCCTGGATATTCTGCCTAGTGAGTCTTTTGAGACCAGTGGATAGCTCGCTGCCGATCAAGCACACAGACTCGCCTTCGAGAAATTCTGCAAGTTCATTCTCGCCGTTTGAACTGGGTTGTTCCGAGTATGCAGACTTCGGTTTCGTCGGACTCGATGTGTTCAATGTATTGATCTTAGGTCTGCAACAGGCATAGTCTTTGTATACAATGAAAGACAAGTTTGTATATTGCCGGGTATGCAGAGCAATGTTTCTTACAATTATACTACCATGGATATGTTCACCAGTAGGACTGTCTTTGACAAGCCAAGGAGTATCCAAAAACATGTGGCTTTGTTCCTTTTGGTAACATCTGACTCGATAGATCGTATGATAAGGCAATGCTAATTTTTCTTGATTGGCGTCACGATTATCTGGCAAAAGTTTGCTCCTGGTCATTTCCAACAATTTGAACAGATCTTCGTCATGACTATCATGTGGTGCATTGAACAGCTGGCAAAGCTGCGATTTCCAGTCGACAAAATTACTTTGGCGATGAAGAGTTGTCGATGATATGGATCCGTGTATTTCTGATGACTTGTTCAGTAGGTAAGGTTTAATATGAATAATAGATTACTCACGAGGTCTACGACCGTCCATAGATTGTTCGAATTGATGTTCAGAACTGTATCCACCTGCATGACCACGAGTAGAATTTCCATGAGATTCTGGAGTGAAAGTCGATTGGTTAGGAATTGTAGTTGCTAAAAGAAATCAGTATTAGTTTTATAATCAGGGGACCAAATAGAAGAACTCAAGGACGTACGAGGACTGAATTCCCCTTGAGAACTTTGATCATAGCCATAGTTGGAGGGGGTCATATCATGCTCGTGGTGTGGACCATATGTTTCGTGCCCATGGTTTCCGTGGTGGCCCTGTGGAAGAGGTGCAATTTGCCCGGCTGGCGCATGACCGAAAGCTTTAGGGCTATTGTGGGCATTGTTCTGTTGCGCATAAGACAGTTGCCGGCGACTATTGCCTGATACACTATCAGGAGTCGGGTAGTTTTTTTGCGGAAGCCTATTATTATGGCTCCAGAGCTCTGGGCCGCTCGGGTGTGAGGAATCATGCCCCTGCTCTATATTTTGTGGAGTAGCTTCTTGCCGCGATTGTGAAGGATAAGAAACAGGATGAAGCCGTGACGGCTGCGATCCAGACTCCGCCAACTGTAGAGCCTGCGAGTCCTGTAGATTCTGGACAATATTGGCGTTGTTTCGAGCAGGTTTAGGTGCCGCCCATTGAGTAGGTGCCGCCTGGGGTGACTGAGATTTTTGGTGGGGAGAAGACACAATCTGGTTATGTCTGTATCTATCTGAGAGCTGACCTGTGAATGTGTGAGCTTATCTGCAAATTCGTACCTTGGGCATTGAAATGTCTGTACTCACTGTTTACGGATGGTTGAGTTTCAGAATTAGCCGCATTATTTTCAAACCCTGATCGTTCAGATGTCTGTTTCTTGGCCGGTGTCCGATTCCTATCTGCATATTGCCTGAGATTTGTTGCGTAGGCAGGTCGCGGGTTATTTGCTTGATAAGGCATATGTGAAGTAGAAAATATAGGGCCGGGACGAAAATCGGAGATTGGGGCTGTCGGAATAGGTGGCGGCGGAGAAGGGGTTATTTGCGAAGTGTCAAGGTGACGTATCGATGGAGAGGGGGTTCGAGGGGGATCTTCGGTCTGTGGAGAACCGGAAAGATTTCTAGGACGAGAGTGGTGCCAGGAGTCATGCCCATCCGTTATTTGACGTGTTTGTGGCAAAGATGGCGGGTTACGATGCAGTAGAGCAGCGTAATTTGTATGCTCGATTATGGGACTTCCAGAGTTCCCCGGGGGCTTTTACATCATCATTAGTCTATGCGCTACATAAGTTACAAAAGTAGGGACCGAGGAAGCTTCCATTCGGTCAGACTCACTAAGTATAAATTGTAGTTGTACTTTTCTGCTAATGTGACAAGTAGCTTTTGTTCATCATCTTCACTTTCTCTACTTATATTTTGTGGCCCGAATTGTGAAACGTTATCGACCATGACATTCTCATCTGCCTCGTCTGCGACAGTTGCTTGTGCTCGACGATTGCGAATATATTCTTGAGCCTCGCGCTGTCTATCCATCGCTTTTCCCGATGGACTCGAATCTCGTTGGGAAATATCGTTCTGTGTTGCATGTTCTCGATCCATTTCCGAGTAGTGCTCTGAACTCCTCGCCTTATCAGAAGTAGCCACATCTGCGTTCTCCATGTATGGATAATCCTACAGCCTTGTTTCTTGGAAACAAATGAAGTATCCACATGAAGGGGTTCAATCTTTTGTATAACTGTTCTGCAGAAGTTTACTGTGGGCTGAAGTAACGGCACGAATTAGATTGATTGCTCGATGATCACCTGCAGGTTAATGGTGTCACTATGAAAATGCAGCTGGCAATACAAATAGAAGGCACTTCCTTTCATAATTGAAGAAAGAAACTTCAGAGTAAAAAGAAGAGAGGAAAAAAATGACGAGGCTGTCAAATTGAATGTGACGCTCTCCAAACCCATGCGTGCAGATTGCTGCCCTATGCATTGACTTGGTCGGGTCGGGCCCCACACATTACCCAATAAGGTCTATGCCAACGCACTGAACAGAAAGAATGCCATCGGATATTTTATACAAGCTATTTGAGAAAGCGCACCACTGCCAGGTTTAGGTGAAGTATGGTATGAAGCATGCGTAAAAGGCGGTCAAGAGATAAAACCCAGCGAGGTCTAAAAGGTGGGTACTACATCTCGTCATAAACACTTCGTATAAAATATAATAGCATTGAAGGTATACGACGACTTGGCTTTTGAATTCGCGGGATGGGAGTGTATTTGATATCTCTTAAGATCTGTTGTTATGGGCTTCAAAAGCTACATGCACAAACAGACCACTGATATCGTAAAGCGTGTGATGACAACAAATGCAATGCGAACATTTTTTCAGGCCAATATCTTGGGCCACTTGGCGTTGAAGGATTCCGAAGAGAGGCTTACACCTATCTGTAATGGTGCATAGATTGTAGGAGCTTTTTCAGATGGATACATTGCAGTATATAAGAGAACAATATTGCAAGGGATGGTTCGGGATGGACTCAAAACCGTTCGTGGTGGGGGAATATGGCTAGTGAGAATTGCAATAATAACTGCTAGGTAGTTGTGGCTGTGACTCTCTGAGTGGGTTCAATCTTTTGATATCGGACTTGCTTGAAACATAAGATTCACATTTCCCTACCCTGCTTTGTGATAGCGGAAAATGGTAAGTTATTTCTACGAAACAATTTATCACGAGTTGCCATATTCAGAAGATGAAGATTTGGTGGTCACGTGGTGCAATATCACCTGATACATAATCACGTGTATCCCTCCTGTGTGGGCTGCATCAGCTTCTTGAGGGGCAACGTTTCGTGGATTAGATGTTATCAGGCTTATTAGATACTATCATAGACTGCTGTCATACATTACATGCAAGGTTAAGAAAGAAAATTCAGTAAGAAGAGCCATCTTCGGGACAGGTATTGTGGATTAGGTAGACGTCCAAACCGACAAAAAATGATATCAAAATGATCTGAAAGACCAGGAGAATCTAAAGATGCAAAAGGAATTCCGGTACGGGGAATTGAACCCCGGTCTCCCGCGACTTGATTTAAGCGTGAATGCTTTGAATGAGAGGCGGAAATGCTAGCCACTACACCATGCCGGATATCTAATAATATTCGATGCTAATAGCGTTGTCATTTGATATTATATTGTGAAGTGCAACGCTAGAAGAATTTTGGCAGACTTTTAAACCAATCACTTCACTACACCCATGACACCCATGCCCATGCGTTGAGTTATATATTTAGTCTTTGTGTAGCGAGGACTAGCGGGACAAATCATCTTAGCCGAGAGGTCATATACAAATCGCGCACTGGCACCCCTCGCCCTTATCACCATCGCCATTACCATCAAATCTCCATATCCATCTTCTCGACGAATTCAACCCTATTTTTATATAACTATATATAAAATGGCCAGAAGCAGAGGAGCAGCAAAGTCCGAACAACCAAAATCAACGTCAGCAACCCTTGAAACTGCAAGAATAAATAGTGTTTCCGGTATTCATAACTGTTACGTATACGTACAACGTGATCGATTCGAACCCTAATCGGAATGTAGTATTCCCCGAATAGACTAAGTGAGCTCTCGGCCTGTATATATATAATCATATAGTTCTACCTTTCGATCTATAGTTTTTAATTCTAAAAGATACTCAAGTTATTCAACCGTTGTGTTATATTATTAAAAACTCCTCAAAATAAGAAATCGAGTAATATACACACATACTCAAACTCACACACATTCCACAAGTTCTAAGCACACACTCATACTCCTACCTATATGTATATACTTATAATACAATTTGTAAAGTTGTTTTCCCTTTATTAAAACCCTTTTTGAAAAAATCCTTTGTAGCTTTTTGAAGGTATTCACATTTGGGCAACGTTCCCCTCGATTTTACTTCACTTCTTAATAATGGAATCAATCAACTTTGCAATCGATGAATTACAAACCGAAATGATACGATAACACAAAGAGATTGCTTTCCTACACTTTTTATTCCTAACTCGATCAAACCCCATTTCAAAACTTTACCTTCCCGATCCGGAAAAGTTCAATGGAAACACACAAAAGTTCGATACCTGGCTTCCTTCAATCAAAGCTAAGCTTCAAATAGATAATACTGCAATCAGCAATTCCATTGTTCAATTTTATTACGTTTATCTTAACCTTGAATCTCAAGTTCAAGTTATGGTATTGCCACAACTTTCGTCCGTCGATCAGGCCACCCCCCTTGAGCTTACCCCGTTCCTACCCTGAATTCGTACAAGTTATGCAACAACTAGCTGCTCGTTCGACCAATGGCTTCATTCCTAATGGAGTTACTAGTTCCATTCCCCATATATTGCAATGCCCTAATTCTCACTCTCAAAATCGTTCCGATCCAATAGATATATCTGGTATCAATCATACCCTAAATATACTCGATTCCGATCTCACCCTAACACCACTACCAAAGATATCCCTTCAGCTTCAACAATTAAGAACTCCCGAATTCACTTTACAAAAGCGAACTCGCTTTCGTAAAGAGAATAGATATACAAAATATGGATCCTTATACCATTGAATTCGTACTTACCACTTGAATCCATATAATGGAATATATAATTCATTTGATCCAGCTAATCATCCTACACTAACTACTTTGAACAATAATGATACAGATTTAGAATGGGATGAAGAAAAGATGAAAAAGGAATTGGAGAATTTAACATATTTGGAAAACATAATCGATAAATGTACTTTTTCTGATCGAATAGAGGAAGCAACGGATACCATTAAATTTATACATTTAGCCGAGTTGACGAATGAAATTAATGATTCATAATTATAATTGTTTTCGGATTCTTTTATATTATTCGTTTAAAGCGTTTGGGGCGAGCTTTCATATAGGGGGGGGTAGTATTACATATACGTACAATGTGATCGATTCGAGCCCTAATTGGAATACAGCATTCCCCGAATAGGTTAAATGAGCTCTCAGCCTGTATATATATAATCATATAGTTCTACTTTTTGATCTGTAGCTTTTAATTCTAAGAGATACTCAAGTTATTCGGCCGTTGTGTCATAATAACAATGAGAATATTCCTATATCTAAGGTATACAAACAATTCCCCAGTATTCATAGAAATACTAATCTCAGAATCAGAATCAGAATAATAATCTTATCGATATTGAACATTTGACTACATCTATACAATGACCAAGTTTTCCATATAATGTAAGAGAGTTGGGATGTCGAGGCCGCCTAATTAAATATAAAGAAAAAATTCTACCCTTCTTTTCTTTAAATAATTAATCGTTTTCTATTAATCTTTTTATATATCAAATTTTACACAACCCAAATCGTTATTTATTTTACTAATTTTATTATTTGAAGTTTTTACAATATAATCTAGTCAATTCTTATTCCTATTCCCCCTTATAGTGTGCTATCGGGATACACATATCTCGACCTACCTCTTTCACAATAATATTGATAGAATAGCTTTTGATACAATACAAACACGAACCGAAATCATTAGGAAGGCCTTAGAGATTTTGTCAAAGCAAATAGGGAAATTTTGGAGAAATCAGAGAGCGTGTAGGTTTCTATTAATACCCCGTTCACCCATTGGCTTTCTGCTCGGCTTTCATAATAGAGGGAGACGGGCGGTTCTCACGTACATGGGAGGTTTCGGAAACATATTTAACCAGTGTACAGGTTTCATAATGTAACAGAAGCCTTTTCCTCATGGCCAGCCAATAAATGAGATGCCCGTTGACATCATCAAATTATCCTCGCAGTAGGGTAAGGATTCTGCCAGGGAGCGGTGAAAATAAATAAGACTTACATCGACTTGGGAATAAGACCACTTTCCGGTTCTTATTTCCGCGTTATCGATAATTATTTCTGCCCAAAGCGGTGAAACATCTGACATTAGGTCGACTTCTTGTGTGCTACAATTCATACCCTAAGTACACAACCAAGTAACGTAACGAACAGATGCAATGATCAATTGAGAACAGATACAAACAGTAAAATACTATAATATGTCTCCGGAATATTTCACCACACAAATGCTCAAATGTCGATGTCGCTCATGTTTCCCCGTTTGCTTCGAAACGTAGCAGCTGAACCTTTCCTGCGTGCTCGCATTTTCCAACATCACATTCGGTTCTCAAGCAGAATGGCCTCCAAAGGTCGTAGCTACGAGGATGCGATAGCGCTGTTAGATACCTTACAATCTAATCGAACAATTGTTTCCTCTATATCGAATACCTCAAAGGATATGAATTTGTATGCTATACCAGAAATGCTCGAATGGGCGCGCAAGGCGGGGTACGAGACTGGAGATTTTTCAAGGCGCGGATTAAAATGTATACACGTAGCTGGAACAAAAGGGAAGGGTAGTGTGTGTGCTATGATAGATAACATTCTGCGACAGTATCGGTGCGAAGAAAGTGACATTGGAGTTGTTGTACCAGGGGATACGAAAAGGAAGGGTCTAGGGAAGATTGGGCTATATACCTCACCACATCTAATGACAGTACGCGAACGAATAAGGATAGATGGCTCACCAATATCAGAACCTCTATTTGCGCGGTATTTCTTTGAGCTCTGGGATCGGTTTTCTGATGCTTCTGCCGCATCTACTACCCCGCATTCGAATCCTACGTCCTCGGAGACCAAGCCAGGATATTTTCGATATCTCACTATCATGGCACTACACACATTCATGGAGGAAGGTGTGGAAACCGCCATCATTGAATGTGGTATTGGAGGAGAATATGATAGCACGAATATACTGCCAGCTGAAGCAGTTACTACCACCGCGATCACGAAACTCGGCGTCGACCATGTTGGAATGCTGGGAGACTCAATTGATAAGATAGCTTGGCACAAGGCTGGCATTATGAAGAAAAACATCCCGTGTTTCACCTCTCCGCAGCTTCAAGCAGCACAGTCTGTTCTAGAAAACCGCACCAAGGAAATTGGTGTCAAATTGGAGGTCGTGAATAGACATTCCGGGTTTGATGATGGAACCATTGAATTAGGCACTGAGGGGGAGTTCCAGAAGGATAATGCGAGTCTGGCAATGGCTGTTGCAGCTTCACATTTACAAGATCTATGTATTCGAGACGTGCCTACCCTTTCTGGACTATTAACTCTTGAACAACCCATCCCAGGTCAGTTTTTGGAAGGGATAAAGACAGTTAAATGGGCTGGTAGATGTGAAGTTATGGTCACTGGCAATATCACGTGGTTCATCGATGGTGCGCACACAGTGGACAGTATCAAGGAGACTGGCTATTGGTACGCTTCGAAACTCAATCAAGCCGCCGCGGAAGGAGTTTCCCCCACGAAAAGCATGCTAATTTTCAACCAACAAGACCGCGACCCTGGAATACTCATTCGGACATTACTTGAAAACATTCATATTCCTTTCAGAGCTTTCGACTTCGCTGCCTTTTGCACCAATATACCTTTCAAAAGCGAAGGAGTTGATAAAGGGATCATTGATCTCAGCCAACAGGAGTCGGCGTCCAAATTATACTCAAGCTTGGATCGTAGTCCAATGTGTACGGAGTATGCGAGTATCGAAGAAGCGGTAGAGCTTGTGCATAAGGTATCCGAAGATGAGGAACGTTTCTTTGTTCTGGTAACTGGAAGTCTGCACCTCGTCGGTGGCCTCATGAAAGTTCTTGAATATCAGAGTAAGAAAGAAGGAGAAGTTCAGAAGCTCTCTCAATAGTGGAATAGTACTGGAGTTTGTTTGATACCCGTTCTTGACATAGACAATACAGGAACTGCGCTTATCGTGGGAGTTGTGTGGTTCCTACATGTTTCAATTAAAAGGATGCTGTTGATGTATTCATCGAAGTACGGGATATAATGTTCGATGTGGATTTGAACACTGGAACGTATGTAGTTCTGGAGAGCGTATACCCGAAGAATAAGAATATCATTTAAATATTATATTGGTTGAACAATAATATCATACACATACAATCGTGAACCCCAGGGTATTCCATGCCTCATACCCTGCATCCTTCTTTTAGATCTGAACGTTGAGATACAGGCGCGTCTTTCGCCACCACCATTCTTTATGTTACAACCTCTAATCCTCTACAGTGCATCCACCGATTCCAAACTTCCCAATGCTCTGCCAACCAAATGCACACTTCCAGTAATTAAAGCTTGAGCATGCGCATCATCCGTGGACAAACTCCTCACGTATTCAAACGCATCTTCTACACTTGGCAGAACCTGTACATCGGTATTAGGGCTAGAATCCAGTGAGCGCCATTTTTCTGCGAAGGCTTTCTGCATTGTAAGTTCAGATATTGATTTGGGATCGTAGGAAAGATTGACGAAATCTGGTGGAGTCAGTAGATATTCCGTTGGTGTTGTGTGATGCACTATTACCTTTTTTGGATGCATTTTCTTTCTGGATTGAAGTTGTGCAGAATATGACATGATCGAATTTGACGGATTCTTGAGTTGCGCTGTGAAGCCCCTCAAGTAACCCTATCGCTTCACGATGGCCTTGTTGGTTGAAAATCAAAACTCGAGGACCATTTCTAGAGCTGATTAGAAACAGGAGCTCAAGGTTAGGTGGTTAAAACTTACTTCTTTGCTACCTCATCACCAAACCATTTCGCTGCGACCACAATACTATCAGCGGTATGTGCCCCGTCCAAATACCAGGTGACGTTTCCATCGACCTTTGTTTCGCATCTCCCACGCCAGACAACTTGCTCTAAAGCATCTACGAATTCTTGTGGTAGAGAATCCGCGGATGTGCTGAACTTGGGATTCAATTTCTTCAGAATAGTTTCAGCTAAACATATGGCAAGACTTGCGTTTCCTCTCTGAAAATCTGCAGTGGGTTTTATTTTCACTGTTGTTAGTCTTGGGTCTAAACTGACTACCCTAAGAGACTCCACTCCTTTCTCTACAGCCCTCTCATCCACTACTTTCATTGCTTCAGGCTTTTGTTTCACGGTAAATGATGGGACTCCCGCCTTCTGAATTCCAGCTTTGTGCCATGCGATTTTATCGATCGTTTCTCCCAGTGTAAACACATGATCAATCCCTAGCGATGATATACCTGTCACCGCCGGTCGATCCACGATATTTGTTGAATCATACTCGCCACCAACTCCAACCTCATATATTGCAGCATCGACACCCTCTTGGAGGAAAACGTGATAAGACATCAAATTCAGGTACCTGAAATAAACAGGCTTCTCGAACGGTTCGCTCGAAGAAGCTGCTGCTGCTTCCAGACGATCCCAAACCTCAAAGAAGTATTTCGCAAATAGAGGAGCAGATATGGGTGCTGAATTGATTCGGATTCTTTCGCGGACAGCAATGAGATGGGGTGATGTGAAAAGCCCAACCTTTTTCGGGAGATCATGTGACTTTCTATAATGGTTCAATATCGAGTCAACGTAAGCGCACGTAGACCCTTTCCCTTTGGTGCCAGCGACGTGGATGACGTTCAATCGTCCGAGATCATCTTGCTGGACGTGAGTCAGCGACGAAAAGGCAGGAAGAGAGGTTGAAAAATACGGTATATCCAATCCGAGTCAGATGCTGTCTCATTTCCCGATTTGCTCCTTCATCGAGCTTGATCCCGGCCTCCCATCGCTTCTTGAGAACTTCATATGGTGTTTGAAGTGTATTCAAGGCATTGATTGCATCCTAAATGATGGTGAGAAGAATTCAGGTGTGTAGCAATGTTTTCAAAACGAACATCGTAGGTCCTTTCTGCCATTGTGGCAATAAATTTTCGTGAATCTGGAGCGCTTTTATTGAAGCGGCGATTGATAGGAATACTTTTTAGAGATCGAAAAGACGATCTATGGAAAGAAGACCACATTACATGTTATATAAAAGTTCATGTCTACAGTTTGAAGATACAAATCGAAACATGTATCTTGCTTTGTCATCCACCAATAATCGGTAAAATGCTAAAGCAGCGCATTCCATCACCAATTATTATGTTTAATTGTTGCATTTCACCACAAACCACAAACGTAGATAGGTATTGCTCTATCAAAAATCTTCCACACGAGCATCATACGATTTGTTTAGTCATATAATAATAACTAAGAAGATCGCCGATGTAATTAGAATGTAATGTTTTAGAATACAATTATTTTTTTTAATCCAATCAATCAATATATAAATACAAATTCGAACTCTACAAATTCACAAGTATTCGAATAAAGAAATCTAAATTAATCGAATACCAAAACCATTCGAAATAAAGGACCTTTATAATACTAATCAAAATAATTGAAATAATGAATCTTTATTTAAATTAACGAATAAAAATAAAGTATTGATATATAAAAGAATTTGAAAGAGATATATAAGAAGATTATACTCTTAATATTAAAAATTAAGAATCTATACTTTAATATTATATATAATATCCTTATACTATTCAACTTTTATTATTATAATTTGATATTTGTTTATTCTATTATAGTCTCTGAGCCACTACTTCTCAATTATATGGTTTATCACCTTCAAATACGTGACCTCCAACAATAATTGATAAGATCCAACTGCAAATGTCTATCTATATATAAATAATAGTACTTCTGTGTACGGATAAACTTTTATCAATTTAGTTCTTTGCCTAAGGCAGAATCGGATCCGATAAGCCTTGCCGTGGTAGATACAGTTCTCTATTTGATTACACGGAAATTAAAACATTGTGTATAATACTCATTAAACTCAACAAAAGCTTCAGAATATATTTAAAGCTATTTAAGTTCCTACGTTCTTTGTTATAACGACCTTTGTTCTTTTTTTAGATACATAAAGTGGTTGTTCTAGACCTCAAAAGGCTATCTTCACCATAAAGAATGACAAAAAAACAAAGCTTTGTCGACGAATTACCTCCTTCCGCGGTACCACCTCCTGGACCCGACCTTGAGAACGCCTGGAGAGAAATCACTGCAGGCATTACTTCCTTGCCAGTTTCTTGGGCTTGAATCCCATCTCCACCACGAAAATCGACGAGCGAAGCTTTATTACGCCGTCAGCACGCCTCACAGTCGGCCGAATACGTATACAAAATCATCGACAATCAAACTTGGAAGCAGAACATGCAAAAACACCGCAGAGATGAGGACACATAGCAGAGCTATGGGATACATTAGGAAATATGGGCAGGATCCATGGCCGCGCCCATGGCAGATCTATGAGGGTCAGCCAAAATTGAAGGCATTGGCAACCTGGAAAGTCTTTCCAACCGCGCCAGGAAGTCGGAAGAACCTTTGCGGTGGCTCCAGAATTTCGACTTTCGCCTCCTTCAGCGTGGAACTCACTGCAATTTGGAGGTCGATCTGTCCTAAACCATGATGCGACCATTAGAGGGAATTTCGAGACCATCCTTAATTATCTCAAATCTACCCGCGCTATCAGATCCATTGGTATATGTCCAGGCCAGACATTGGAAATACCACGGAGATGGATTTTGAGTGAAGGGAAGATTGGCGGAATAGACGATTTTGACGGCTGTGACCAAAAATACTAAAATCCCCTTCGAAAAGTGTTGGCCTCGGATTGCATCGAGAGTTGAATAGAAAATCTCCAACTAAGCTCTCAAGACTGATTTTGTAACTTTCGTAGAGACACAGTGGTTAAGGAAGCCAGGTCAAGGTTGTGGAGTCCACCAATGACAACTGGCCGTTACGGAGCTGGGCGGGGTACTAGGTACAATGACATTGATTCCTGTTGGGCATGCCATCGTCTTACCATCCATCAGTAAACAGGATGAATTGTTATGCTCGCTGTATATGCATCGAAGTCAAAGACTTTGTCCGGATTGACATCATTTCTTGGAAATAGAGGTCCGAGGCTTTTTTCGAGGTCGCTAGATGGATATGGTGGCAAAATGCCCATCAAAATGATGGCCAAATTGCCAAGGGCTCTCAACTGCTGGTTCGGATGTACGAGCTATTCCTTGGCAATACCAGGCATTGGTATATCCCTTAGGACTCGATGTTTCGTGGAAATAGCCAGGCACATCTACCTCGTTGGTAGCTTGTTCCCCGACGACGCTGGCTCGATTACCGGTGCTTAGCGTTGTCCTCGCAGCTTCGTCCTCCTCCCCACCTTCCGGGACGACAATCGCATTTTCAGGCTTGTCACCAAGCAAACGATTTGTGTTGACCAGTGTCAGATTCTCTGTGCTGGCGCTGGATCCAGTTTCAAGCCTGCCTTGTGGATGAGCGTTGTCATTCGAGGTGCCGACTTCTTTTCCTTGGTCGGGGTTGCCGTGGTTGTGGTATTCCGCGTCGAGTGCGACGGTTCTTTGCGCGTCACCTTCGTGCGAGTCGTGCTTGTGCCATTCATGTTCTTCAATAGCGATACTGCTGAAGTCAAACCAAACTTCCAGTTCTGGTTCGAGTTCCTCATCGACACCACCTTCTCCAACGTCGGGCCCATTGTACTGACTTTGAGGCCGGAATTGTTGTTCGCACACGGATTGTGTTCCTGATTCGAGTCGCGTCTCAAGCTGGCGTTGTCTCTTCAATGGTCTGGCGTCGATTGTTTCTTCCTCAAGAAGACCTTTCCTCTTCTTCGACGGGGCAGTAGACATCGTTTGGTTCGAGTCCGGATATTCGTACCAGTCTTCCTGAACTCGGCGGCCTACATGACTTGCTCTCTTGTCCTGTTCCTCGAAGGTGGCAGCGGCAGATCTCTCTTTCTGTCTGTATTGCCATCCACTTTGTCTCAAAAGTTTACTGGTCATGTTGCTCGACTGACCCCGAGGACCTGGTTGAAAGCTCGTGTACATGTTGCTTGGGCAAGCCTCATGGCTGGATGGTTGCACGGATGCCGGCATAGGTCTACCATGCTGCGACGTGGTCTGTAAATCGAAGGTTTCATACTCCGAAAGAGTTGGTCTTGGCTTTGATCCACCAAATCCGTCATCATTGAACGCTGGGTATTTGCTGAATTGGTAGGCCATCTGCGAGTCAAAATTTTCGACACTGCCATTAGTGAGGTTCAATCTCTTCTGGTTGACATTATGCTCATCCTCGTCCTCGGATCGAGAAAGCCCCCACTTGTGGATGAGATATTGAGATGAACCAGCCATGGAGTCATATCCTCTGTGATAATCAGCCTCGTTTTCTATCCCATGTCCCATCGTATAAGCATCATTCGCACCACCACCGTCGGCACCTTGGTCACCAGCCCTGTCAATACCTTTGACGGCATTGACAATTTCAGGCATGTTTTGGATGTAGCCATTAGCCGGATTTAACGCTGAACCTCGGTGCTGGCTCGAGTCTCCGTTGATAGTTTCGCCTGTCTCGAGGCTGATCAAGCCATTTTCCAACTTTCGCAAATACTCGTCCTTATTGCCTGGCTTGTTGTATTCCGCCCACATCTTGGCGGCATATTTGTGGGAGTTTTTCCTTGCTTTTTTCTCGGCCTCCCAGTCTTGTAGTACCTGCCCGCCAGCTTCCCTCGCGTTCTCGGCTTCCCGCCTGGCTTTATGTTCACAATGATTCTTGATGTTATAGGGTGTTGAGTTATTCAACTTAGCCAAAAGCATCCTGTCACCTGGCCATACTGAGTTTCTCTTCGCACGCACTGCTTCTATCCTATTTATATCGTCTTTGCTGCGACGTATGGCTCGTGGCTTTCCAAGCGCTTTCTGTTTGAGTTCCTTCATATGCCTGCATGTACTATATTAGCTATCGCCCTCAATTTCGAACGACTGTAAGAGCTAAGGCGAATCTCACCGTCCTACAATCTGCGCGTCAACGCCATCGATCATTATCAACCTATTTTTAGGCAACGGTCCCCTCATGGACTTCGTCGTACCAAGTTCTTTGTTGCATTTATCTGCAATCTCTTGGCTCGTTTTCGGGAGATCTCCTTCGACATTGTGCACTTCGAAATAATCATTGAGCCAGGTCACGTGTTTATCGGATTTTGGCATTTTGACTGTATGGTTGAACAACTTAGCAGCTGTTTGAAAAGGTAATTTGATCAATAGGTAATAGGTATTCTGCATACCGGTTTAATTGTTCGGCGGGGCTCAGTTGGTTGCTATCAACTATCTGTGCCGAGATGTCTTTCTTGAGTCTCGTTTTGCTATCGATATAGCTTAGCACTTCTTTCAAAATCAGATCTAATTATCCTTCGCATGGTTACTGGCGGTAAAGTTACTAACCTTGTTCATATGTTGGTTGATTCTGAAATGGGCCTGTTGCGTTGTTGAGAAGTGTCTGCAATGTTGAAGTAGATATTTTGTGTAGCGTTTTTCCGATCTGGTTGTGTACATCGAAATAATTTGAGTCCGCGGTGAAGCGCTGTCCTGGTGAATTTTTTCGATTAACTTTGGTACCGATTTGCTTCTACCTCGGACTGGTATGGAAAAGCTTTTGTGATAAGTTCGTGGTTCAAAGTCGATCTAAAAGTGGGTATCAATATGGCGAAGCTGTGTAGATTTATTCACAAGAGTTTGTGCGTAAGTAGATATGTATTGAAGAGGCTGTTGGAATATAGACGGAAATTAGAATGATAGAACAATGCGTTGGCATGACGAATTGTGTTGTTACGCTGCTCTAGTCTTCGCGGATTGGTTTGCGATAAACGTATTTCGATCGTTTTGAAAATGGGAATAAGGCTGGGACAAGGCTATTCATTATTGTAGTTCCGAGTCTGGCCTGCTAAGATAGAGCGGTTAGATATTCAAAGTTTTCAAATGTACCAATACGAAAGGAGGGATGTCTTTTCTTTCGTATTGGTCCAATTTGCGTTAGGTGTCTGAGGGAGGGACTGACTGGTGTCTCAGTATTCATGAATTCCTCTTCGCAGATAATATTGCAGCCATGAGGACCGGCTGCTAGGTGATTTTCCGTGGCATTGCCTCCATTTCTACCATTCTCGTTGACAGCACGTAGTCGTCAGGCTAGTCTCCAAAGAAGTCGGTGGCTACCACAATTATGGAGGTGTTATCTTAGGATTAAGACACATGCAATGCAGATATATATACAGTTGGAAGTCAATGATGAATAACGGATGTCACATTTGGGGAACTTGTTGTGTATTTGAACAAAACATTGGTATTATTTGTAAATTATGTAAACTTTGCAAAGGGATCATGGTAGTTTCTACAAGATCCCCAACATCCTTCTTGTTGTAGTACACAGATTTGAACTTGAGATAATGTGCGCCTAGTGTCTTCGAATCTGGTACAAGCCTCAAGACAGGGAAATCATTTCCTATGTCGCCCACCCTTCCCTTTATATGCTATATAGGGAATGCCATATAGCCACATCACTCCATCTATGCCAATTTTTATAGCTGGCCGGGTTCAAAGTTGTAGTTTTTGCCGGCCCAGTTCCTCAAGTTACCAAGGAAAGAATCGAAGTCGAATCTTCCGTTCATAGGAATGGAGTCAAGACACGCATATCTGTCCGCTGGGAGGAGTGAATCGTCGAAGTTGTCGACGTCTTGTGCGTTCACAAGATACTCCAGTGGTGAGAGTACTTGACCCTGCGACTCAAGCTCCTGAGCTCCGTCCTGTTGGTAGGGAGAATTCTCTAGTGGTGGAGGGCATCGAGCTAGTGATCCAGCCTCCCAGATTCCGCCTTGGCTCCTGGCATTGTGTGCTGCAAAACTTTGAGCTCTTCCTTGGACAGTCGGGTTATCCTTCTCCTGTGCCTCCTGTGTAAAGTGCTGTTGTGGATCGAAAGTGTGGGGGTCTTGATTCGCAGTCACACGTGGCTCCTCAGATGTGCTCCCATTATCATTGTCGAGATGATTGTATATATCATCGAAAAGACGAGGATCAAGAAGACCAGGATCGATGTCTGGGGTCGGATTGATAGGGGTTGAGATAGCAGGAGTCTGCAAAATTGAAAAGTCATTAATTATCTTTCAAGAAAGTTCCCAGAGAAAGAATGAGAAATTCAGGGGATACATAAAGAATTAAAGGCGTGTAGAAGATAGAAGAATTTTGTAGAGTTAGATGTTGAAGGAAGGGTATAAAATGAAAGAAATGATTAAACTTACTGTCTCTCTTGCTTTAGCTCTTTCTCTTGCTTTAGCTATCTCTCTTGCTCCAACTATCTCTCTTACTCCAATTATCTCTTTTACTTTAACTATCTCTCTTGCTCCTATTATCTTTCTTGCTCCAACTGCCTCTTTTACTTCAGTTGTCTCTCTTGCTTCAGCTGTCTCTCCATCATAATGTCTGCCATAGCCATTACGTTTGGTGGGGGATTGATTGGGTGACCATCTGTTCATGCCACCATTGTTGAAAGACATTCCTGTATTGGGCGCCATGAATGTATGTCCTTGGTAAACACCTTCAGCTATGTTGGTCAATTGATCCAGAAACTCTGGGGAGGGTTCAGGCTTCATTTGTCCCCGAGTCCTAGACACCCTTCTCATACTCTTACTCTTATGTTGTTTTTTCGGATGTTCAGTGTTGTCCATTTCACCCTCAGCTGGAGTGAACTTTCTCTTGCCAGGTTGGGCCAAGCGCCCATTGGGCGGTTGCTCTGTCCGACTTGCTGGAACCTGGGGATAAGGAGGTACATGCTGCTCCTTCCATTGACCTTGACCTTGAGATTGTCGAGAAGTCTGATAGTTTTGGGCCGCTGGTCGGCCACTTGGAATGCTGGACCATCCAGCCATGCCACCATTTTGATGGTCTGATACAGCCTTGTTTGTTTCACTGAGTAATGTCAGTGGTGCATTTCGCATAGCAGGATTTAGGATATTAGCTCCTGGCTGAGCGACTTGTTGGCTGGCTTGTTGGCTTCCATTCGCAGGGTAGCTCTGTCCTGCTGTCAAGCCACTGTTTCCCACGTTCATGAACTGAGCCGGTGGCATGGAGTACATCTGGCTTTGTGCCTGAGTATACATAGGCATCTGCTGAGATCCATGTTGTGCTTGCTGATTCACCTGGTTGGGCAGAGGTGCCTGCATACCCTGGAAGCCATTTTGCCCATGATGATTCATCTGATTGTGTTGTGGTGCCGGCATATGCTGGAATCCAACTTGCCCATGCTGGTTCATCTGGTTGTGTGATGGTGCTTGCATGGCCTGAAAGCTACCTAAGCCATTTTGATTGTTGGGCCCGGATATAATATTCGCTCCAGGTACCATGAGTCCGAAGCCTAGATAGCCGTTCATATTGTTCATGGCGCCATTCGTAGGGGGTAGATTATTTCTCATTCGTTGAGTAAGATCGGCGCCAGTCACGGGGCATATCGAACCGTCCAACAACTTTTGGACATATCCTTCGCGATCCGCATCGTATGCTTTCCACATCCGGGTCGCATATTTGTTAGACCTCGAGTTGTTACCTTGTGGTCGCCCGCTGGTCCTCTTCAGCATCTTGGCTTTTTGTTCGTACCAATTCTTGATCTTCCTGTAGCTCAAACCCGTCTGCCACATTAATATCATCCTTTGTCCTGGAGGTGGATAATGATTAAGTGCATACGCAGCTTCGAGGATCTGCGTCTGTTCCGGACTATTTCGTTCTGCGCGAGCTTGATTTGCGGCGCGCTTTCGACATTCGCTCATGTGTCTGTGTGCATGTTAGCTTAGTAACTACTGTCAAGCGGCGTTAAGAGGGTTAAACCATACCTTCCCACTATTTGGGAGTCAACACCATCAATGCCTTGAGTCGTGGGGGGTACATGTGCCTGGTTGCAATTGTCTGCAATCTCTTGGGTGGGCTGCGTCAAGATATTAGGGTCCTCGAGCCCATTGTAGTAGTTGTTGAGAAACTGGACATGCTGTAGGTCTTTAGGCATTTTGTCTCTACTTCTTTGAATAGTCAGCCAGGATTCGAGGACTAAATGTATTAACTCTGAGTATAGGCAGTGTGTCCATGGCCATCCTTTCATCTCGTGAAAATTAGGGGAGATTAAACTTGAAACTTGTGACGAGAAGAGGGCAGGAAGAGCACAGGAGACCTAAGGGGATCGGAAGGAAGTATTGAGGACATTAGAGGAGCAACAGCATTTTAAGGATAGGAGTAAGATGGATTGCACGGCAGAATGGTGAGACAATCAAGAGCGGAATATAGATCTTACCGAATGTGTGTATGAAATTAGTTGGTTTGTTTTGTAAATTAATTCGGAATACTGCTTGCTATTTCGCTGCATCAAAAGGTTAGCTCTTCATTCATGGAGCAGACTTCATGATTTCTCAAGAGGATATGGGCATAGTATGAGGATATTGCTAACCTTTAGTATTTTGTTGATGGTTTTCGTATTTGTTTTCTCACAGAAAAGCGTCGGTTGTTTCGTTGGTTGAATAGCGGTTGGTATTCACCGAAATTTATTCTTGATACTCGAGGAAGAGTACAAAATTTATTGTGAACTTGTCGCCTATGTTGCTGGAAGGTAGACGGGTGGGACTGAGAGGTATTCGTGCTGGAATTAGTTTGTGGAAGGTAGTCAGTTGTCTGGAAAGTTAATTGACTACAAGGCTAGTCAAGTAAAAAGGTTGCTGTCTGAGAAATGTTGTTGTGTAGGGAGATTTTCTAAATATCCAAAGGGTATACTGTGATAATATTTTGTTTCGGAGAGCGCGCGTTGAGGAGCTTTTATGTTAAGGAGATCTCGAGATCAAAATTACTAGTGCCATTTATTGTTGCTAGTGCGACCCTTGGAACATTGAGATGAAGAAAAAGAAGGGCAAAGTTGTTCAATACGGCGATTTTTACCGTACTCCCCTAGGGTCAGGAATGTTACTGATATTATACGCTTACTTTAATATGGCACATGACTTTCAAAAACTTGGACCTTGGCCAATCTCCGAGGAGTAGTTGGAGGGACCGCTCCCTTCAGCTATTAGTGATGTTGTTGATACCCTACGCCCAGCTGCTATCGATCAGAGCTAATATTTACCCCTTCATGGGGAAGGCGAAAGCTCGATGCAGATTGACATTCTATTGATAGGAACACGCTCCGCACACTCCTTCGATCAAGCACATAATACGAGCATATAATGGGACCATCTAATTCGATTGTCAGGAATATATACGAAGCCAGAGAGGTGGGAATAGTCAGAAGATGATGGAGGGATTGAGAGTGTAGGTTAGATAGAAGAGTAGTCTAGCTCGAAGGTGACAAAGTAGGAGAGAACTTAATTCAAATTGAACAGTGAGCAGCAGTGAACATTTTTGGAAATCAAAGCGATAGTTATCACGGCTGGATACTTGGTTGTATACACTAACTCTATTTCACAGCTCATTCAAATTTGGCAGATCCTCGTCGTCGTTCACATTGTCCTTCTACTGTATTGTCAAAACGCCTGAGAAGTACGAATAGTCAAAGCAATACAAAGGGTGTTATGGCAGGCACAGAAAGAGCACATAAGGAGGCAGAAGGGAGAGGTAGAGCTACAGAGGAGGACAAAAAGAGACAGATAATAATCCGGACGTTTATAGTGAGCAGGAGAAACAACCTATGAAGAGCGGTATTACAATTATTGGCACTATCCCACATCCCCATATCCCCAGGATCGCTCGAGCCACACTCCGACCGACAGCTCGTTCGCATTATACAGATATTTCACTCAGCAGCCTACCATTATGGAAACACACAGTTACTGTTTATCTCAAGATTAGTCACTCATATCGACGATTTTGCGACTTAGTCGACATAGCCATAAAATCACTCCTTCTCCATCCACCATTCAACGATACTTCTATTCATCGAACGGTTAGCTTAAAAATAACATCTTAGCGGTGTCCGTCAGTAGAGAAATTTTTTGGTATATTCTCTGGATACGGCCGGATGGAAGTTTACTGAATGATGTAAGTATGAATCTCAAAGCAACAATACAAGTATATCGTCAGATTGCAGCCGCAGATGTCGTAATGCGAGACGAAGAAATCAGTATGCCAAATAATGATCTGCGACATATCATACGAGGGCGAAAGATGAGAGATAAAGAATTTGAAAGTGAAAAGCTAGGATCTGGGACGCCCAGCGTGTCAAAAATGGACGCAGACGGGACTCGTAGGGGAGGGATGTTGAGGTATAAGCAGAAGAACGAAATTGCCGCAGTTGTGTCGTATGCAAGGTAGCCAGGATGTCTAATTGCTAATATGCGCAAATTAAAGAGGCGCAAATGCGGTATGGCGAAAGAAGACATCACCGTCTGCAAGTACCAAAAGGTTATAGACGCGGGATGCAAGTTAAGGTGAGGATAAGAATATATATACTGAAGTGCCGTCGCCAATACAACATTTATTTAATGTTACTTGTGAGGGAAAGAAGCGTAGATTTGCAAAGTGGGGGTGAAAGCAATCTGATAGGATAGAGATGTGCAATTTGAGGAAGGATGAAGGCAGATGGGAGAGCCGGGCCAAAAATGCGAACAGAAAGGCATAACGCAACGGACATAACCGTTGTTTTCTGTTCCATCACATCCTCCGCATGTATGGTAATGAGAAAATATCCAGAGTATACAAATGGTATAACAGTTAAGGGGTGTCGAACTATGAATTTGAAGATGAATGTGCCGCAGCTTCATTCTGTCTGGCGTCGATAGGATATCTAGTTGTTATTACTTTCAAGGAAAAAGGACAGCATCAATTCTTAATACAATCGTCGCCCTCAGAACACAGGAGCCGGTGAGTGAACATGCCGGTTTCGTCTATCGGTACATCGTCTTGGTAACATACACCCACTCTCTTACCGCCACTTGTGGATTATAGCACAAAGAGACCGCAGTTAATATTTAGACACTTAGTCAAGAGAGATACCATCATCTACCTTGCGAGTATAACCATGTGAGATATTCGAGGTAGGATTACCTAATTAAAGCATAAGGGCATACTAAAATCATTCCATACTCTCTTTATCTCTCTCTTGTCTTTCTCTTCCTCGAAACTCAAGACATAAACAACATACTAAACCTTGAGCCTTTTTCACACCCATATATGGCATTGCCAAAGCTTCCTAATTTCCTGATCATCGTTGCCAACAACTTAGGCTTCTTAGGCCTCTCATGTTTTGGCGACGAAATCCACACTCCAAACATCCGCTGCTACATGGTGACTGTCATCTATTTTATTTCATACCTCGCAATCTCCAGCTCTCATTGTATACTTCAGTCCTCTGTCCTCTTCGGTATATGCATATAGCTTTTATCCCCCATGTTCTTGAAAGCTATCTTGGATATTCAATACTGTTCAAGTATCATCTTCATATTTCTTGATGAGTTATTGTTAATTCTCTTTACTGTATTTAGCCAGCACGAGCAATAATTTTTGCAGATACTGGTCATCATATTGCTGGTCTGGGAAATTTGGTCGAGTGGACCAATATTTCCAGACAAAATGATTCCAGTGGAAAAATTTCGATGGCGTAGAAAGGGTGTTTGAACGAGAAGTTTGCAACGCTACCGAAAATACTAGGGATGATGGATATCTGACTTTGGTATTTTCTTTTTTTTTCCTTTTCCCCTTTCCCTTGGCTCGTCATCATATCGTCACGATAAAGTGTTTTCCACCTACCCATAAACTAATCCTCCCAGATGGCCGAAAAATGGGACCTCAGCCTAACCCCCGAACATTCACCAAAAACCCGCGGATTTGGGCGAAGTTTCGCTCATCTCCCAGCAAGCAGCAATCACTCCAGATAAGAACCATAACTACACGCCCCCGATCAAATCCCCGAATTTATGGCCATGAGTTTCATCTCCCTGCAAAATGACGATAGATAATACGCCACAACGTTACCTGTGGGTTGGTATCCTAGTAATGGGCACGGAGACAAATTTCTCGAGTATCTGAAAGAGAAAAATGAGAAGAAAGACAATCGACCCTTTTTCGGCTATTTCCCCTTCACGGCTCCCCATTGGCCGTTATAAGTTTCGCCGGAATACGTAGCGAAGTATAAAGGGGTATTTAATGCTGGACCTGATATACCTCGCTTGCAGCATCTTCAACGTCTCAAAGATCTCTGTTTGAGACCCTCAAGTATGGAATCCCATCACGTCGTCGCAGATGAAGTAAAAGAATGGGCTGATCTGAGGCGCCGAAGAAAAGCAAAAATCGTCTAAAGCAATGGAAGTATTGGGGGCATTAAAACTCTCTAGAGAAGTAACCGTCAACGAGCTCGTCATGTGAGGCATTCTCGCAATTTCAGCATCCTATTTGCAATTATCGGGCAATTGTGTATATACTTTTGGCAGCCTACATAAATTTTCGGGTGTTGATGAGCTCGAAATTGGAGAATTGGCAGTATAGATGGAGGGATGTTTGATCTCACAGATCTACAATCTTCTGGATAAAGAACACCGGCAATGCCTGTTCGAAGACTTTAAATACACTTCATGGAATCATTGAGCATCGTACAAAAAGATCCCAAAACTAAATATAATATAATTGTGTCTATCCCTATGCTGCGAGAGCACGCCATTCCCGACTCGTACCCCTGGAATTGATTTTGACCTCCTACTCAACTAATCAAGAATGCAACGTGGGTATAATTCGCCTCCTGGCCGACGATTCCTTTAAGGTATGTTGAACTAACTCACTTGAATAAGTTCATGTCGTAAAGCTGAATGCGTCACAATACTCTCGGTGTTCTCCCTGGGCCCTGGCTACCATTGATCAATTGATTTCGACTTGAATTGATATATTTCTATTGGGATGCTCAGGTCCTTGGCCCATATAGCCCCCACTTCTAGCTAACCCCTTTCCTATATAACAAGCGGCCTGGCCTTTGATTCTCAATTTCACACAAACCAGTCAAACACAATTGCGGATTATGAAAGAAGAGAGGGTTTCAAAGCTGTGTGTATCAACCAACGAAACTAGGAAAGCCGATTTAGCGACCTCATTGTAAAAAGAGACCCTCCGACACAGGGGCCGCCTTCATCTAGTCTACTTAAATTTCTTGGATGAGTTCATTCCCAGGGTAATCGTCAATATCCAAATCGAGAAATCCTGCGGATGCCCATTTCCTAGCCGAGAGGAAAAGCGATTTACCATTTATCGTTTGATCGGACAGAATACGCAGCAGACAGCTTCCCGCGTCTTCTGCTTCCGCGAATTGCACTCCAGACTTGGGTACGTGCGCGAAAGCATCTTCTGACAATATCTTGGTTTTGACATACCTAAGTCGATTAATAAGCAAGAGAAACCATAATTACTAAGGGTGTTGGTACGTACCAGGGAGAGATCACATTGACCCGACTGCCGTAGTAAAAGGCTGTTCTCCTCATAGAATGCATAATACCTCGCATAGCTCACTTTGTACTGGGATATATAGGGCTCCTGGGACAGTCTAGAAAGGCTGCTCCAGAACCTATCAATACGAGGCATGTGTCTTCTTGCTGCGGTGATGGAGTTTCTCCATTCTGTTTCACGAAGTAATGAAGCGCCAGTTTGGTAGTGTACAATGCCCCCTTCAAGTTAACATCAACAGTAGTCAAATCTGGCTTGGTGGGCTCCTGATCTTTACCTGTTGAAATATCGTCAGTCTGGAGGTTACATAACATTACAATAACCTACCGGCAAAGGTGAAAATTTCGTCATTAAGACAAATACCTACATTGGCGACAACATAGTCCACTTTTCCGGCAAACAATGCAGCTTCAGCAAACAGTTGAAGCTGATCTTCCCATTTCGTCACGTCGCATTTCACAAATTTCGCACTTCAAAAGTGCGAGAATCGTTGCCAAATGACAGATGGTTAAGAGGATCTTACTGTCCAAGTTCTAATGCCAACTTGGAGCCTGATTCAGCATCCATGTCTCCGATGCATACGTTGACTCTTTCCGATAGTGTTAATATTGGATCTATTGTTGGACTTCAGATCACATACCCTGCTGCAGCGAGTGCTCTGACGTAAGCCTGGCCTATGCCATTTGCGCCTATGTGCTTGTTAGAACATTGGCCAGTTGCAGGGCATGTTACTTACCTCCAGTGACAATTGCTGTCCTTCCCTTGAGGTTCTCTAAATTAATTTCCTTCCCACAGTCTACTGGGGCAGAGCATGTATATTCTCCCATTTTTGATGTAATAAGGGAAATCTTGGTTTTGTTAATATTAGTGTTCCGTGCACGTGTAGTCTTCAAAGATAGGATAAAAGAGAATAGCTAGACAAGAAACTTTAGTAGGAACGATAGGAGTCAGTGTAAAATATATGTACTTCGCTATTGCTTTTCGCGATGACGTTCGCAACCACTTGACAACCTTGTAAATGAAAGGAGTCTGCAGCTTGCTTATGCACTAGTTTAAACTTACATTAGCGAGGAAGTTAGGCTTGGCCGAGAGTTGCTTGCCGACCCCACTCGTCCCCAGCGATAACGCTTCACGCCCCTTCCACAATTGGGTGGTGTCCTAAATAGACTTAGCACTAGCTAGTGGCATTTTAGTGCCCCTTGGCTTATAGAAGGCGGCCGTGGCATTGTAGAATATACCAACACATAACATTCTCTAGTATGAAGTACGATACCTTTTCCACTTCATTTTCTAGGGCCACGTAGAAGTGGTGTGGTTTGCGGCTGACTAGACTTCAAGCAGGGATTCGATCAATGATCCCAACGTTGCAATTCTCATACTATGTAACTAAGTACAATGATTATCTTAAGCACGAAGCTCTACCCATAGAGGAGATCCTATCTCTTACATGGACCTTCATATTATTGAACATAACCCAATCTTATACTAAATCAATTTGATAAGAGAAATCAGTCCTACAGTAGATCTATAACTGATCCCCAAGCCCTCCATTTCCTCCTAGATAACTGATGGAGACAACGATTGGGGATTCTTCAGGTGATTTGTATCAAGCTTTAGGAAAGCGAATCATGACCTTGGTCTCCAAATGCTCGTCAAAGCGACGGAAGTATTCAGGAGCCTGTTTAATGTTGATCTCTGGGCTAACGATGAAGCTTGGCCGCGCGCGACCACTCGAAATTAACTTAATAAGAGCAGGAGCAATCGCTTCAATATCAACAGGTCCACTTCTCAGACTCAATCCCTTGCTGAAGAAGTCGGACATGGGAAAGTCGATAGTGTGTGACAAAGTGCCTGCGAGAGGAGTTCCAGTTGAGTTGTTCGACGCGCCGAATATGCCAATCTGCCCAATGCCTCCCTGCTGGCCGGTTACAGCGACCATATTCATGATGACTTCGTTTTCGCGTGGATTGCCCTGTTGGTCGACTGCCTCAAATCCGATACAGTTAAGACTTCTCCTTACGCCCTGCGGCTCGTAACGTAGGATTTGTTCCACGGGATCGGAGTTATTGAAGTTAATAGGAATTGCCCCGATGGATTCAGCAACCTTGAGTCGCTCAGGAACGTGATCCACAGAGTACACTCGCGAGGCGCCGCGGAGGATGGCTGTGTAAGCAGCAAGAAGTCCAACAGGTCCAGCGCCAAAGACTACTAGAGTGTCACCCGGTTGAAATCTAGAATAGTCGATAGCTCCCCAAGCGGTTCCCCAGATATCCCCTACGAGGAGATAATCGTTGTCTAGATTCGTACCATTACTTGGTGGAATTGCCATAAGGTTGCCGTCCGCCCACAGAACTCGAGCGTACTCAGCTAGGATTCTACATCAGTAAACAAGAAAATCCTGGAAACTGGAAATGATGCATGCTTACCTTGAAGACCGCCTGTCATGCCATAATCCGAACCCAGGCCATATGCTAAATGGGATTGGCCGCCAATATGACCATCTTGAACACCATCTGGTATGATTACTCTGTCACCCACTGAAAATCCAGTCACCGCACTGCCTATTTCGGAAATCACTCCAATAGCTTCGTGACCAATGGTATACGGAATGTTGCTGCTACCGTACACTCCATGGTACACATGAAGGTCAGTGCCGCAGATGGCCGCGGTAGTGATTCGGACGAGTGCATCAGTTGGGCTTTGAACAGTTGGCATAGGCAAGTTCGTAACATTCATCTGGAAAGGCACACCTGCCCAGATGACAGCACGCATTGTGGCATTAATAGACATGATAGAAGGACAATGACTGCGAATAGGGAAGAGTGAATAAGGGATGATGAATTAAAAGTGCCGGATCTCTCAATCTCTTTATACTCGTGAGAAGAAACTTTTGTACAGACACTGGTCTATTATTCTCGAGTGTGATATCCTCATTGACAGAGCGTTGTCATCGTCGACCTGACCCAGCGATGCCAAAAGTGCAAGATAGTGACATGTCCAAGGTCCCCTATGCGACCCAAGGTAATTTCCTACTTCGCAGCAGGTCAAATAGATGTAAATTCTCCACACTTGAAGTTTACAAAATAGATAGTACTTCTCCCGATCCAGAATGATTAGTCAATTGGCTAATTATCACTGCTAGCGTCGAGAATTCTAGAGGCGAAGTTACTACTGACCTACCGAGGACGAAATACCGATGCATCGTAGGAGCGGTCTGCAATCGTGAGTCCTGGTAGGGATGTCCGTTGAATTGCTTCATAGAGACTCGACGGGGGTTTAAGTTTCGGTTTCTAGCCCTGTAGGGATAAGCAGGCTGCATATCGCCTAACCTTAAATAGCTTAAAGTTTTAATTGAAAGCATGTGCTCATCCTTGGCAACGGTTGGCACAAATGCATGCCCCCTGGCGTTGCAGGATAAGCAGGCTGCATATCGCTTAAGCAGTCTTGAAGAATCATTGGTACGTACCATGTGGCGCCCCGCAATGTTAGGGCAATAATAGGAATAAGGTTGGTTACTAATCAGCTTCCAAAAAATGTTTTGTCCTTCCCGCTCGAACTGCCGAAGACGAAGAGCCTTCGAACGCCACCTATATCATCGCCAACCTATATCATCGCCAACCTATATCATCGTCACTTTCACCCCCTGGCTCAGTCTCGAATAACCAACCCTGCGGTAAACTATTCCTGGATCGAAAATGATACCGAAATTATTCCAATGCTATATTTGATCGAATATTAGATACCTCGAATTGATTAGTTATATGCTAAAAACTAATTCCCCAGGATCTACCGTGATCTTGCCATTGACTGTCAATTGACTTGCAAAGATGATTTGGCGGGGTGCCAATGGCATGATTTGCATCTTCTCCGTCAACAGTAAACATACCTCTTTTTGGCAACTTAGGATACTTTGCCGTGAAGAAAACGTCAAGAGTTACGACATACACCAGGATGGCCCACAGACAAGATGACCTCTGGCGCCCGTTCAGATGCCGAGAGCTCAATGCTTGTGTGCTTCAATCAGCAATAGCTTTGCGCTCAGGTTTACATTTGCTTGTTTGAGCTAAGATGCGATATCTCCCTTCAATCGGACGGATCCCAACTATTATGATTGCCGTTCTGCAATGAACCTTCGATCAACTGCGTCCCAAAAAAACGGTTGTGCATCATCCATGGATAGACCTCTTTCCTATTCCAACCCTGCGAGACAATCTCTCGGGCAGAGGCGAGCCGTCCGACGACGAGGCCCTTTGCCATGACCTTGCAGACGTACGTCACGCCCCAAGCGAGAGAGAGGAGTGTTCTGATAATCTGGGGCGTTCCATGGAATCCAAAGAGTTGGGAGGTCACTGAACACTTCGCGAGCAAATGGAGTTGGATGTTGAGGGGATGCCGAGAACTGCTACATTCGACAAACTACTGGAGGGAGGAACGTTCCCGTATATAACCTCTCCGTTCTCTTTAGCTCTCTCTTTCCTCACTTGGTTGCTCGCTCAATATAGCAGTGTACACTTCACTCTCATACCTCACAGCAAGTAGTGATTTACTTCGCACGTTTATAGCGTACCCGTATTCACCAAACGATGAAAAGAAGCAAGCAACCAATGAGATTCGGTGGCGCAAACTGATTATAACCTTTCTTTGCAGAAAGCTGATCTACTGTGTGTTACTATTGAGCCAGCTTACTTGCTGCGCTAAAGGGACTATAAAAGGAGGCGCAGGGGAAAATCAATAGGACAATCACCAAATGTCACTTCAAAAACTGTTCAAGTGGATCGATGTCCCAGACAAATAGAGTTAATCACCCTTGGCGGCGTCCACGCAAGTTTGTCTTAAGTCTGAAGCCTTACTGAAAGCTCGAACTAGCACAGTAGCGTATGGTGCGTATCTTCCAGACGCCGGTTCAGTTTGTGTGAGTGTTTCTATCTTGTGTTTCTCTTCTAGCTCGTGATTTAGCTTACCCTAGATAAGTCGGAATTGAAAGAGGATGATCTTGTTTGTGAGTATTCGAAGTAGGAGAGGTAGATTGCGCAGCGTCGGACTACTGGGCTGTGCATGCGACCAGCGAGAGTAAGATATCGCCACAACCGGGATATAGTTGACGGAGTGCATGTCAGTGTATCGTCATGTCTAATGCGGCTTTGATTAACACTCATTACTGAGATTATAGTAGCTAATGTGATGAGAAAGTTTATCAGACTATCTTTGTTTTGAGAAATGTAATTTACTCCAATTATATTCTTTACAATGCAATACCAAATCAACCATAAAGGCAGATATGCATTGTTTGTTCCCAAACAGATGCTCAGCATGACATTGTCTTTAACGCCGATTTTAGGAGAAGCACTGCAACCAAACCTCTTAGTATACACTCTGCTAGCACTGTCCAAGATCAGACAACACAGTATTGTAGCAAACAGGGGCCTGCCATATGGGCCTTCTCTCCCCCCAACTCGAGGATGACATGGACTTCAGTGCTCGACTAATTTTTCCTCGCCCTTGTAACTTGCACTCATAGAAGAATGATAAGGAATTTCATAACGCACTAGTCAAGTTATCATTGCGGCAATCCTGGTATCGAGCACCAGCCTACCTAAGGTGCTCGTGGCGCACTCAAGTCACCAAGTTTTGAACTTTCATATTTAGTGACTATGTCGAGTAGTGCATTAAGCCCTGTCATCTTACAGCCAATGCTTTCACGATATCGTTTTGTCAGCTGTTGTGGCTCCAGCCAGTACCAATGAGCGAAAATCTACGTTTCTTGCTTCCGATTTCTCCTCTCCCCACATCCACTTGGAAGATTTTATAGATATACCAAGTATTCATTATCCTTTCGTACTCCACTAGAGTGGTTTGGTTTCGGCAGATCAGATCGATAACAATCTTTTCTCCTGGAATCCCTTCCCCATAAGTCGCCATGACTCCGGCAGCTGTGCCATCCACCTGCCCTGGAATTCCGGCCATCAGTTTCCCCTTCCAAGTAATCCGTAGATGGGTGGTTATTAAAGATTGTGGGGAATCCCAAATCACCCTAGTGCATCGTCGTTAATATCAAGGGCTGTCCCTTTGTGGTCCCAAATGGCATGGGCATCTCACAGTATACTTTGGCTGGTGATAGTTGTATCCAATCCAGTTGGATCTTGATCACTCAGACCAGCCCCAACCATGGTATTTATCTCAGCCCAAACGGTACCACGCTTTATGCACGCTCCCTGATGACTGCGTGGAGCTCAATCTCCGATCCTGCCAAGTTGGTAATGTTTCGAATCATCTACCGTATTGGTTATAGGTATGGTCAGCGATGGCTATATCATAAAGACATTGAGTATTCACACCCAACTTGCTACTAGTTGCGCATGGATTGAATGGGAATATCAATACCGCCGCTGGTAACACAGCTGCCGCGCGTACTGTAGTCAAGATATTCGGTTTGTCCTCACTGCGGCTACAACTGTGTGACGCAAGGCTACCTGATGGGCTATGGCCTCGAGGTAAAGTCACCCCCGCCTTCGACGAAAATAACATATTTGATTATCTGGCCCAAATCGATAGAATAGGAAGGCTGATTACCGAAGCAGGCTCTGGGCATCGAGAAAAGTGGTGACGATTTCCGCCGCACAGTAAACCCTATGACAACAGAAGTCCATCAGGAAAGTCCGGCCGAGGAACTCAACTACCTTGGCGACTTAACGATACCAAATAAACAAGAACTGGTACAGCTACCCAGCCTGCTACACCGTTTGGCAGCCGAATCTGATCACAGATCACGTCTTTGCTCCCGGCGACCAGTTCGTTGCCGTGCCGAATAATACCTTAACAAAATACCTGTATCCAGGGATCGCAGCCCGCTCGCATGATCTTCCAGTCTCACAACGCTCCCATCGATAAAAGAATTTGACGCCAAATAACAACCGCAGCAGAATCACATCCAGAGGGGCATGACAGCAATAATATAATCCCGACAATGATAATGGCGAGAGGACTTATCTCAGCACCACACCTAGTGTGAGGTTTTCAGAAGTTGTTTGAAACGTGGAGTGAATCGGAAGTTGCTGTTGGGCAGGGCTCACTGGTAGCTTGAAGGTGGTGGAATGTGGTTGTATGTATCAGGCTGGCTGTGAAAGTAGAGGTAACCAGGAGTTAAGATCGGATTTGGTTGATTGAGTGTATGGTCATTGTGGACTCGGTTTTGGGGGATGGCCATAAATTTCACCTTGGGCTGGCTGGCGATTACAGTCTCGGGAAGTTATGATATTGGGATCTATCAATCTGTGAAGGTTATGAGTGCGCCGTGGCGAACGGACTTGGAGAGAGTAAGCTATTGAACTTAGCACTGACATCATGGGTCACTTCAGGACCAAACACAATATTCAAATGCTAGTGATAATGATCAGCGTTTCTAGGTATGGAAGTTAAGCTTTGGTTTTACCCCATTGGTTATCGGGTTGATGAAGGAGCGAGTGTATTTGAGGGAATGTACTTTTATTAGTAAAATGTATCACTTTTCTAGTGAGATGTTCATCTGCTGTTGACTCTGTAGGAAGGTATCATTAGATATTAAAGTAGCTTAGCTTTAAAGCGGAGGGTTGGTCATTGAATAGGAACATAGACGTCGTCAGTTGCGCCCATGCTCAAACATCAAGCAAGTGGTATTCTCGAATATGTTCTCAGCATTCATCATGGTTACTTAATTCCTTCATATTCCATATATAACAGGCACGTGATTCTGAGCACTAGATATGACGACTCACGGGTCTATGTTGGCCGATATTCGATACAATCTTGCTTACCAGCCTTTTTACTCTCCTGGCTAAAGAATCATTCACTAGAATAAGGCATCCCCTTACCGCACATCGGACCCGGAAATCACTAATATCCCGCTTCCATCCAACTACCTAAGTAGACCCGGGAATCAGCACCAAACCCCGAAACAAGATAAGACTTTAAGGCATCTGAGAGTTCAAAGCATCTAACGCCTTGCGAAACCTCCCCTTCGTCAAAGAACAAAACTCCACTAAAAAAGTATTTATTTGTAAGCATTAAAGTTATCATATCACGTGAAATGTCGTGCTTTTTGTTAACGATGACACCAGTGAAGTAATCGGCAGGGGTTAACGAAGCTACTCGATTACCGAGTCGATGATTTGAGGATCGACTTGTTGATATTGGATAGATTTGAGGAAATTGATCTCGGACAATTTAGCATCAGAGGCTTGAATTGAGTGAGGAATTGTGAGATATGATGGAAACAACTCTTAGACTAAAAATCATATAGAAATTAAAAAAGGAAATAAATCGTAAAAAGTTACCACCAGAAAATCTCAATCCGTCAAAAACGTTACAACCGAGAAATCTTCAAATGAACAACTCGACCTCCAGAAAAAAGGACCCGAGATTCAGGAACCAAAGAGAAACAAAGAACATTCTCTTGCATTGTAGTCTCTTGAATCTCTACCTCATTCAGTAAAGTGGCTCAGTAAAACAAAACAAGCATAAGAAAATGATTAGAGTCAAATCCCTACTAGCGTCTATCACGCCATATCAAATTCTCAATACAAGGCAAATAAGGCAAATAAGTCCCTCTCAAATCCTTCATGACAGGCTTTGACAGCACTTACTCTGCTCACGGAGTTATGGCACGGTAATGCGATGATGAAGGAGTCCGTCTTTGTAATAATGAAATGTCGTGCTTTTGTATGATGGTCCACTTTTCTGTTATAATTGCTGAGGGAAGAGATATACCAGGGGAGTATATACTCAAATCATCTTCCTTCCCTCATTTCCACTTCAACTTCAACTTCTTTTATATTGTGTGATCTTAACTCTCTACCTCTTCATAATATACGGAACATACTATCATCTCAAATCACTTCTCTTTGTCATAATCTCTTGCAGCTTTGTGAAATTGAATTCGATCACATCATCGAGGACAAAATTGTGCCATTTTATTACTGCCTTTTTGACATCACTTTCCCCATTCAATCTTCAACCTCGCCAATTTTATAACTTTATCCTTTTCCTCCAAAAGCAAAACAAAATCTTTAAAAAGAAAGGCTCGTTTACTCGCTCTCGACTTGCTGTTATCAACAAATAAAAAATTTTCTTTCTTCGTTCAATCGAAAAACACAATCAAGATGGGAGGTCACCGTGAATCGTCTGCCTCGAATCTCGAGTCGGGATATGCTTCTGGAGCATCATCTCAAAGTTCTCTTCCTCAGATCGTTCTCACAAAACCACACCTCAAATTCATCAATTCAACACTCAACAATCTTCAACCTATGGAAATTCTCCGATGGGCTAAAATAACCTTCCCAAACCTCTACCAAACTACTGCTTTCGGAGTGACAGGTCTTGTCACCCTCGATATGTTAAGCAGGATACAGAAGGAAACACCCGAGCTACCGAGCATCGATGCTATCTTCCTTGATACCTTGTATCACTTCAACGAAACACTCGAATTGGTTGAGAAGACCAAGAAGAGATATCCAAATGTCAACTTGCATGTTTATAAGCCAGAAGGATGCCAAACCGTTGAAGAGTTCGAGGGAAAGCATGGAAAGGAATTATGGAAGACCAATGCTGATCTGTACGATTGGGTTGCCAAAGTCGAACCTGCTCAACGGGCCTACAATGATTTGGATGTTGCTGCTGTATTGACTGGAAGAAGGAGAAGTCAAGGTGCTAAGAGAGAGAGCTTGGACATCTTAGAGGTAGATGAGGCTGGCTTGATTAAGATCAACCCATTGGCAGGATGGAGTTTCAAGGAGGTGCAAAACTATATCAAGGAGAACGATGTTCCATACAACGACTTGTTGGATCGTGGATACAAGAGTGTTGGAGATTGGCATTCAACTGAGCCAGTAAAGGAAGGCGAGGATGAGCGTGCTGGAAGGTGGAAGGGTACTGATAAGACCGAGTGCGGGATTCACAACAAACGATCAAAGTATGCACAGTACTTGTACGAAATGGAACAAAAGAAACAACAAGAGGAATTGGCCGCAGCATTAGAGAAGGTCCAGATTGGCGAGGAGAAGGTTGAGGATATCGTCGTCGGAGTTTAGGATCAACAGCACTTGCTGTATTGCTTGACGTATTTCCTTTTGACGACCTTCTCAGTTCCAACACGATGCACCTTTCATGGTCGGAGTTTTTGAGGTATAACGGTGGGATAAATATATGGGTTATGAGCATTGGAGTTGCAGGCGTTGCAAATAAAGGGAAATCATATGATACCTTGGCATGGTTCCTAGATTGTTTAGATCCCCTTTGGAGGCTCGATCTTTTGATGTTTATCATTAAAGGTTTCAGTCTCGCTATTGTTTATAGCAAAAACGACTCAATGAAAGTTACATTAAAGCAATTTGGACTCTTATGGTGATATCGCCTCGATGTATCTTAAAAGTGCGAGATTGAAGTTGCCGGTGACATCTCACCAACCATATCTGATGTTGGTGTGACACAAGATCTTGAATCTTGGAACAGTCATCCTCGTGGGATAACACTAGGTAATCACTATCGTGTTGTATCCCGGCAAGATCTAGACACCAGACCGAGGTGTATTTGAGGACAATTTTCCCTAGAGATCGTATATCATAGCTGACAAGACTTTTGGCCCACTGAGTGGGACGAAACTGTATGTCTACACAATCCCAATTCATATATCTCACATCTTGCACACATCTAGAGGTGTATGAAGCAAAAACCACTATCTGTGAAAGCAGTGAGGGGAATGTGTGGAGGAGCTGAATATCGACTCCTAGGAAACGAAAACGGGGGTTTGATGATATCGATATTGTCTGGTAGTGCAGGCGACTCTGGGGCTCCAAATGGGGAAATAATGAAGCTTCTAGCGTTGGCCATTCTCGCAACATTAAACATTATGCAACTTTGAAAATTTAGTTTGCCGGATTCGGTTTGGGCAAATCGCGGGGAATGTTCTCGCCGCTTAAGTGGGTCTTTAATGCCAAGGATCAAATGACGACAACCTGCTTTCAGATGGCTCTTCCTAGTACTCCCTAGGTACAGTACCCTACTGGAATTCCAGAAAACATGGAAAACAAAACATGGCATTTGATTTATTAGTACCTACGTAGGTACCTACGCAGGTACCTGATTTTCATTGTCAACAATGCTGTCATCCTTTTTTACAACCTCACCTCTCACCTCATCTATAATCTCACTACAACTTGATAATCCTGTGTTAGATACATCAAAATCACTATCACAACACGATCAAACTTGAGAATACCGCCAAAATGTCAAGTTCAATGGAGAAAGCAAGCACCAAAGCCAAAGAGGTCGCGTAGGTTTATTCCAAAGCAACTTCCCCTCTTTGCATAACACTAATGGATTTCAAACGATAGAAAGGAAGATTTCGATAAAGCAAAGGAGTTGGCACGCTCAGCAGCAGTCAGTGGAGCTTACCTCTACCCCATCAAGGTCCGTTAGAGTTCAAATCTGTTTCTTCATTCTTCTATCGCATTAAAGCTAACGAAGCACTCAAACAGGGAATCTTCTATTTTATCTCGCATCGCACATTATGGAAACCCCTCCTGTCGAAACTCGTACCAACCCTTTCCCTATCCGTCGTCGTCGTGGTTTTGATGTTCATGTTTACCTATCTACCACAACTTGCCGTTCTAATCTTCACCGATGGACCACTTGCCGCCGTCTCCGCCGTCCTACTGACCCTTTCCGAGTCCAACACAATTGTCACCATGCTCTCCAAGAATTTCATCATTGCTGATGCTCTCATTGATACATTTGACGGAGTTATGGTGGCAAGAGGTCAAACGCAAGTTGTGCAAGGTGGACGAGAGATTAAATCAGGGAAATTTGGTGATCCAATGAGAAAGTTGGGTAAAATTGTGAAAGGATATGGTCAAAAGTATAGTTTTGAAGGCTTGGTAAGATATTTGATGTATCTACCATTGAATCTTATTCCGGTTGTTGGTACGGCAGTCTTTATAGGTTTGCAAGGACGACAGAGGGGTGAAGGGGTTCATTCGAGAGTATGTTTTGATGTCTTTCCAGTCGAGGAATTACAGACTGATGAAATACTTAGTATTTTCAATTGAAGGGATGGTCCAGTGCCCAAAAAGAAGCATGGTTAAAGGAACACACTGGGGCATATACATCGTGAGTTTGTCTTGTCACTTCGCCTCTTCCTATTCTTTCAAGGTACCCCTCATATTCCATAGAGGTCAAACGCACAGCTTTTGGGATCTGCAATGCATTTGTTTGTATCCTGGCAAGTGTAGTGCTCCTATCATTTTTTGCCCTACTTCCTGCACGCACCTTTTGTAAATGCGCCTTTGACAGGTATCACAAAACGATACGGCCGTCAATTTTCTCTTATGATCGGTCAATACAGAATTAACTTTCATGTAGATTCGGGACTGTCGCAACTCTTCTTGAACTTGTACCTGTTGCATCTATTCTATTCTCATTCACAAACACAGGTAACTACCCTTGCTCTCAGCTCTACTTTAAACCATACTAACTATCTCTCAGTTGGTGCCGCGCTGTGGGCTGCCGACATCGAAGGTAATGATACGACTATGACTCAGATCTCTTCGCCCCGGGCTCCAGAGGAAACTCAGAAAGCCGAGTAAAGCCTTTTCTGCAGCCTCCCGAAATTGGCTATAACAGTGCAACTTTGAGCCGATCTCGATGTTACTTTCGTGACTTCGCTTGGAAGATCCCCTGTAGCACAACAGTCAATCTGTGCACCAACCCTTGCAGTTTCCGGTTGTCGGTAACCATTTGTTTGTTTTTCTGTCGATCTTTGACGGTGAATATGGCGTTGGTAACTTGGTATATTGGTAGCGACGTGGAAATACATGGAAATAAGGGCCTGGCTTGGCAAAAACAAACAAATGGCATTAATGGCTTGCGTTATTTGTTTCAAGAATCCAAATAAACGGGTGATTCCATAGCATAACTTTATCTGCTACAACTCGTGCAACACGAAGCCATATGATTACACCAAAGCTACCTACATCTAGAAGCATTTGTGAGTTCATTATTCCGTTAGGCCTTTCTCTAGATTAAAAGGAAAATTAGATATATCATTCCGGGAATTTCAAGATTTTCGTCTATTGTGTAAACATCTCCGTACCTTTCACAAAGTTCGAGTCACGTAAATGTGGAGGGGCTATATGGGGTTGCTGGTAAATTGCATTGCATCCGCGATCAACGGTACGTTTGTTCATCACAGAGTTTGATGGATATGTTGCCAAAGATACATATGCAACAAGGCTAGCTGTTAGTAATACGAGATTGTCTTTTGGAAACGGGTCCCAAAATTTATGTCATCTTGACTTCTTTGAGTATATACAGCTGGGTGTTCACATCGATGATATGGAATTAGAGCGAGAGGCATATTTTCACATGCAGGAACGAGCTCACCAAGTCACGGATAGTTACATCCTCACTCCTTGCGTTGTCCAACCTAATGGACGGGAATGCAGGCAGCCAACTGTCGTGTAACTTCAAACTAAAAGGCATGTCACTAGTCGTTTGAATTTGAGAGACAATTTTATATTGCAATCTATGAGAATTGGAAGAGTTTCCATTCAAAGTACTGGCTAAGTTCGGAATTGCCATATGGTACGGTCACAACATTGATGAAACATAAGGGAGGAGGTAGTAGGTGGTAGGTGGATAATAAGTCGGGGTCTAGACATTACAATGGTCAAGCTGAGGTTTTCCGAATGTCTTCGATGATGATGGAATAATACATGGCGATGATGGTGGAATAATACATGGCGATGATGAGTGTCCATGTAGACTTCCTCTTTCGTGGAATCTTTGGTAACCTTGGAAGAATTAATGTGAAATACCTCAAGTTGCTAATATGAATGAAACCTTTAAAAGGAAAGATATGACGTCTTCATTGGAGAGGATTATGAAAAATGATGGGTGCTTGCTGCTTCTTGTCGCTTACCTACCTGCCTACCTCCTCCCCGACTTAATTGCCCTGGTACCTTGACTCCTTCTTTTCCTGGAGACGGGAAGTGGATCGAGTCGAATCGGAATCAAGGGTCACCGAAAATAGCTACGGGTTAGGTATTTACTAGGTATTTTTCACCATTTTTTACTAGGTAAGATCATACCTTGCTCGATAAGGTATTTTGGTCTTTTCACCTTTCTTAACCTTAGTGCTCTTTTCCTTTTTCTTCTTCTCCCATCTTCCCATATATTTCAATCTTTCACTTCCCATGCCACAATTCATTTTCGTCTGGTCTCATCTCATCACATCTTCTCTCCTCTCCTCTCCTCTCATCTCTCTTCTTTCCATCTCATCTCCTTCGAGATTCAGCTGTTTCGAATTGACGTTCCGGTCTTCGGGATTTCGAATAGTTTGAGAGACATCCTATAATAAGGATCACTCTGTCCTCCGAATCAATAATCTCCGTTTGTTACCCGCTTTTGCGAAATCACACTCGTTTGTCATCATCAAAAGTCAAGTGATAGATCTATCTCAGGTATGCATTATCTTTTGAACTCTCTTTATACATGATATAGAAGTTTCCCTACTCCCGTGGGATCAATTGATTCTTCTTAGATCGTCACTGACTCGATCTCATTCATATAGATCAAGATGAAAGTCAATATTACCGCTAGACTCGCGTCCAGCGTGTTCCTTCTCGCGTTGGTTCCTGCAGCTCGAGCTTTGCCACAATGGCTTCAACCACACCTTCGTAATGCCAATGCGGATGCATTTGCTCCTCGGGATTATACAATCTATGAGAGAGCGGAGGGTATTCAAGATCGCTATACACCATATGAATATGGACCTCAGCCTACCTATACAACAAACCCTGTCACAAGCGCTGACCCTGAGGAGACTTTATCATCCAGTACTCAAATTGGTCAGCCATTAATCTTCTTACCTCGATCTCAAAATTCACTTACTAATTGAACTAGGATCTGCTACTGCTTCTGCCTCTGGCTCTTCTGCAAGTGGTATATTTTCCACCGGCACTTCTCCGGTTAGTTTCTCTACTGGTCCAGCATCTGTCGATCCTTCCACTGTTACTTCTTCCACTGCTGCATACTCTACAATCACGGTTTCGGTTTCTGCTACAGAAGCTTCTCCCTCGGCTTCTGCCTCGAGCTATGACCCAGGAAATTCTGCTACGGGAGCAGAGACTACATCTTCGGAATCGGATGGTATTTCAGCAACCACACCTGGAGCGACAGACACAACTTCCTCAGACTCTAATGGTAGTTCACCAACATCTGCAAGCACATATGAGCCATCTAGTGCCACTTCACCAGAATACTCTTCTGCCAGTCCAAGTACCACCACTTCTGCTCACTGCAATCATAACAATTGTCTTCGTGAATTCATCCGATCTTCTTCTATTGTTGGTCCATTTTGTGCTACATATACTTTGACCGACAATACTGCCACTACAGACCTTCCTACATATGTTTCCCAATGTCATGATTCGCCTTCAAGGATCTCATCTGCATGTTCTTGTTTGAACACTGGTGCCACCACTACTCCAGGAAATGTTGGTAGCAGCACGCCTTCAACAACACAAACTGGGACAGAAAGCACTTCTCCAACAGGTGGGGCTCCAAGTTCTTCATATTCGTCGCCGACCGGCTCTGAATCTTCTGCTAGCCAGAGCTACCCTGTCACTAGTTCTGAAAGTTTGGGCTCTACGGTAACTAATACTCAGACCTACACAATCACACCTACAACCACAGTATCATCTGGAAGTCAGGCAACAACACCATTAGGAGGAGAGACAACAACAACCCCACAAGGAAGTGAGACGACAGCTCCTTCCTCCGGAGGCGAGACAATAACCACTCCGCAAGGGGGTGAGACGACAAGTACTCCATCAGGAAGTGAGACTACAACAACTCCACAAGGAGGTGAGAACACAACCACTCCAGCAGCTGGTGAGACAACAGTTACTCCATCAGGGGGAGAAACAACAAGTCCGCAAGGAGGTGAGACGACCCCTTACCCATCAGGGAGTGAGACCACAACCACTCCTTCTACCGTTACTACCATTACAGGTGGAGAGACAACCTCAAGTGAAAGCTCAAGTAATCCTAGCTATTCTTCAGCAGTATCAAGCACTGAGCCTGCAACATCTGCGCCCGCAAGTTCTACCGGTCCACCTTATACACTTGGAAATTCATCCATTCCTGTTGGCCCAACTGGTACATCTCCTTCATCTTATATTTCTGCCAGTTCATCATCTGCGGGTCAATATACAAACACTTCGGCTTCGGCAACCGGTCCTGTCACTTCTGGATTTTCATCAACTCTATCTGGTGGCATCTCATCATCATCACCTAGAAGCTCGAGTGGTGGCAGTGCCCCCTATACAAATTTGACATCAGGAGCTGCTCCAACGACTTCGGTCTCTTCAGGGACTGCGCCATTTACGTACCCTTATCAAACTGGTACAAGCATTTCACCAAGTGGAAGTATCTCTGGTGGCGTTTCAAGTTCTAGTGCTTCCGCGCCTTTGTACACAAATTCGACCACTTTAGCCAGTTCAACCTACCTCGGCACAGCACCTTTGTCTTCGGGTTCATCGAGAAGTAGTATTTTGTCGACAGGAGCTCCATCATACACTTCAGTATACCCGCTTAACTCGACATCCGTTTCAAGTGGTGTAGTCGGTCCCACAGGATCAGGTGTATCTGGTGACATTAGTTCTAGCCTATCTGTTAGTGCCCCTTATCCAACAGGTAATAATGCTTCAACAACCACTGGTCCAACCGGCACAGGATCCAAACCAACATCCTCCTTCCTAGGAACTGGTACGTCGGGATCTTCTGTCTCGGGTATTATAAGCTCTTCTGTAGGATCTATTCCATACTATCCTTATGGAAATAGCACTCCATGTACAAATGGTCCAACGGTTTCAGGAACAGGAAGCCAAAGTTCTGTATCGGGCGGCGTTCAATCAAGTTCCGGTGTTCCAAGCTCTGGAAGCTCTCAAT
The DNA here is from genome assembly GCA_014898415.1 of Stromatinia cepivora. NCBI lineage: Eukaryota > Fungi > Ascomycota > Leotiomycetes > Helotiales > Sclerotiniaceae > Stromatinia > Stromatinia cepivora. The sequence goes on along the minus strand of RCTD01000011.1, from coordinate 1,367,226 downwards.
CTTCTAGTGTATCAGGGGGAATTAATTCATCCGTTGGCTCTTATGCACCCTACCCAATTTATAATACTACTGCAACAGCAGATCCTACGGACCCGGGCACGTCGGTATCTGGAGGTCTCACTTCTGTGACTTCTGCGCCATTTGGTACTGGCAGCTCACCATCATCGAGCGCCTCGGGTGGTATCAGTTCTTCAGCGGCATCTTCGCAACCTTACCAACCTTATCCCTACGGAAATTATACTCTCCCATCGCTCGGAACAGGTACAGGAGGCGCAGCTACGTCAACACCTTTCGGCTCCGGAAGTTTTCCATCAAGCACTGGAACAGTACCTCTAGGAACAGGAAGCTCGAGCACTGATTCCGGCCCATCGACATCAGTTCCATACCCTACTCCTTCAAACGGAACTTCAACTGGTGGACCAACTGGGACCTCACCAGTCTCAAGCAGTGATTCCGGTCCATCTTCGTCAGCTCCATACCCAACTTCTGGAAATGGCTCTTTAACTAGTGGATCAACTGGACCAACAGGAACTTCACCACTCTCGAGCACTGGCACATTGCCTCTAGGAACAGGAAGTTCAAGTACTGATTCTGGTTCGCCATCATCGGTTCCATACCCAACTGCTTCGAACGGAACCCTAAGTAGTGGGCCAACCGGATCATCAGGAACTTCATCGGTCTCAAGCTCAAATCCATCATCGGTTTCGGGTAATCCAACAACCATTGGTAACGGTACTTCAGTGACTCCAACCTCACCTGCCAGCACTTACGATCCTAATGGATCTACTTCCAGCCAAATTACTGGAGTAACCTCTTTGTCATCATATTCAGCAACTGGCTCGTTCAACACCAGCAGTGGAGTTTCACCAACTACATATTCGCCCTCAGGTAAGTTAAAATCCAAAATTAGGATCATTTGAAATCTTGCTAATATTATTTTGAAGGTGGCTTTGGTACATCGATCACATCAGTAACACCAACTCCATCCACTTTTGCAACATCAGTCTCAACTGGTTCATATGCTGGCACAAATTCTTCTTCCATCCTCTCAACGGCGTCAACTTCTGACTCTGGTTCTTCAACGATTTCATCAGACTCTTCAAGTGCTGCGCCTTCCACAAGTGCTTCCACTCCAACCTCTCCCTATTCTCCACCGCCAACTTATGCTCCACCACCTCCACCATACTACGCACCTCCACCAAATTATTATGGTTGGGGAACATGGGGCAGAAAGCATCAGAACAGAGATACTGACAATGTTCGTCGTTGGTTCTGGTGAGAATCGAGTACAGTACATTGAGCGTTGAGCTCAAACACAAATTTTCGCTTCTAGACTTGCTTCTTTTTGACATTTTGATTGTATTCAATGGAAACAAATGTTTTCTTTTACTATCTTATTTTTCTTTTTTCATGAACTTTTTCTTTATGTATGGATGGAAGGAATGAAGGAAAGTTTAAAATGACTATCATGTCAATTAATGCATATCAGCTTCATTTAAAGTATGATGCTTTTATGATGCAGCAAAAGTGAGCTATGAAAGAAGTTAGTTATTTGACAAGGTTGTATGAAATAGTCACATAAAGATTAAGAAATAACATATCAAATCAATGTTCTCATTTATATTTGGGGTTTGAAATGTAGATCATGATGAAGTGAATTGGTATCTCATAGATGAAGGAATATATTTTGCTTTTGAATGATGTTACTATAGTGAAGAATCATAGAATTACAGTGTGTATATCTACATACATACTTTCTATATTTCAAATCGATCGAGCCAATCTAAATATAAGGAATAGATTTCATGGTATTTTAAAGAGAGAGGAGAGATGAGATTGAACGCAGTAAAAATAATAAAATCGAATATGAAGTACGAAATTGAGGGGAATGGAGCGGGATGGAATGAGGGAATGAGGGAATAAAGGAATGAAAGGAGTTCATTGATAGTTTTGATTGTAATTAGAGATGGATAGAAAGATTAGAAGATTGGAGGATTCGAGTGGGAGATTTGAAAGATGTGAAAGATGGGAGAGATGGGAGAGATGGGAGAGATGGGAGAGAGGATTGAGAGTAGAGTGAGTGTTTAGATTCGAACGATCCGTTTGTATGGATTATATTATATTACCGATTGGTAAGATCATATAAAGATTGCGAATAGAGTTATCTGAATATCTGAATATCTGAATATCTGAATATCGAATATCGAAGTATCATAATAAAGTATATTCAAATATAATCTTAGAATGAGTAATCGTATTGAATTCTCCCAATTGAATACTCGTATACTCTATTTATTTTGTTATTATATAGAGTAACTAATCTATCCGAGTCACTTTGAAGGAACGATATTGACTTTATAGAATCTGATAATATTTTGGTGAGATGAATAAGCTCAGGTTAACCTTCACAAATTCAAGTTTGAGGTGATGTGAAAAAACGGTATAATGTTACTACCAATCTCCAATCTATATATATATACAAACAAACAAGACTAAAGAACCGGATGTAATATATCCATAATACCTGCATAATAATACACTTACGCCTGTGCATTATCCTGGCTGCAACAAATATAATACAATTATCAGGGCATGTCGTAGCCCAAATAAGTAGACGCGCATCAAACATATCCATAATACACGTACACGTAATCATCATCATCTCAGGATGTTGAGGTCTCTTCTTTCACCTCTTCATCTTTCTCCTTCTCTTCTGTAATTAAATCGTTCCTCGCCTCTTTGGGAAATTCATGACTTTCTTCTGTAGGCTCTGACGGGGCCAGTTCTTCTGGCGCTGTTGATACTGGAGGGGCAGCGGGCGGCTGCGAATTACCATAGAGATTCCTCTCTAGACCGCCTAGTAGATCAGGGAAGTCATCATTATCCTCATCGGTTGTGGGATTGATTGGCTCTGTGGGTACGTTCAACTCATTTACCACGTTCGTCTCATTTGATTCATTTACCATGTCCAGTTCCTTCGATTCATTTGCCACGCCTGGCTGATTTGACTCGTTTAAATTGGGTGGTGGAGTTTGCTTAGCTGTTTCGGTAGGTTCAGTGCGCGATGCAGTGGCTTCGGTGGCTTCGGTCGGTTCAGTAGGTTTAGTGGGTTCAGTGGGTTCAGCAACTTCCGATAATGCAGGTGGTGAATTTGAGGCGATTGGCGGCTCCACCTCTTTGACTGGAGAAGCGGAAGAAGTGGGAGCTACTGGCTCCTCTTCTCTGATAGGAGAATCAGTGAAAGTCGTGGCTAAAGTAGGTACGGTAGGTTGTTCTTCGACGGCAGGTATTGAGGAAGGTACTGCAACGTTTTGAGGACTTTTCACTTCAGCTGGCGGTGAATGTGAAGCTTTGGCGGAAACCTGGATTGGATCCGGAACAACAAGAGTTAAACTCTCGTTTTTTATTGGCATTGCCGCGCCAATCTGGGCATTTTCTGCATTTTCGAGAATGTCAAGAAGCATTTCTTCTTCCTCCTCTTCTTCCGCACGGAGCTCTATGAATACTTCCTCATGCTCTTTAGTGGGATGTGGTGGAATAGGGGGCAGCTCGATTGGGGCGGTCACTTCTGCTAAAGATAGCATTTCCTGATTTATCTTTTCAATAGGAGCTGATGGGATATCGGTATTCCCTGTGGCAAAGAAATTGGGCTCCTGTACGGTGGTCTCAGTCGGTGATACCATAGGAGTATTGACAGTGGATGTAGTTAGAGCTATTTGCTTCAATGGACTACCGAATTTTCCTTCGTCCTTTACTCTTTCTGTATCTGATTTTGTGGGTCCGTCATTGTCAGTGCCGCCCATCGTGATATCAGCGCTGCTCAATTTTGGAATGTCTTGCATAATCGGCATGTTACGATCTTGAGATGAGTCCCTATGCGGCCTTGATGGCGAGTTAAGAACATCAACGGAGTCGTCATCTTCATCTCCTTGGTCGCCTTCATCGCCGTCATCATCATCCGAAGCTGGGTTCGAATCATCTATCATCTCAGTATCGAGGTTCTTCGCCGGTGTTGTACTACCTTCACCTTCGATTTTCATTCCCTGTGATATTGTCAACGAAACTCCCACAGACTTTCCAAGAAATAGTCGGTAACTTACATCAGCCCCTAAATTAGAGGTGCTTGCATCACCATTTTGAGCTGATGGTTCGCTAGTTACATTAGGTGTAGAAGTAGGAACTATCTTCTTTCGTCCCCTGCCAGGACCTCGTTTTCCTTTCTTGCCTACTGGACCCTTGCGTCGGAATGGTGTACCCTCTACCGCATTTGGATCTGGAATGGTTGTTTGAGAAACAACATCGCCTACGACGGTTTGACCATGAGGTACAATAACCTTCTCCAGATACTCATTACCTGCAGCATCCGTCCTACGAACTGTAGTTTGTATAACTGTTGGAACTGGAGCTGGCTGGGGAACTGCAGATCCCAATCCCTTCCTTCTTTTCGCTAGAAAGTCCATATCCGACGCGGTCTGATGACCAGGAATCTGCTTCCATGCACGAGCCGTAAAACCGCTATCTTTTATTTCATCCTCCTTCTTGTCCGGCTTGTCTCCTGGAGTGGCTTCGAGATCTTGCTCTTCTTCGTCCATAGGAGCAGGTCGTTTATATATCCTTCCAGATCGGGCGGCGCGTAGCAAATCTTGGCTATGTTGCGGCAATAGGTGTGAGTCTTTTGGCATTCCCCATGGCAGCTCTGATGCCCAAATATCATTTTGAGAGGCATTGTTCTCCTGCGGAGGTGGAGGTGCTACTGTGACGTATTCGCGGCGCCATTGTCTTACTGGAATCCCCTCGAGTATATCATGGTCGACATAACCTGTGCGATTCTGCCGCCTTCCACCTGTTCGGTACTGTAGATAAAGCGTCAGCCTCTAAGCAGTAATCCTGTGAAAGTGTGCGAATTGATACGCAACAGCTTCACAAAATGAGACGAAAGTATAACGATCAGCCAATTATGCACGAGAATACAACTTGTAATAACTTACAGCGGGCATATTAACGCTTCGTGAAGGTCTATGGAGGTTACCCGAGGCAGTGCGGGGAGAGAGGATTATCCGGAGAATGATAGGATCAAGATGAGTTGCGAACCGGAGTGTTTATCGTAAGTGACGATGCTTTAGACGCGATAGGGCTTGAGCTTAATGGACCGCACTGATGTTTAGACCTTGAATCTGATCCTGTTGCACTATCATCCGATATAATTGCGTGAGACTTTGTATCGTTGTAGTCGTGTTCAGAGTCGTCGTCGGAAGAGTGGATGATGCGACGCCAGGCTTTGCGACGGAAAGCTGTAGAAGGCATATTAGCAATTGAGTACACAATTATGATTAAAATTGAATGAAAGTTGAATCGCTTCACTCGAATCTACATACCTGCTTGCTATAGCTATCCAATTAATGAATAATTGGAAAGTGCGGAGGAAATGAGAAATGAGGGAAGTGACATTCAAGGCAACTGGAGGGTGTCATGATCACGTGACATTCACTAACAACTTTAGGCCGGGCTAAAAGACTCAATGTTTTTAGTAGGTAAGAATTCTTGAAGACACACGAGTTCAATTTATCTATTTATCTATAGTTGATGACATTGTTTGATGATTTTATTCGACCCCGAATTATGATTTGGCCTAAGAAAAGTCTTGCCATGCAGGGTACTACTGGCAGTTCTTTTAGTGAGCCAACGTTCATAAGACTTGAATAGGTATCATATCTGCTTCAAACTCTCCCATAATCCTAAAAGAAGGGCCTTGGTGTGCATTTATGGAACGATTGCATGAGCTATGTACCAGCTCAAGTATCGTTTGAGCAGGGTTTTTGGCTGAGAGGTGATATTTTCTGAATTACTTGGTATAAGAATGTCTCACCGGACAGACACCAAAGTGCAATCGAACTCCGTGTGTAATGATACATTTGCCCTGGCCCAAACGTCTTCACTCCGCAGCACTTCCTCATGCCCACAATCCGCAATCATCCGAGATACATCAGTCCCATCTGTGCAATGTGAGCCACAAATTAGACGCCTAACAAGAGGAGAATTCCTTACCCTGTGTCCTTTTGTCTTACTATGTCATTTCTATTCCCGGATTGCTTTCCCTACAGCGAAAATCAACATCACTTCTCCCCTTACAAAAGATCTCCTGTGAGTACATACCGACTTTCCACCTTCAACCACTAATCGATCGATTTGGAAGAACTGACTGACAACAGTTTGTCTCTGTTGTGTAGACCGTCAGCAATTATACCTTCAATTAGTGCTCAACTTCATCTATCCGCATGCCCCCTCCATACCGCGCCACAGATTCCAGACTCCCAGTACCTAAAACAGATCTGCCAATGTCGTATCGAATTCCCCGCCAATATATAACTTGCGTACCTTCAAGGCTTGTAGTTCCTTCAGTCCTTTCTGCATCAATTCTTGGATTTTCCTCTCATCTTGAACATCCTTGTGTTCTCTGAATGAGTCCCTCGTCCTACGTTTCGCATATTCTCGGAAATTGTATGCCGCGAATTGGCTGCCTTGTCTTAATAATTGTCGATACTATAAGCCAGAAGTAAGTATTCGTTATATATCAAGCTCACATTCTCTCTCATAACTTGGCATCAACAGCTTTGTGATATTTTGAGTGGCAACCATTTGCAAAGTAACATTTGTGATTACTTACCAGCGAACGAGCTTGTTGCGAAGCTTCGCCTTTCAAACCTGATACTACAGACATCTTGTTGTAGTATATCGTTTGGGAGAAAAGAGCATAAGATTTCAAATTCAAAAGTTTGTCACTTCAATCTTCCACAAGCATCGAAATAAAGGACGGTAAATACCGAGCCCGATTGTCCGTGAACGTACGGAGATAACGATAAGATGATAACGATAAGATTAGGGCATTATATCGTCACTCACGTGACATGGATCAATCATTCACATGTTGTTTCCCTCTTTTCCAATCATAACTACCTACTGTACTTCTCCTGAGCCTGAAGCGAAAGTACCCCGTACAGTATAAATCTGCAAACTGTTTCAGAACCTGCTTGGATCACGATTGAAGTGGCATATGCAAATAATTTTTGTTGCGCACATAGAGATTCCAGAAGATCCTTACCTTGATGACTTCATACCGGACAACTACGTATTCTGGAGAAACAATCCACGTGAATTTGAAACATCTGTTCATACCTAATAGAATTAAGCAGAGTACCTAGCCATCCATGGTTGAAGAGCCGCGCGGAAAGGGGAGAATATTTCTTTCAATCAAAAATAGGAAAATCAAATGGGGTTCAAACAAGCATTAGGTGGTACACAGGTACAGGTATTATGAAACTCTGAAAAGATCTTGGCATTCAATGCATGAGAGGCAACATTAATCTGAACGTTGCTGGTACAAAGTTGTATTGTGTAAAAAGAATAAAGATTAGAAGCAGTAGGGTAAATCCTATCTAAGGTAAGATCTCCCGTTTAATAAATTAAGTTAATGATTAATTGGTAACAAATACTGTTAATAAATAATGCTTTATTTTAAAGTATAGCAAAAAATAAAGCGAAAACTATTTTCTCCTGATTACTCCTTTCTTGAATTTGTTTGTTAAAATATATTTATAATTCTATTCTTCAAATATTTTAATGATTTTTGTTGGAATCTGTTTATTTAGTTTTTATTTATTCTATTCCATTGTTTTTCCTTTAAATCGAATTAAATATTCTGTTAAAACTTCTTTTTCTTTTTTATACTGTTTTTGTTTGTATAAAATGTATTTAGGAATTAATTTAGAATTCTACAAGATTCCCTGTACAAAAGAGTATTGATAAAGATCTTGAATTGGGTTTGGGGTTAGTTCGAAATGTACAATATTAATGATTAGATGAATCTTTATTGTATTAGGTAATTCGATTTTATATACAAAACGTTCAACCCTTTTCAATACTTTAAAGGGTTCTACGAATTGTTATTCGATTTTTGTATTTCATTCTGCGATTTCTGGTATATTGTAACCCTGATGTAATCTCAATGATATATAATCTTCAATGTTGAAAAATATAAATTTATATTATCGATTATAATATTGTTTTATAAATATAATTGCGAATTTGATTATATTTATCGCTTCAATTTTTATTGAATTGTATTTTCCATTATTCGTTGGCTTTATTAGGTATATTTGTATATTATTTGAAATAATAGGATCCTGATATCTTTCTGATGAATTCTTGTAGATTAAATCCATTAATGTATCTATAGTAATATCTATCGATTCTTTAATTTTAGTATTATATATTATTATTATAGATACTACATTTATCCCTTATAAAGTAGAGTTCGATAGAGCTGCAATTATGAATAGTAAAATCCTTGGTTATAAAGATATATCGTTTATTATCGATAAATAATATTTTAAAGTAATCTCTATTATTTGATTTATATATTCATTTATATTATCAATTTGTAAATGTTAAGTAGTATTAAATAATAATTTTATATTCAATAAATCTATTATTCCTTTTCAAACTTCTGATATGAATTTCCTATCTCGATCCGAAATAATGGTCTGCGGAATACTTTAAAGAATTCCTAGCAGATATAAGATTAGTGTATTTTTTTATTGTATTGTATTCTATATCGATTTTTCTGAAATAATTATGATTGTTTTTGATAGTTTATCGGTTATAAATAATGTATAATTGAATAAGTCTGGTATAGATCTTGGTAATGCTAAAATAAAGTCGATTAAGATAATGTAAAAGATATGTAGTAATGTTAGAATCGATTATAAAGATCTATATGGTTGATGTTTTGGTATTGATGATATTCTATATTAATAGTAATGATATAGATATACTTGTAGTTTTTTTGAAATATTAAAAATATAAAAATTAATAGAGATCTTTTTATAGATATAATTATAGTTCAAATGATCGATTTGATTATATACATATTCGAATATTTCGTTCTTTATATTTTTAAATATTATTGGTTTTCTTTTGATATATATATTATCTAGTTTAGTATAGAATATATTTTGCTTGAATTCGAATAGTAAATCTGCAGTATTGATTTCGAAATTTGAATTTTCTTTGATCTTATTAATCAGTTTTGTTATTCTGGGATTCAATATATATAATGTTTTAAATTTCTGTAGTTATGTTTTTTCGATTTGCAAAACTATAATGGGGTATATCAGCTTTGAATATATACTGTATACTTATTCAATTATACTCATAATTTGTTTTTGAATTGCTATATCAATGATATATAATTTCGATAATATATTAGAGATTATATTGAGTTTTCTTAATTTATATTAAACATCGAATTTAAATTTGGATAAATATTCGGAGCTGTATAGATGGTATGGATTTAATTGTACTAATGATAATATATTTATAGATATTTGAATTACTATTTGGATGCTGATTGAATGATTTGTATAAATAATGGTCGGAAGTTTGGATGATTCTATTAAATGTTTGATCTTTAAGATTACCTAGTATAAACCTGTAATTTCTAATTTTATTAACTAGTAATTCTTTTCGGTAATAATGATTAATCTAGACAAGAATATAATGAATTGTATCGATTTTTGAATTGAAAGATCAACATCGGAATGATAGATTATACCTTCGATACCATCTTTAGATGTATCAATATCGATATAAAGTTTTCGATCTGGATTGAAGTGATATAATATCAAAGATTTTCGGAAGGCTTATTGAAGATCCGTAAATGATTTCTACTCTTCTTTTATAATATCCTTGAATCGAATTTGAGCAATTTTATATTTTCTTTTCGTTTTCGATAATTTATCTTTTTTATAATTCTGTAGTGTTTTGTTTAATTTGTATTTTCTATTTTGTAGATTTACAGATAGTTTAGTATAATATGGAATATATTGTTGTAAATATCTAGTTAGTCCTAAATAATATTCAAGTTATTTCAATGTGCGTGGGAATGTTAAAGCTTGTATAGTCTTCAACTTGTTCTTTGCGAAAGTCAATTCTAATATATCCATTTTTTGATCAAGCAGTATAATCGAGGGATAGGATAAGAAACATTTTTTAGGATTCAATATTATATTAGCAGTTCTGAATTTGATAAATATTTGTTTAAAATGTATTGTATATTCAGGAAATGATTTGTTGAAAATAATTATATCATTAATATAAATATATACGAATCCTTATTTTAATTGGAGAATATTATCGATTCGTTTTTGAATATATATTAGTGAATTTCTGAAACCTATTATAATACAGGTAAATATTTCTTAGCCATAATGCGATAATACAATAAAATATTTTTAATATTCCGGCTTAACTTTTCATTGATAGAAAAAGTTTATACAATCAATAGTTGAAATGAAAAGATAATCTGCCATAACTATAATTATATCTATTTGAATAAGAATAGGATATATATTTGGATTCGTAATACAATTAAGGGTATAGATATTAATAACAATTCTGCCTTTTTTTTTTATAATATTTTTAGAATCTATAATATATTTCTATATAATAAATACTGGGAAATTGAAAGAGTTCGGTTTTTTGATTTATTTCAATCAATGTTGATAATATAATTTATCAAAAATCTGGTTGATTAGAACTTGGTTTTCTTGGTTTATTGAATAAACCTTTGCTTTACCAGGCCGAAATTTTGATTCCTAATCTTTGTAAAGTTTTATCTTTAATTCTTCGTTTTTTAATATAAATATAAATCCCTAATATTTCTTTTACAATATAAATTCGTTTTATATTATTTCCTGAAGTTGAGATTATTGAATAACATCTTTAAATATTATTATTCTATTCGATAAAATAACTTTTTGTTTTAGATTGATATTGTTTATATTCGAATTTCCTTATTGTATTTTTGTGTTTGCAGATATCTATAAAATTATAATTGTTGTTGCTACCAACAATCCTTTAATTAAAAGGCGTTTTACAGAAAACTGATTTCTAATTGAAATTTCTGTAAAATAATAAACATCGATTTCATTTATTGTTATTATAACTTGAATATCAAAATCTAATACATTTCCTAATTTCAAATTCTATTGTATAACTATTTCCTTATTAATAAAGTTTTTCATTATAATGGTTTTATACAAATTTGTAATAATATGTATAAAAGATATAAAATTGTTTTGTTGAATTGGTTTATATAGTATATCATAATCTGATAATAAAATGTCATTGCTTTTTCTATTAGCCACTATTACAAATACTTCAGAATGAAATAGGATCATTATCTTTTCTTAAATGTAAATAACGATCTTTTTTTCGATATCCTTGATTTTGGTTATAATCTTAATATATATATTTATATAATATAAAAGAATTAATTGTTGATTTCCGAAATCTACAATCCAATCTTCCGGATCGATAATATTTGTTCCTATTAGTATTCTAGCTTCCAGTATTTCGATGATATGAACTTTATGATTGAATTGAATAATCGTTCTATTTATTATTAATAAATAGAAATCGAGATTTATATATTGATTAATATTATATTATTGATTTCTCAATCTGTGTACCTTTATAGATTTGTCCATTATAAAAATCTCAATTGTAGGATATATCTTTATTAGAAAGCTTTTATCGATAAGATTCATTTTATATTCTGTATTTAAGCAAATAGAATATATATTGTTTTATAGATTATCTAATATTACTTTGATTTCAATATATTTGTATTCGTGAAATATATATCCAGGTAGCGATTTATTGGTATCTGCAATCGATCGAATAATATATAATTGATCTGGTGAAAGTTTAGAATTAGTTCGATTTAGATTATCAATAATACGAAATAGTATATTTGCTATAATTATTGATAATTGTTCGAATAAGGTTAGTTTTGATGATACTGATTTGTATTTGTTTTTATACAGTTTTTGCAAATGAATATACAATTTATTCTTGCTACGGAATTTCGTTTTATAATCATTGTATTAATGACGATCTTTATCGAAATTGATGATACGAATCTGTTTGGGAGGGGTCTATTTGTACTTCAAATTGACTATCAAAAAGATAGATCTTGATTTCTGAATTTTACCGTCAATTTGTGAAATAATTATATTCAATTGATGATTGATTTTCAGGCCTATATTATATTGTATATTTCGTATTTTAAATATCTTTTTTTCAATTTGTATATAATTAATATATAACACTTTTGCCTTTTCTTTATTATTTTGATTATTCAGATTTGATTCTTTTGATTTATGATTTAATCTTTGATAATAAGTTTGATTATAAATATCGATATTATAGATGTCCAGATCAACTGCTTTCTGGTTTGGATCGTCTTCTTCAATATTATATACTCACTGTTTGTTATTATATTTGTTCAAATGATATTCCTTTTTCCAGAATAGTTTTTTATTTTATATTTTGTTGTCTTTTTTAATATCAAACTTTCTATCAATATTATTATTCCTGAAGATGGAAGGGTTTTTGTGAAAGACAGGGGAAGGAGTATTTCCATGATCGCTTTAGCAATATAATTTGTAAGATGAAAAACATTTATTATTATAATGATTTGATAATCAACTATCGTTATAATTGGAACGCCAGATATCGAATTAGTTATTCTTCTTTTGTTCAATTTATAATATGAATATAATAAGATTGGTATTCTTTGTAAATATTGGAATATGAATTCGAAGTTCTATTGATAAGTATTAATAAACAATCAGTATTTATGTATATTCCGATTCGATTGTTTTTATATTATATCCTAGAATAATTATGTTCTGGATATATTCTTCGGAATCTTTATATTGTTGAACATTTCTAATAATATATTTGAAATACTTTAACTTCTTCAAAATTATATTTGATGATATACGAAAGCGGTTTTTTAGTTTTATATATCAATTTTCAATGTTTGCTTTAAAACCAACTTATATTGTATTCGAGATTTCGTTAATATATTATAATTTAGTTTTGTTTCTCAAATATTGATCTAGTTGAATAGCAATGATATGAATAGCAAATGATTTATTCAGTATGTTAATCGATTTGATCTTTATATATACTATGAATAAGTATATATTGTGATAGATAGTTTTGTTATCGATAATCTTTATAAAGGATTCAATTTTATTATTTGAATTTAAAAAGTTTATATCTTATAAACGAAAATATACAGTATTACCCCTATTATATTATTATTGTGATAGAGTTTGAATAACAATTAACAATTGTTGAAATTGTTCTGTAGAGAATATTATATCAATAATAGCAGTTATTTTGTTAAAAGCTTTTTGATTTATACTATCAGAAAGTTCTTGATATTCTGAAAATGAAGTTGATATTGATAATATCAGATTATGATCTTTATTCAAGAATTGTGGTAACATTGATAATATGGATTGTATAGTATCAATAATTTTTATATAGCTATTATATCAATTAGAAGGTATTATAAATATTGATTAAAAATAAATCGATATAAGGGAAACATTTGTAAATATTGAAAAAGGATCAATTTGATTGTTTATTACTATTCCATTTTGTATTTTTTATACAAACCAAATAATTGTATAAAATTATTTGAATGATAATTTGTCTTTTACTTTGAATCGTTCGATAAGGAATTTTTCGATCAAAAATACTTTTGCAATAATATCTTAAAGAAGATCAATATAAGATATTCTAATATTTGTGATATTCTTATCACTTATATTTGAGTTTACAAATACTTTATTTCAAAAGTATTCCAATCCTTTTTCGATGTATAGGATACAATGAAAACAAACATTAAATAATTTGAAAGAAGAAACTTGATTACTTGAAAAAAATATATCAACTAATTATCTAATATTTGATATTGATGAAATTGTTGTTGATAAAAAGGTCCTAAAGGATTTGCTATTATTTGATACAAAGTTGTATTATATAAAAAGAATAAAGATTAGAAGCAATGGGGTAAATCCTATTTAAGGTAAGATCTCCCGTTTAGTAAGCTAAGCTAATGACTAATTGGTAACAGTTGCCTATCATATCCATCCAGAAGACAACAGCAAGATGTTATGATGGTAGAATGCTCAAAAGATTCTGAGACATATCCTTCCAATTGGTAATTAGATATATCTAATGACCTAGGTAGGTATCTATTATAATTGGTATTGAAGTTTCCTGATCATTCTGACAAATGTACCGTCTTCGTTGCTTACTAGGTACCTATAACTAATCCATTTTTATATTTTCACCCCCTTATCCTTTCTTTCCCGCTTCATTCAACCCTTTTCCCCATATAAACATCTAATTTGGATTAATAATTTGATAGCCTTACGTGTCATTATCATTAACATACGCGTCTTTGTAAGATGAAGACCTACCGAGCACGTCATTTTCCCTAGGTCCCTTTTGTCCCGAATCGGATTCCATACAAGGCGGTTGAGAGGATAGTAAAGCTTTAGTAAAGAAAAAAAAATTATTAAATTCTCTTGGTAGGCACATTATTTTAAGAAGAAACTTAGAGGTAATATCGTCCTTGTTTGTTCCATATCTCTTATTTATAACTTAAGTTGCTCTCTCACTTTCTATCCATCTTTCTCTCTCCAGTTTTCTCTTCTCCCCATACAATATTACAACCTCAGGTCTTTTTAATATCCTCAATTCTTTCCCCAAGTTCCCAGAACAGCTTATCTTTTACTACCTTAAACCGCAGATATGGCAAACTCTCCTCATGGTGGTGTCCTCAAGTAAGAATGCGAATTGACAAAACGAATGACTTCGTTGATTGGGTAGGATGCGAATAAACTAACAATCACAACAGAGATCTTCTCGCAAGAGATTTACCAAGACACAATGAACTTTCAGTAGAAGCCGAGACTCTTCCTGCTATCGTTCTCACAGAGAGACAACTATGCGATCTGGAATTGATTTTGAGCGGTGGTTTCTCTCCCCTTGAAGGTATGTCGCTTCCGCTTATTTTTTTACTTGCATGGAGGGGCATAATGACCCCGCGATTTCTTATCATTTTCCAAAACATGGACACCAAACCCCATAAATTAGCATCAATTGCTAATCCCTTATCTGCTAGGTTTCATGAACGAGAAGGATTACAATGGGTACGAGGTTGCGCTTCCGAATATACTATTTCTTGTCTAACGTTTGACAGTGTCGTTGAGAACAACCGATTAGCAGATGGCAACGTCTTCAGTATGCCAATTACTCTTGATGTGTCGAAAGAACAAATTGAGCAGTTAGGAATCAAAGAAGGCGCAAGAATTACTATTCGCGATTTCCGTGATGATCGAAACCTTGCTATTATCAACGTCGAGGATGTTTACAAACCCAACAAGTGTGTTATCCCGGCCTAATGTAGCGAGACAGACCTAATAATTTACAGGGAAAAGGAAGCCAAGGAGGTTTTCGGTGGTGATGCCGATCACCCAGCAGTCAAATATTTATACAACACTGCAGCTGAGTTTTACGTTGGAGGAAAGATTGATGCCATCAACCGTTTAGAACATTACGATTATGTCGCTTTACGATGTAAGTGGACTTGATTCCCTCAGACTCTAGGAAACTACTAATACCATGAAAGATACCCCCGCAGAAATGAGACTTCACTTCGACAAGCTCGGCTGGTCCAAGGTTGTCGCATTCCAAACCAGAAACCCCATGCACAGAGCCCACAGAGAGTTGACTGTTCGTGCCGCCAGAGCCCGCCAAGCCAACGTTCTTATCCACCCAGTTGTCGGTCTTACCAAGCCAGGTGACATTGACCATTTCACACGTGTCCGTGTCTACCAGGCACTTCTTCCTAGATATCCTAACGGAATGGCCGTTCTTGGTCTTCTTCCTCTCGCTATGCGTATGGGTGGACCCCGTGAGGCTGTTTGGCACGCCATTATCCGAAAGAACTATGGTGCAACTCACTTCATTGTTGGACGTGATCACGCCGGTCCAGGAAAGAACAGCAAAGGAGAGGAATTTTACGGTCCATACGATGCTCAGTATGCTGTTGAGAAGTTCAAGGATGAGCTCGGAATTGAGGTCGTTCCTTTCCAAATGATGACCTACCTCCCAGATAGCGACGAATATAGACCAAAGGATGAAGTTCCACAAGGCACCCGCACTCTCGATATCTCTGGAACCGAACTTCGTTCTAGACTTCGTTCCGGTCGCGAGATCCCAGAATGGTTCTCCTACCCAGAAGTTGTCCGTGTTCTTAGAGAATCTCACCCACCTCGTTCTGCTCAAGGTTTCACCGTATTCCTTACCGGTTACCACAGCTCTGGCAAAGACGCAATCGCACGTGCTTTGCAAACCACCCTCAACCAACAAGGTGGACGTTCTGTCTCACTCTTATTGGGTGAGACCGTTCGCGCCGAGCTTTCCTCCGAACTTGGTTTCAGTCGTGCTGACCGAACCCGCAACATCGGTCGCATTGCATTTGTTGCTTCCGAATTGACTCGTTCTGGTGCCGCCGTTATCGCTGCACCAATTGCACCATATGAAGATGCTCGTCAGCACGCTCGTGAAATGGTTGAGAAGTATGGTGATTTCTATCTCGTTCACGTTGCTACCAGTCTTGAGCACTCCGAGAAGATCGATAAGAAGGGTGTCTATGTCAAGGCTCGTAACGGCGAAATCAAGGGTTTCACTGGTGTTGATGATCCTTATGAGGTTCCTGCCAAGGCTGACTTCACCGTTGATATTGAGAAGACCAGTGTCAGAAATGCTGTTCACTCGATCATCTTGATGTTGGAGAGCGCTGGTTTGTTGGATCGTCTATAGATTGCTTTTTCGTACATTGGATTTGACGGCGTGATTGGATCATGCCTTTTGGGATCAACACAATTCCAAACGAGCATTTGGGGCGTTTTTTTACAGGCTTTAGATAGATAGAGCAAAAGATTTAGAGTCGCATGCACATAAGTCATGTAGCTAGCGATGGATATGATGAGGTTAGCAGAATCTATCTTCGTTTTTCATTATTGAGATCAAACAGTTAGAGTCGCTTCAACTTACAAAATTTCAGTCTCACATCTACACACGAAATGATGCTTTATTCCATGTGCTTGCAGACAAGTTCCCCTTCCAGCTGTTCCTGGTGCGCTATTAATTGAACGTAAATTTAAACATATAGCCATGGTAGCACCATAGGTCCGCACACACCGAATTCCGAGCGTCAATCTCAGCACCCTTGAGGTTTTTCTCATTGCTCTGTTTTCTTTCACCATCATCATATCATCCATCTTTATTCATACAAGTCTCAACTGCTTGATCATTTGTAGATAGGAGGAAGATAAATGTTGTTGCAATACGAAATCGCAAATGGGTTGAAATTCTTGTAAAGTCTTGTAAATGTATGTTAATGAATATATTATGGAAATATAAGTACTTTTGTAGTATAATATTATGTATGTACTGCAGCGGAGATAGTATCTGATTCTCATATCTGGGGCAGAAAATTATATGTATATTTATTTAATATATCCTTGAAAACACGCGGTCCCTGATTGGGAGTCCCAATTCATGTAGACTACCAGAACCAGCAGATGAGGGTTATTGATTAGTTAATGGGGAGTTAGTTATACATAGCTTGATGATGATAGTTATCACTCTGGGGGTTAAGTGTATACGTAAGACATATGGGATTTCCGATGTTTGATGTTTGATGACTGGTGCCGCATGTATTGAGTTTTCATAATTCTTCTCCATGTGATGTGATGTGGGCACGATAAAAAGTCGCGGAGTTTATAGAAGTAGGTAAGTTGTTCAGACAGACAGATTTTCCACATAGTTATTCGACGATGGGAGTAGATCCCGATATCCATTAGTAACCATGCTGGTAATACTTTTAATCTCCAAGGTCCAGGTGAGTTTCTCACACTTTTGGTGAGATTATCCTGCCCTTGATAGTTCGCGAACAAATTAGCTTTACCATAAATACCGCCTGTTCCTCTTCCGCTTACGCAATTCATAATACCTGTAATGCGTCACGAAGTCGAGACTGCAGTTTCCCCAGAATATGATAAGCCATACAATGCCGCTCTTGCAAGGTTGGATAATGAGGCACTTGACAAGAGATTCCTTCGAGCAAGAATGATTTCATCGGTGACGGGCCGACAAATCCATAAAGAACTCTCTCAATCAAGTATTGGTGTGATAATTATAGTTTAAGGGGTCGGGTTAAGTTCGACCAGGCAGTCATTACCAAGTTTGAGACCATTGGGCTGGAAAAAGTCAAATGTGCCATTGAAATTGGACCACATTCAGCTCTCTCTGGACCTTTTGAACAAGTACTGCAGTCTCTCGCTATTGCAAGCTTCAATTATATACTAGCATCGTTAGAAATACCGATGATGCTATTGAACTCCTGAAAATGGCAGGAGAGCTGTTTTTCCTCGGTGCATAGATTAATCTAGACCTCGTCAACTCTATCAAGAATACGAATGCGGCTAACTCAACACCCGAACTCCTCAAGATTTCTGTTCGAGTCCTCGATACGTTCCGTGGCAGAACTATGCATTGCCAGAACTCCGGAAACACGAATCTTATTCACTTTACCACTACGAGCCAATACGAAGAGAAAAATGAAGTCAATCCCGAAGCTTAATGAGGAGAAACGATGCATGCGTTGTGATTTGCATTTGGAGGGCAGGAATTAGTATGGCGCGATGCGGGCATTTTCGATCAAAACGATTTCTTCCATCTAATACAATAATTTAAATTTTGATCAAGGCAACTTCAATTGACTCGGGCATATGATTCTGTACAGAGACATGCACGGAAAATTTGCGATGGTAAATTAACTACTGAAAGGAAATATAGTAGGTGGAGAGATGTAATTGAATATCCGAGTATGAACATAAGTTTTGGTGTGTAAGTAAGACAGACGAAGAAAACAGGTGGAAAGCGTCTGAAGAACTGCTGGTCAGCATCCCACACTCGTGTGAGTCTTCAAGTGTAGTTGGCTGGAAAACTCCTCCAATGACTCCCAGTGAACCTTGATGCCACTGTTCCATTGATATTATGGATGGGCGCGTACATGGTCGTAAAATCCAGGATTGTGATCCATCCCACAATGCTACTATGTACCGATGCCGATCAGTCAAAGGACGCCCGATTGTAAGCTTACCTGAGTATCCTTAACCCCTTGCCGCCTTCTCGGACGATGGGATGAAGAAAAATCCTTCTCAGTTCGTATCTGCAGTGGTCCATTTGCGCCAGAGTTCATTTCCTTCCACCATCTCTTCGCCGACATATCCTTGTCGTCCCTTCGTCTCTCGTACTGTTTGTATATCTCTTCTCATCCGTTGAATTGATACTGGAGGTATCAGTACGTACGGATCGAATAGTGAATGGAGGCAGTATTTGTTCGCACTTGGGCTCAATCAGTAAAAAGAATAGAGAAACGTACCCAGTATCACTTTCGCACCGACCGCACTCGTCAAAAGTATATACTGCGTGGATCCTTCCCCATATTTGATCGTTTATTGATGCAGTCCAAACTCTAGTCAGCACGATGATGGCACATTTCGCATCAAAGCCCCTAACGGAAATCTCGAAATGGAACTGGTAATCGCCGACCTACTCAAAATAATGAACAGAGCCTCGAGATATTGTGGTCCGAGTAAGAAACTCTCGAGCCGATTGCATTTTACGCCACGAGCCTGGTCCGCAAATTCGGCGCGGGATATAGAGTGCAACTTTGATGTTTCGTATCAAATAGATTGAAGACCTCCAAGTAGAACTAATCGATATCAACCACGCATGAATTGAACATTCAGCCAGTCATATTTCTGTACTCGAGTATATTCAATGTGGGATGATATTCATTATCAGATTAATGGATGTGTTGGAAAATTGCCACCTTGGCAGGGGCTGGCTGGTAGATTATATATTGTGGATGTAAATATATTGCGGTACGTAATGTGTTTAGGATGCTGATTGAAGTGAACATCACCGAAGATTCCTTATGTACTGTGCGTTAAACATTAGTTGTTGTGATTAGGGATTGGTGTAAGTCTGTAAGTCTGTATATGCAGCAGGTTGAGCAATGCTAACATGATAAAAGGCGAGTTCCTATTAGAGTTGTAGATAACAAGTAAACATACTACGTAAATTTGAAATTTGGCATGGTGATTAGCGAATTACCTCGGTTACTCACTTACCTCAATGTACAATTACCGTTACAATAGAATTTGTACTCTGCGGTTTTGACATGGGAAGGATTCAACTTATAAGATTACCATACAATTGAATGGTTCAACGGGTTCTAGAACTTAAGGATCCCAAATAGCTGAAACCTGCACATCTAGGTAGAGATAGGGTCTTTACCCGCGCCCCACTACTCACTCCACCAAACAAGGTTCTCCTGAATTCTTCTTCCCATCATCGAATCATTCTGAGCAGCTCAAATCTCGATTCATGTGGAGATATCCCAACGTATCTTGGCTCTTTTTACTCTAATTCGTCATTTGTCTCTGGGACCTGCCGCTACTCCAACATAATAGGGGAATCTAGAAGTTTTAAGGTTGAAATCTCAAGCAGAAGCTGTAGCATTACTTCTACAGATTTGTAAGAGATGAAAAATGCAAATTATTGGATTCAATCAATCGAGCATTTACTCATGGATATTTCCTGGTAAATAAATGTATAAACAAAATGCCCATTTCATCAACAAAAACCACAAGCGTGACTGATCGTGGAGAGAGGGTAGCAGCGAGTCGGAAAGGATGAACTATGGGACCAAAGCTAAAAGGGTAAACTTGGCGGTTGAATCCCAGACTAATTGGATATGAACGCAAAAATAATAACTTTAAATTCACCGGAGGCGCCCCTGCAAAAGTAGTCGATCACCTCCTAAAGAAGCTTTGCATGGACCGAACAACTTGGGGGCTGCATGGTTTGAGAAAAGAGGTTGTGCCCGCCCTCCCCGAATGAAGATTTTCCTTCGTGTCTTTCTCATACCATACATCTCTTATTTCAATTTCCTACTGTTTCGTTTTGTTTTTGATATCCCCGCCCAAACCGTTCTCTTCAAAATATATTTATATGACATTGTAGGATAGAAAGACCTCACATAGAAGTGTTGGAGCTTTGTGAGAGTCAACCTTTCTCTATTCATAGACTATCACCACTGTTAGCTCTACGGCACAATCAGGTATTGTCACTACAGCAACTCTTTCATCATGATGGTAGCCAAGGGATATAGACCTCAAATGTTCTGGGCGATAATGGAAACAGATTCGCAGAATTCGGATTATACTGTCCTCTTGAGTTCAGGAAAACGCCTACTCCAAAAACTCGCATATGGATGTATACCAAGTTTTTTACAACGAAGAACGATACGACCCGGTTCGCCAAAGATGCAAAAGTTGCACCCCACTTCATATCTCGATGGTCTGCGAGGAGTGGCTTCGTTCATCGTATTTATGGGACATTATACTGAGGAGAATATTGGATGGTGGACTGAACCATATGGACTTTACGAAGATGGAGCACCTTCATCACCTATACAACTCCCATTTATTCGAGTATTATATTCTGCCAGACCAATGGTACATATATTTTTCATTATTTCCGGATTCGTCCTTACCTTCAAACCTTTGAAACAAATACATTCTGAACAGTATTCGGCACTCGCATCTACACTATCTTCATCCGTTTTCCGCCGCGCAGTTCGTCTTTTCTTACCTTCCTTTATAACACTCTTTATCATGTCTATATCCGTATATTATGGATTCTCCGAAGCTCGATACGGCTTTCCCTTATTGTCACTTACCGCTCAGATTGGAAATTGGTATGAAACTTGCTGGCAACTTTTACAAACATCCTGGAGATGGGACGACCCTTCTTCGCCTATGCCACGCTACAATCCAGCCCTATGGACCATTCCCGTGGAATTCGCACAATCAATGCTTCTATTTATCGTTATACTTGGGCTTTCTCATGCTCGCATAAATATGCGACTCCTGATTCTCGCGTGTATTATGTCGTTCTGTTTCTGGAGCGCACAATTACACACGGTTGAATTTTTAGGCGGAATGTTCATTGCCGAAGTCACACTCCTTCAATCATACAACTCAACACCATCCAACTTTCCCGAATCCTCTCCCATTCTCCCCACCACGGAATTCGACGATAAAAAGACCGAATCTCCTAGTGGTACAGCGTTCGATACCACAAATCCCAGTACGGCCTACAACAAAAGCATTTTCATCAAGGCCTTCTGGATTTTCAACCTTATTTGCGGTCTCTATATTTCCTCCTGGACAAACAAGCATGTGGATGAAGTTCCTCTTCTCTCAATCCTCGATGCACACACTCCGAAGCCCTATCAAGGCCAAAGAGTTTGGTTTTGTCTCGCCGCCTTCCAAATAGTACTAGCATGCACTCAACTCCCCACCTTACAATCTCTTTTCAACCTACCACTTGCTCAATATCTAGGCAATATATCATATGCCCTCTATCTAACCCATAACCTCTGCCTTACGATTCTCGAGCCGGTCTTCGCACCGGTGTTTGAACGGACGATTGGAAAAGGTTCTTTCATGGGTAGACATGGTGTTTGGGTGGCAGGATTACTGATTTATGGACCGTTCATATTGTGGACAGCAGATGTATTTTGGAGGGGAATCGATGTACCGTCGACGAAATTTGCGAGGTGGCTTGAGAGTAAATGTTTGATTGATAAGGATAGTGAAAGTCCTAGAAGGGGAAATACCCAACTTTAGTTTAGTTATGGTTGATGGATTTGGTTTGGGATAGCATGCTATTGGCGTTGGATATATATATATATATATATCGTGGAAGTTGCATATAATTGCATATAATTGCATATTGAAAGCGTTTTCTGCTTCTTTTACGAGTCGAATATTTACATTACATCTTTTTGTATCTAGATATTGGATAATGGACGTCTAGAGATATCAACTTCTACCCTAGACATCAGACTCGAAATGTTAAAAAAAATAACAAAACATCAGAAAACAATTATTGATTTGATGATGGTACCTTGCATAAATATCGAGCTACAGCAGGTAAGCAGAAAACGCGAATCCCCATCTTTATCTTTTTTATCTTTCTTATCTTTCTTATCTTCAAGCTTTGAGCTTTGAGCTTTGAGCCTCAAGACAAACTTCAGTTTGATTTACAAGTCCAAGCTTCATATCAAGATTTCCGTTTGGCGTAAGGTAGTACCATGCCCCCCCCCCCCTTTATGAAAGCCCCCCCCCCCTGCTTCCCATTCTCGCCCTTCCTTCCTCAGAGTAATCTTTAGCGTTACATTTCGTTCCATTCAATCTTCACGATTCCCCATAGAGAAGCCTCCATCCGCAACCGCACCGCATTGCACCATCAACTCACACCAACAAACCACCATACTAACCCAACTAACCACACCATGACCACCTCCCAAAAAACCGTCCTAATCACCGGGTACCACTCTCCTCCCTTTCTCTACCTCCTTCTTTTCGACTAACTCACCAAACCCCCAGTTGCACAGCAGGCGGAATCGGACATTCGCTCGCTCTCGACTTCCATTCGCGCGGCTACGTCGTCATTGCCAGCGCGCGTTCCGCGTCTAAAATCGACGATTTGAAGGAATTGGGTATTAGGACCTTGAGTCTAGATGTTACGGATGGGAAGAGTATTAAGAAGGCGAAGAGCGATGTAGAGGGTTGGATTGGGAGCGGCGTGATTGGGGGTTTGGATGTCCTAGTTAATAATGCGTGAGTGAGGAGTGAATGTTTTGGGAAGGGGGTGAGGAAGGGGATATGCGAGGAGATGTGCTAGGAAATGTGGTGCTAATGCATTGGGTTGTAGGGGAAGAAATTGCACAATGCCTGCTTTGGATGTAGATTTGGACGATGCGCGACATTGTTTCGAAACGAATGTTTTTGGCGTCATGGCTATGTGCCAGGTCTTTACACCTCTGTTGATCAAACGAAAAGGTCTGATTATCAATATAGGAAGCTTAGCAGCAGTACGTTTTCATCCCATTATTCTCATCCAATCTCTCACATCTCTCATTCTCTCAGACAATAACATTCTAACCCCAACCCCATCTACAGATCCTCCCCTACGTCTTCGGCAGCGTATACAATGCCTCCAAAGCCGCTCTGCACGCCTACTCCCGCACTCTCCGCCTCGAACTCGCACCCTTCTCCGTCCGCGTAATGGTCGTCGTAACAGGCGGCGTCCAATCAAACATCGCCCGCACCTCACGCACATTACCCCCCTCATCCCTCTACCTCGAAATCGAAGATGAATTCCAAACAAGAGTAACTCATTCTCAGAGTGCAGGCGCAATGCCCAATGCGGAATATGCGAAAGGTGTAGTGGATGCGGTTGTGAGAGGGGGGGTGAGGACAATGTGGAGGGGAAATAAGACGTGGATTGTTTGGTTTGCGAGGAATTGGGTGGGGAGTTGGTTTTTTGATTTAGTTCTGCCTGGGATGTTTGGGTTGAGGAGGTTGGAGGGGTTGGTGAGGGGGAGGGGGAGGGATGGAGAGGGGGTGAAGACGTCGTGAGTTGGATGAGGTAGGTGGTTGAATTGTTGTAAGGTACTTGTCGTTTGAGCACGAGCATTTCGGTTGGTGGTTTGTTGGTTTCATTGCTGTTGTATAAGGATGTTCGGATATAGTTTTCCGTAGACTTATTTCCCTATACTTTGATAGAACTCAACGGCTAGAAACTCCTTCGATGCGTTCAAGGCACGCACTTCAACACACAGGATTTCTCCGTTAGATTGCCTCTGTATGTACCATTTTTCATTTCCTTTACAGGTATGTCTTTTGCCGTCTTAACCAACCAACCAACCGGATTTCCTATGTACCATACCCAATCACCTTAACCAGACCCAAAACCATACCTTTGATATATCTACAGCAAGATTCCCCCAAGACAGAAAGGTCAGCCTCTCTGCGTCTCTTTCCCAAAATCCCATCCCCCTACTCCCCCAACAAAACACTCCTCTCATCCCTCACATTAACCCAAACATACTCCACACACCTGGGATCCGTCTTCCCCTCTCCCAACGTAACCGCCAACAAATTTGTCTCAAACCAAGTCGGTCTCATACCAAACCCCTCAAGCCGTTCCCACCATTTCAAAAACCGCTCAAAATGTACATGTTCATCATCCACCAAATGTAACTCAATCATCACCTGACCAACCGGTAATTTACCTTCCTGTTGATGAAAATCCATAAACGAATCCAAGGCCGTGTATTCAGATCCTTCAATGTCGATCTTGAGAATATCGATATAAGTGTGGTTATTCTGGGCCATGAGTGTTTGGAGCGTATAAAAAGGCGGTGTTTTGGAAGGTATATCTGTGGATCCCAAACCGTACTTGAGAAAGTGAGCTCGAGAGGCGTAGGCGGGAGAAAGTTGAGGCCCGAATTTCGTGACGGAGAAATCGTAGGCGTGGATTTGGGAGGTGGGGATTCGGGAGAGCATTTCTTCTTCAAAGGTTGATTCGTCGTTGACGCCGAAACTGTAGATGATTATTCCATTTTCGTTTTCGTTTTCTTCTTCTTTGGTTGATTTCTCATTGGAGGCGGATTTAGGAGTAGATGATTTGTGTTTTTCATATAAACTCATACCGCAAACCCATTTTCCTCCATCGCCTAGTCGTCCCACTCGCTGAATATCATGCGGACACGTCCATGACGCGGGAAAGAAATCCCATATCGTATAAGGTGTCCTTGAGAAATCAGATAGTTTTTGGGCTGGAAAAAAGGGGATCCGTGGGTAAGAGGTATGTTTAGCAGCCATTTCATGACGGGAATGTACGGAGGTGCGCCAAGCGGATTCGGAGCGGGCCATTCGTTCGAAGGTTGAGAGGGGTTTGAGAGGGGAAGGGGTAGGGGTGTGGAGTTTTGGATCGAGGTGTAAGGAGGGTGAGGGGAGGATGATGTCGGATTGGTGGAAGATTACGAAGAGGAAGAAGGCGAAGGCTAGCCAGAACCAGAGGCCGCAGACTGGGGGGTTGGTTAGATGAGTGGGTTGTTTGTGATTATTGGGAAGTCGGATTGAAGGGGAATTGCATGGATGGATGGATTGAAGAATACATACTTTGTGCAACTCGTAAACCCATGTTGAAGTAGGGATTGGGTCAGGAGATCAGATGTGAGAATATAGGATAATTGAATTACGAGTAATTATATCCAAACAGACTGGTACTTTCCAAAAAAGACAGTCCGTTCGTATGTCTATTATCAATTCTCTCTCTCTTTCTCTCGTTGATCAAGATAGAGATGGAAATAGAGATACTGTGAATATAGAGGGAAGTAGAAATGACATCAATCACACGCCACAAATCACCATTTACTCCTATGGCTGCATTCCAGTTGATAAGAAAGGTAGACAGTTATGTCTTTCAGAAACTCCCGGAAAAGGATCCGAGGAATGGAATCAAAAGCTTGAGTACCTAGGTTCGTATGTAGTAAACCGCACGCATGCATTCGCCTAGGAATCGTAAAGAGGAGAAATGAAAATTCGAAATGATAGTTCCGTATGCGTAAAGGTTGTGAATATGAAGAAGAATATGAAGACGAATAGGATGAGATGAGTGAGTTGAGTTGAGTTAAGATGATATAATATGATATAGGTAGATATCCACATCTGAAACCAACCAACCAACCAACAACCAGGTAGGAATCAAACCAAGAAAAACAAAAGAACAAAATATCAGGAAGGAAGAAAGAAAGAAAGAATAGAAAAATGAAATGTGAATCAGATGATATAAATAAAGTATCCTTCATCCCCCCATGGCCAAATCTCTCTGAAACTATTCCTATCAACTAGCTAGCTATGAATCTCTAGTTCTAGCTTCAAAACCACCAACTTATCATTAAGTGAGAAAAGAAAGAAAGTGAGAAACGAGAAACCAGAAATAAGAAACCAGTCGAGAAACATACAAAAAAAAGCAAAGTTCAAATTCCACAAATCCACAAATCCATCTCATACATAGTCCACCTACCTACCTACAAAGGTGAAAACTACCCACCAGAAAAGCCACAACCACACAATCACACAATCACAATTTATGTCTTGGATCTTGAATCTACTTCTACTTCTAGATCTTAAATCCTCCTCTAGACTCTATCCAGCAGGCAGAAGTGAGTTTTAGAGAGATCCTCAAATGGATCTTTAAATAAATCTATAAATCTATTCATTCCATTTTTCAGATTTTTCTCCCATATTCTGTTTGCTGCTGTTGCCTCGTGATCCTTATTTTTCTTATTTCTTCATCCTAACTTTGAATTTGGGAGTTGGGACTTGGAACTTGGGATGTAGGTGATGAATGACGGGTTAGCATCTTTCATTTTTCATTTGATTACGTATTTACTAAGTGGAATGAAATGAAATGAAATGATCTCTTGTTGTGAATAGGTGGTATGGGGATATATTTAGTAGCTAGTGCCTATACTATCTCATTAACTAGAATAGCACATCAAATCACTCTTCTCCCATCTCCCATCTCCCATCTCCCATCTCCCATCTCCCATCTCCCATCTCCCATCTCCCATCTCCCATCTCCCATCTCCCATCTCCCATCTCCCATCTCCCATCTCCCATCTCCCATCTCCCATCTCCCATCTCCCATCTCCCATCTCCCATCTCCCATCTCCCATCTCCCATCTCCCATCTCCCATCTCCCATCTCCCATCTCCCATCTCCCATCTCCCATCTCCCATCTCCCATCTCCCATCTCCCATCTCCCATCTCCCATCTCCCATCTCCCATCTCCCATCTCCTCCCCCCCTCAACCCTTAACCTCATAATCACACCCCATCCAGCACCCCCTCCATCAACCAAACGCCAACGCCCTCAAAACCCAGCCCTCTCATTAGCTCATTGGCGCCTTCACGATTCCAGCATGAGCAGCGCCCACCTTGGCGGTAAACCATATGAAAGATGGTGTCTCTGTAGTGTGTAGTGTACTGTGTAATTGGGGGGCGAGCGAATACGAAAAAAGTGACTGGCTGAGCTGAATCCTTTTAGCGCGCGGGAGGATCCTAATAATATGGGGAAGATCATACTAGGGAAACATGGGATTGTTATTTCGAGCGGCGATTCAGAGGTACTGTTATGATATCATTGCTATGCTATTTTCTATATCCACTAATTGATCGATATCACATCATTCAATCCCAATTTCCACACTGTAGGCAATTGAACCTGTACATTGCAAGCTGCCTGTCTGCCTATAAAACCACAAAATATCCAGTTAAACAGAGTAATAATGTCCTTTCCAGATGCAGAACCACTAGTCGTTCTATAGCTCGCAACAATCTCCCTCATATGTCGTAATTTTCCATGTTGGCACTATCGCTGTAGGTAGGATATCATTTCATAAACAAATCGTAATCTCATTTCATCCGTCTCTGTAGGAGCTCCCTTTCATAATCTCATCATTTTCATATCCTAATAATATCGCATTCATGATGGTGAAAAGATGTGCTGGTTTCAACCCTCATCTTCATCCTCTTCAACCAATGCCGGTGTTCGTCTTTCGTTTCTTCGTTTGGGTCGTCTGTGTCTTGAACTGCTGATGTTACTCGCAGAATCATCTGGTGCCAATTCACTCTGCATTTCATCTTCATCCCAATCAGCCTCACTCATAAACTCGCTGCCCCCTTCGGCCCAACTTGGTCTCTCGTATCCTGGTCCCAAACCTGCTGAGTAAGGACCAGGAGTACCAACAATGATCTCGGGACGACTTGTTCGTCTCGACTCTGCTGCCATTGTCAATCCGACACCCCGTTCACGAAGAGCTTTGCGAACAGCCTCAGCCTTTCGATGTAAACCTTCGAATGCATCCTCAAGAGCCTCCATTCCTACATATATCTCACGCTCTATTTCAGCCAGGACTGCGATTTCCATCTCTTCATCGTTAGAAACTGGATGTCTGTACTGTTGAGATGGTGTAGGGCCACGAGAACCATAACTTGCTGACCGAGGTGAAAATGGAGTGTTATTACGAGATGGGCCTCTCATTACAGGTGATGGTCCTCGGTAGCCACTTGGCGTGGGGCCACGAGAGGGGAATTCATCAATAACTTCATTATCAGCTCCGGACCATAAGAATCCATCAAATCGACCAGATATCAAAATTTCCCACTCGGATGGTGCAATGCCAGATATTGTTGCGAGAAGATTGTGAATATGAGGGTTCTTTAGCAAGTATATAGCAACTTCTGGATCTCGTGGGGGAAGTGGCAATCGATATAATCTCTGCATAGACTGTACAGTTTTTATCATAAAATCCGAGCGTGGTTTTCGCATGGGAGTAGGTGCTCGTGAAACGGGTTGTAGTGTAGTAGAGCCAGTAAGCAAAGCGTTGAAAAGAGGTCGATCATGATGGTTGAGATGAGTCAGTATAGCAAACGAAAGAGTTTCATCATCGACCTCTTGAGGAGGTGCAGATGTCGTCTCAGGACAACTTGAGAGCCATTTGTCAACAGAAGCTTTTGTTTTTATCGATTGTCGTAGATAGTGCTCGCGGAACTCATCTGCAACATCAGGGTCAATCTTGATAGGTGATCCAGGCCTGTGATGACCTGATATACCAAGACCAGCTAGATCATCGACTGATTTCGCACCGAGCGCCGAGAAGTCAAAGGCAGGCCACTCAGGAAGTTCACGTCGACCACTAACCCATTCCAAAACCTCTCCCCATGAGAGACCTCTACTTCCCTCGTGAGAATCAAGATCTAAATCCTGGCACATAACACACAAGCAACCATCAGATGATAGATCTCTAGCAAAAACATTTTCCAATCGATCGAGCAATCTCCTCGCAACGGAGCGATATCCTGTAGCAACTGCAAGTGATCCACTCTTATTGAGGACTGTTTCGTATTGGTCCAGGATGTTGAAGTATGGCCCAAATATCTTCTGTATTTCCGTGGGAGGAGAGGAATGGGACGAGGTGGAGAGTAAAGTCTTGGGAACCGGACGAACCAATCCGCCATTCTGGAGGAGGTAATCAACGCTAGGGATGTTTAATGGTAAATTCGGGGGAGGGGGTGGTGGAGGAGGACGTGGAGAGCCATACACACTAGATTTAACAGAGGATGCATCAAAATGCATATAAGGAGATGGGATAGATTTTATATCAGCCGCTCCAGAAGGAGGGAATTGAGGAGTCTGGGTCGGTGTTTTTGGTGAGGAATCCTGTGCCGACGCTGGGGAGGAATCTGTGTCAATATTTGTAGGCCTGCGACGGGATGTAGGTTGCGGTTGACGTTTGCCTGCCACCGATGTGACATTGGAGTCGTCATCCTCATCATACCTCTCGGTCTTTGAAGATCTTGAACTTGATGTCCGCATGGGTGGTGTGCCAATCTTTGTTTGTCTAGATTTTGAAGATATTGTGGACCGGTCTTCTTTCTCCTTCCTGGATGATTTTCGGTGTTCCGAACTTCGGGAACTGGGCCTAGAGGACATTTCGGAACCCTCCTCCCTGACCTTGTTCATCCTTGAAGATGTAGATTTCTGTCGGTGTGTAAATTCAGTATCTGGTGGACTCGGTGGCCTGCCTTTTGCGGAAGCTGCTCGTCTTAGGTTCTCTGTAGATTTCGATTTATGCTTCCCGGAGATATCTGTAGCTTCTGGTGTGTAAGGTGTAGTCTTCGACTTTGAAGGCCTTTCAGAAACATAACTATTTACTGCCTCCTTACTGTAGTTTTTATTGAAAGTTGGGTAGGATGATGTACCTGGCGCAGAGGAAGTCCTCGAGAGCTCAGGAACAACATCCGCCATTGTCGTAGTTGTCACTTCCGACATTCCTTCGCTTTTCTCGTCCTTTGTTTTATCCTTCTTCCGACGATGAGATGACTTGACAGGCTCTCCCGTTTCAGGATCTATGGCTTTCGATCTTGATTTGTGCTTTCGATTTGGATCCCTGACACTTTTGGAAGACCGGTGACGCAGCTTCTCCGGTGAGATTTTTTCGTCTTCGACCTCAGGATCGTTATCGCGGTCTTGGTGAGGCATTGCTAACACGACCTTAATTATTGAGACCTATTAGGCGCTTAAAACTTGATTTGTTGGCGGCGCATGTGGAGCAAAGGCGAAAAGGAACGAATTGGGCGAATGAACGGCGGTGAGTACTAAGGCTGCAACGGATTTTGGGAATGAATGAGTGTAAGTTGTTGGTAAACGGTTGCTATGACATCAAACCACGCAAGAGTAAGGGTTAAGCAAGTGGAGGGAGCTCAAGTTGCAGAACAAAAAGAGCGTGTAAGGCATGAGACTTGAGGAGCTATGTCTGAATTGGTGGAGGGGAGGAAGGTAGTGGATCGATACTGTGGGATCGTTCATACGTTGGCAGATGATTAGAAAATGATACGTGATGTTTGTGGGGAATGTTGCTTTAGGATGGGAATGGCAATAATTTATAAATATCGATTTAATTGTGAATTGATTGGAAGATTGATAGAAGTTGGATGAATAGAAAGTGAATGAGTGAGCCAGCGTCCGTATGAGTGTGTGATTGAATACTTGAATAATATCATGGCATGATAATCTGTTGATTCATAATTGTAGTTGGAATATATATTGTGATGCCTATGTTGGATAATGGCAGCCCAAATTCAGTATTAGACGACAATGCAGAACGCCTTACGGCAGAAGCAAATCAATCAGATGAGGTTCAAAAATAGATTTAATTATAGCCCAAAAGTTAAGGATCTACCACTACCAGTTAGGCATTACTCCATGGAGCCATGAACATGAACCTGTGAGTATATGTTGATGTAATGATAAGTTATCCATAAAGTACTTCTGTGCTGGTAGATGATTTTACACAGCAGTTTCTATCATCTACAGTACTCTAAGCAAATATTTCCACTACCTAGGTACTTATCTTATTGAACATACCCATACCTAGTAGAACCTCTACTCCCCCCCTCTTATAATATCAAATTGAGAACCTCTATTTCACTGAAAACACAACTCATAGCCTTCCTTGCCTTACCCCCTACAACATCTATCCGGACTACCTCGTCTCGCACCCGTTCCTAGCTTCAACCCAACTAACCTCTAATACTTTTGGCAGCAGACCAAAAGAAAAACATGGAAGAAAAAGAAAAAGGCTGGGGAATCTTTATTATACTTACATCGTACACTGTACAACCTTGCTTACATTACTATGCAGTACTCTACCAGGTCATATTTTTATCATTTGTCGTGTGCACAACATTGTTCGATATTTATATCATCTATATGATCTACTATTATACCGACGGGAAGCTTGATTGTGTGGAGTACTCGGTATACCTATTGTACAAAGAAAGTACAGCATAATCCATGATAAAACCTCTTACGGAGTACTCTTTGAGTGGTCTTTCCTCTATCGGTTTGGGATCTTTTCCACTCTAAAGTCTATAGACAAGCAACCAGTAGCGGAATACGGATTTCAACCTTTCATATTATGATACCTCCGTAGGTACATAAAATTCAAACTTCACTCACTGCCTTGATAGCAACATTTCGCAATTGGTCCAACTTTATGGAAAATGGTCAAGAACTTTCACCCAACTCTGAATCAAATACCCAGGTAATAGATAATACGAGTACAGAGTCTACAAAGCACACCTGAATCCTGATAAGATCAAAATGAAGGGGATTGGTGACCGCATTCTGGCCCTTCCATAGAATGAATCTATACCCCTTCCTTCACTCTAACCCCACTCATCACTCAACCTTTACAAAATATCATCTTATCCACTTATGAACTTATGAACTTTCATCCATATCCACTCCATTTGAAGTTATGTTCATTTTGTACAACAGCATGATCAAAAGAGGCTATGGTGTTCACGCACGAACCGTTATTTCCCCCCTCCTCAAGGAACTTTACTCGACTTGTTCCAACTCAATCTGCTTTGTTGGTTATTGGCAATTTGGCATATTTGCTCGATATGAACCCTTGTTGAGTCTTGACATGTCAACATATTACAGGGGATCATTTTTCTGCATGTGTTGTATGCGAATGCCCAGAATTGTCTGTCTGCCTTTTAGCTTTGGTTTCCCTAATTCAACCTATCATTCAAATTCTTTCTTTTCTTTCGCATTTCACGGCATGAATTTCCGTAATCATACTCTGTACGTGTAACTAATGATGCAGCTTTAGAGTTCAGAGTTCAAAATTCATCTAGTCTTTTAAATCCACTCTCTTTTTCCTATACCAAAGTGAAAATATATCTTCACAGGGGTGCTTGATGCACCTCAGTCGCGTCCTCGAAACATTATGGACCAAATGTCAGACTCAGCCCAGGATACACAAACGACACCGAATACTCCAGAATTGTTGAGTGACGAGGTGAGGCTTCATTTCATTTCATTTCATTTCATTTCATTTCATTTCATTTCATTTCATTTCATTTCATTTCATGTCATCTGTCATCAAAATTTATACAAATAACATTCTGACTTGAGTCAAAAAGATTAAATATTATAATATCAGCTCACCGCCATCAACCATCTCCACAAACACGCATGATATCTCTCGTGCAAGATATCACATGAAAGAGCTCGAGACATTTGCAGTGAGGGTCGAAGAGGTACAGTAAATCAATTTATAAACACTCGTATCACGGACCACCATGTTTTCTTTTGCTTTTTGTATTATTTATGTCCTTTTCCTTTCATGGCTGTCGCTTCTGTGTTGGTACACCAATAACTTTTCATATCTTATCTCTCTGTACAAAATGCTAAGATCCAATGGAGGCTGCTGCGAGGGCTTTTCCCAATCGTGGCCGGTCACGTTATGCAGAAGTTCTAGTTGTCTTGATAAAGTGGGAGGAGAGTAATATAGATGCCCATCCAGAGTTCAATGCTTTGCGTACTATGTTCGAGATATGCTATGGCTTTACCACCGATACGTGGTCGATACCATCGACGCATTCGCATAATAAACTTATGTTGCAGGCAAGTTATCTATCGTTTGATACCATCCAATATAATTCTAACATGATATAGGCCGTGAACTATATCGAAAAGCATGGGACGGAGGATAACCTTATCATCATCTACTATGGAGGTCACGCGACCATCAATAATTCTCGACAGGCTACCTGGTCTTGCAATGAGGATATCTCCCATGCCTCTGTGCGCTGGTCCGCCATTCAAAGTGTTTTCGAAGAGTCGAAGTCCGACGTGCTCTACCTTTTGGATTGTTGTTCTGCTGCAGGTGCAGCACCATCTGCTGGACCGGGTGTCATCGAAACGATCGCTGCTAGTGATTTCGAAACATGGGCACCGGGTCCAGGCCGCTATTCCTTTACTAATGCTCTTCTTCACGTCTTAGATGATTGGATGCACCGGCCCTCATTTTCAGCAGCTATGCTTCATAGCGAGATTCTCTCTGTTCTCAAACACGAAAAACCCCCGAAGTTTTATCATGGCGATCAATACAACCAGGAAAATAGGAAGACACCCATTTACATACTCGCTTCCGAGGATCCCAAATCCCTAAGCATTGAGATATGTCGACGCACTACTCCAGGCAATAGTTGGGCTGGCACCTTGTCTTCAGGGACGGTGGACGCTACAGATATATACTCCCCGGAAAATTTGCACGGCTTGACACCAGAGGGCAAGTTGGCGGTGCCGCACGTGCTCATATCTATTGCATTAGAGGAGAATCAGTTGGTGGATGTAGAGGCTTGGCATAAATGGATTCGGCAGTTTCCTGCGTTGGCACAATTCGCCCTTGTGGAAGGGGTATTTGCGAGCCATTCCACTATCATTCTTCTCTCTTTGCCAGTGCTAATATGGGATATGCTTCCAGAAAATTTAGCTGTATCTTTTGTGGCATTCGTGGAATCTAGAAACCTTCTATCTCAGATATCTGAAAAGCTGGGCGTGGAAGTCCAAAAACAGCAGCAGCCGAAGGAGTTCCGAGGTAGACCAGATTCAGACACGCTTCAAATTCCACCCCCGTTACCCCTCATTCAACAAATTGAGCAAGCTCTCCACAAACAAAAACAACAAACAATGAAGGATTGGGAAACCCATTTTCAGAAGGAAAAAGTTCGTCTTGAAGCAAAAGTTCAAGATGCTCGCGATGACGCTCAGAAGAAAGAAGTTGAATTTTTGCAGGAGAGAAAACTCAGGGAAATTATGGAAAAGGATATGAAGGAGATTAAGAAGGAAAGTCAAGTTATAAAGGAGGAAGCAAGAAGAGCGTGGGAAGAGCTGGGTCGATATGAGCATGAAGAAAGAGAAAGAACAAGATTGCTCAGGGATGGTCAACCGATCACTATTGGTGGAATCCAAGTTATTCCGATGGGCGAGACGGACGACTCGAATCTGAAGGAAGATAGGGGACGTGTTCTTGGGGATGTGGCTGCTTGGGTGGGAGACGTCAAATCCGAGACGTTTCCAGTGCATAATGGGCGAGAAGGCTCAAGAGCAAGAGGACCTCCAGATCTATTAGTTGAACGACAATATCAAGAGCTTGAGGGTATTCACGTAGCAGGACCAAAATATCCAGTGAAGCATCCTCACGAAACTCATCCTAATCACTCCGTTGAATTATCCTCGCCTATTCACGACAAAACTAATGATATGGCATTTGATGTTGCCCTACCTCGTCCACCACCAGGATTAGCCAAACCAAAATCCAACGCATCTCACCAAAGATTCAAAGATGAAAAAAGCATTGCCTCATTCAAATCTATCGCTAGCGGAGTGCTATCACCACCGGATAGCGTTGGGAGTGACGAGATAGACGAATCGACCCACGAGGAATACGAAAGTGCCTTGAGTGGTGCTGGTGATGAAGACGGATTTGGCAGGGGAGACCGTGGGTCTGTGGATTATCTTCAAGAGTTTCTTGACGCAGGAGATGATGCACCTTGGAATCTTCCACGGCAAAGTATCATAGAAGGTAATGGTTCATTACCTCAAGACAACAGGGATAAGGAAAGCAAGATACCCGAGAAAGTTTTCGATCCGGATCAAGTCACCCTTGAGCCCAAGTCTTATAGATCGGAAAGCAAACACGAGCCCACAAAACCGAAAGATTCACACCCCACCGCTTTACTTGATTGGGAACGACGTGGGATGCAGCAAAAGTTGGCTGAGCATGCGCTGCCGAGACCTAACGCAGAAACCGCATTAGAGCCTACTAGCCCTGAACCTACGAAAGTCAAAGATGTGGACCCCTTTACCTTACAAGCCTTAGAGAAGGGCACAGCGCAGGAAGTGGTTGAGAGCGTTTTACCAGGACAAGTTACTCCGCCTCGTAAAAGTCTCGAACTTGCGTCAAGAACAGATGTCGGTCCTTTAACGTTACAAGCACTCAAAACATATGAGAAACTACAAGAGGAATTGGAGACCCATCAAGCCACGAGACGGCCGGAGCGGCCAGTCGAACATATACCCAACAGACTTTCACATATAACTGAAAGAGATGGTGATTGGGAGCCCAAAAACCCTGGCAAGTTAAACTCAATAGGTAGTCCACATTCAAAGCGCAGGGATGAAAAGGTTGGGAACAAAAAGGCACTGGCTGCAGTGGAAGAGGCTATCAAGAAACTAATTATACCCGAAATGGAAGAATTGAAGAAGGAGCCAGAAATGACGAGGAAGAACTCGGATGGTTCTGGCACTGGCAAAGTTCCTTGGGACAGCGATGAAAAGAGTGTGGGGAGGACTGAATCGGTGAAACATGGCAAAGGAAAAAGTAGCACGAAAAAGGCGTTCGAAGCGGTTGAGGATGCTATCAAGAAGGAAGCTGAGGCATTGAAGAAAAAAGAGGAGGAAGAGGAAGAAGTGGAAGCTTTAAGAAAATTGAGAAAAGGACAAAAGGAAAAGAAACGCAAAGATGAGGAAAAGGAAAAGCCAAAACGAGATGGAGATGAGAAGGATGCCGCAAAAGCATCTTCTGGCCGTGATGCAGACCCTAATGGACCAATAGTGTTGGAACAAAAGCATGATGGCAAGGAAGTGTTAGTAGATGGTGAAAAGGCACTTTCGGCAGTTGATGATGCAATCAGAAAACTGATAGCCCCAGAGCTCGAAGGACTCAAACGAACGGATTCTCATAAAAGTCACAAAAGCCACAAGAGTGCGAAAAGCCAGAGGCACGAGAAATCGAAGATGAGCGAGAGCACAAATCAAGAGCCTCTCCCAAAACGTGATGATTCTCCAATCAAGGAAAAAGGTCATCACAGACAACACTCGATCCCAAAATCCGACGAAATCCCTGCTAGAGAGACAAAGGAAACGAATCCGAAGTCACAGAAAGCGACCCATGTCCATCAGCCGAACGAAGGAGAAATGAATTCAAACTCCCCTCTCCAGAAACAAAAGAGTGATAGAGGCTTGTGGTGGATGGAAAGAAAACCTCCTAGCCATCAACGAGAAGAACAACCCCGGGAACATTTGCTGCCATCATCATATTCACAGAAAGACAAAGGAAAAGCTCAAGATGTGACCTTGGATCCTGTTCCCACCCCACCTCTCGATTTGTCCCCAGGAGCAGAGGACAAGCACGAAATAGGCATTCTGCCTCATGAAATAGACACCCACACTTGGCGAGGGTTTAAGTTTGCTAACAGAGACGTGACACCATCCATGTCTTCTCTACCAACTGCTATGCCTCGTTCAAGCCTCAATACTAGCACAATTGCATCCAGCCCTAACAATCCATGGTCTCAATCGGAGAATTCTTTCGGCACTGTCCTTCCGCAGCGTAATTCACTAGACTATTCACGCGATCCACGCGCGTCATTAGATTTTTCGCGCAACGGATCCCCTCATAGTCAACCTTCTTCTACCAGTAATCGCAACGTCTACAACCGATTCTTACCACATTCCGAAGACCGTGAACGTCCTTTTTCCACCCCAACGATCCCTACACCCCTTGCTAGGGTACCTTCACCCCCTTACCAACATCCTCGCTTCAACTCAAACCACAACGCAAATAACCCCTACTCCCAATTCGCCCAATTCGAACAGTCCCTCTCAACACCCACTCTGCAACGAATCAACACCGGATCGTCCTACCACTCTCTAGACGATACAGCTCGCAGTATCCACAATGTTCCTATAATTAGCCATCCAACCCTTGCACCCGTCTTCGGCCCATCAACATATAATCAACACGCCCCCATCTCAGCCCTAGACCCGACTTCCAACCCAAAACACTCTTTCACCTTCACCACCGCACCCCAGGGCCCCTCAATCCACCAATCCCCACCTTTTTACCCGGCCGAATTGCCCGCGTTCCCGCAATCTCTTCCGTTATCCCGCTCAAATTCAAATTCTAATGCGCAGCCCCCGCGTTATCTACAACAGGACAGAGATAGAAGAGAAGGGAGACTTTCAACTCAAGCATCATATTTGACACAACCGCTTCCCTCTCCTTCGCCATCGGAAACAGAAACTTTGCTAAAGAATCTTATATTACCAGAATTGGAGACGTTAGAGAAGGGTGAGAGGGCTAGGAGAGAGGAGGAGGAGAGGAGTCGGAGGGAGTGGGAAAGAGAGTTTGGGATCTTGTAAGGAGATGAATTGTAGTGGGAGGAAAGGAGGATTTGTGGAGAGATGGATTAGATAATTAGTTAGTTAAATGGGAAATTGTTATAAGTTGGATAAAATGAGGATGGATAGGATGAATGAATTGGAAAGAACAGAAATCATACACATATGCATATACAGATACAGAACGAGAGAACAGAACAGAACAGAACAGAAAAGGAAGATAGTAATCGTAGATATTCATTTATGAGTTAATAGTTTAATGGCAAATAGTTTGGTTAGATCTGAGTTATGGATATCGATGTATATGCTTAGTTTTTTGTTTATTGTAGGTAGGTATTGATTGGTTCTTGGATTTGGATTTTGGATTTTGGCATTTTTTAGGACATGGTTATTAGTAAATAATGATAGCTTGACGATTCTCTATCTCTACACCCTATTCGAGTAAAAATCGATGAATCACTCTTCCTTTTTTTACTATATCAGAAATGAACCCAAGCACATTGGCTTTATTGGGCCTGTGTTTATCGGGGTAAACATCGGTTAAAATAAATTAAAAGTTGGTGCTAAAGTACAGTACCCCTCTCTCGCGTTTTAACGACAAATGAAAGCCCCCTCTCTAATCAATCCTCCGCACAAGGAACTTGATCTTTAACAAGTACATCCAGTTCAGTATTTGGAAAAAAAAAATATATTCAGAACCTCCAAAATTTGCGCAGGATGGCTGAAATGGAAGTACCAGCAAAAGCTGGACGTCCCAGCTTTGGCAATAATATGCGCAGTCGATCTTACCTTCAAGAACATCAACAATATCGTCCTCCACAACAAGATGGTCATCATGGCATAGATAGCATAGTTGAGGGTGTTCAGGGTAGTGCGATCTCATCTCCTACCAAATCATTCACCCAATACAACGGCGTTCCTTCTCCGCAGCATCCTCCGAAGATTGTGGACAGCGGCCTGAACCATACCTTG
Organism: Stromatinia cepivora; assembly: GCA_014898415.1. NCBI lineage: Eukaryota > Fungi > Ascomycota > Leotiomycetes > Helotiales > Sclerotiniaceae > Stromatinia > Stromatinia cepivora. The sequence continues at coordinate 1,327,780 of RCTD01000011.1, read as the reverse complement.
TCACACGCGAACTGTCAACCCGCGCCCAATACCGTCTCCGACCGAATGATCGCAACCCTTATTTACAAGACGCAATCTCCTCGGGTTTCCATCACCGATTATCCAAATGATCGCTCTCCTTCACCTGCCTCTTCTCCATCTAGATCATCGGCGACTTCCACTTCGCGCGCCATCCCTCCAAACCTTGCACCGGTTCGCACACTCTCTAACTTTCCCCTCGAGCCGCCACCACCAGATCCAGAACCACTGGATCATCTCTACGGCAGCTATATCTCGCAGCTTTGCCTCACATCCTTCCTTCACCTCATTCAATCTCTCCCGAGCAGATCGGGTTCTGATTTCCTCTCTTCATCTCATCGCTGCCTCGATAATCCCGATCATCCCTCCATAGTCGAGCTTACATTCTCGCCCATTCCCGATCCTACATACCTCGATCTTCAAGATTTGCGTAAGCATGAACTTCTTTACCGCTTCGAGCGCGAATGGAACGTCGATGTTATTCTCCAACATGATACCGTACTTCGACGTTATCCACGCCTTGTCGTTTTTGACATGGATTCTACACTTATCGAACAAGAAGTTATTGATTTGATCGCTGCCTCTATTGGGGTCGAGGATGCAGTATCTGCCATTACTGCACGAGCCATGAATGGAGAATTGGATTTCTCAGCATCTCTTCGTGAGCGTGCGAAGTTGTTGAAAGGAGTAGAAGCGGATATATTTACACAGTTGAGAAGTGTTATTAAACCTACCAAAGGTGCCGCGGAACTCATTCGCGCACTGAAGAGAATGGGTGTCAAGACTGCAGTGTTATCTGGAGGCTTTATTCCCTTGACACAATGGCTCGCTGACCACTTGGGCATTGATTACGCCTTCGCAAATACTCTTGAATCCGATCCAAACACCCATACATTGACGGGCGAAGTTCTCGGATCCATAGTCAACGCGGAAAAGAAGCGAGATCTACTCCTAGAAATTGCGAATAAGGAAAATGTTGCACTGGAACAAGTGGTGGCCATTGGTGACGGTGCAAATGATTTGTTGATGATGGGCGTAGCTGGTTTGGGAGTCGCATGGAATGCCAAGCCCGTGGTGCAAATGGAAGCCCAGGCAAGGTTGAATGGAGATACGTTGTTGGATCTCTTACACATCTTTGGATTAACGGCTGAAGAGATTAAGGTTTTGATTTCGTAGGGGGGACATGGATAGAAAGACCTTTTTACTTGAGGATGCATGCGGGAGGGATAGGCGGAAGGTGGAGCTGGGGCTGGGGCTGGGTTGAATGGTTAGGAGGGAGTTAGATACAGGCGAGACAGAGGAAATGATAGATTTTGTATATCCTTTTCTAGTCTGATCTGATCTGATCTGATCTGATCTGTTCTATTATGTCCTATTCCGCGAATCAAGCATCTTTTCGCATAGCATAAAGGGAGCACGAGCTCAACATAAATATCATACGAGAGATAACTATTACTGGTAGATAACTATTACTGGTAGATAGTTCTAAATGATTTATCACTTCTTTCTTTTTTCTTTTCAAACCCCCCCCCCCCCCCCCCCCCCAAAAAAAATATAACTTTTCTGTAATATAATGTGATGTGATACGAATACCCTGATACTATACTATACTATACTATACTATACTATACTATACTATACTATACAAGTACTCCTCCATCCATACATCCATACATCCATACATACAATACTCTCTCCTTTCTCCTCTCAAATCCCTCCCTCCCATTAGAAATCATATATCTATATATCTCTAAGAAAATCACCCCCCATCCCTCCCTTTACCCCAATACCCCAATGCCCTGTACGCATTCCCTTCCCTTCCCTTTTCTTCTCTTCTCTGTATCTTGTATTTATTATTCATCATTTTTACTCCTTACCCCCACAGTCTGGTCTTCCTTTTTGTTTTAGCATCTTATCTACTATTTTGAACATTGAACTAGTTATAACAATTAAACATTTTCAGAAATTCAGAGGATCATGGATTTCGATAGGAACTGCATTCCGGACTATTGGATAAATCATTCGCTCTTGCCACTTGGAAAGGCTTCATGGAGTTCAATTCAGAAACGGAGATAGTTTCATATCTCAAATTTCAAAAGCATGAGGAAGAAGTCACATTTTATGTAGAACAAAATGTCATTTATTAATTGTCCCATTTTATTGTTTTGTGTGGAAAGTGAAATTAAAGAACCCATATTTTGATGCATCCATACCAGGCAGGAAATCCTTGTTCCAATGCAAGGCCATTCCCGCCCCAAAGGCAACTCCGGCCTAAGTATAGGCATACAAATTTAACATAACAGGCAGGGAGTCCTTGTGCAAAGCAAGGCTGTCCCCGCCCATATATGTTCCCAGATAATGAACAAATAGAAGCAGATTACTAAAGACATCTGAAATGCCAATAGCAAGAAAGTCTAAGATAGATATCGGAACCGAGGTCTATCAAGAGTTCTGTAATTCAAGACCATCCACCAGCAGCTGGAGCTCCCCAACTATCACCAGCTGGAGTAGCTTCAGTAGTTTCGGCACCCCAAGCACCACCACCACTACCGGCAGCAGCAGCATCGTCTGTTCCCCAGGCACCACCAGCATTAGCATCGCCTTCAGCATTCTCACCACCTTCCTCTTCATCGTCTGAATCAGCATCAAACTTAAGCGTAGCGAGATCACCAGTTTGACCATCCATGGTAAAGCCTTCGGGAAGATATGACTCAAGGAAATCAGGAACAGCTTGACGGGTTTCCAACAATGTCTTGACTAAGGCTTCTGCAATATCTTCATTGCGATCATTGTAAAATGAGCTTGCAAGCCCCATATTGCCGATACGACCGGTGCGACCTATCAATTGTTTATAAGACAGCTGTACAATCATGCTGGGGTATAGGGCACCTACCAATTCGATGAGTATACTCTTCAATGCCACCATGATCCTGAGATGGTAGATCGAAATTGATCACGTGCATAATATTGTGAACATCTAAGCTTTGAGAGTGTTAGCAAATGGACTGGAAGAGGGATGTTGAAATGTGAAAGGGGAGAGATGCAGTAGTATACGTACCCACGAGCAGAAACGCCAGTAGCAATCAAAATAGGCATCTTCCCATTGCGGAAAGCACGAATGGAGTCTTCACGCTCACGTTGAGTACGATCACTGTGAATGGATGTGCATGGAAGATCATTGTTGAACAAGTAATCATCGATTTCATCGGCGGCACGCTTGGTGTTGACGAAGATGATGGTACGAGCAGGTGGAGTTGATAGAAGCAAATCATAAAGAGCTTGACGCTTGCTGGCCGGCTCAACAAAGATGATATCCTGCTTGATGTTGGCGTGAGAACTACCAGCTCGACCAACACGAATGCGAACATGATCGTGAGCTAGATGCTCCTTGGCAATGTCACGAGCCATCTTTGGGAAGGTGGCAGAAAACATCATGTAATTGATGTTGCCCTCTTCTTGGTCTATTTTAAAATTAGGAATGTGTAAACTGAACACGAACAATTGAAGTACTTACCACCACCGCTCATAATCTGCTTCAACTCTTCCTCCCAACTGGAGTCTAACATCTCATCTGCCTCATCGATGACCATATATTTTAGGCGCTTGAGAGTTAGAGCATGAGGACGGCGAATCATGTCGCAAAGGCGACCTGGGGTACCGATAAGGAGGTCACAGCCCTTGGCTAGTTGACCAAGTTGCTCTGCGAGAGGACCACCACCATAAACGACGCAAGGTCGAAGCATAGTACGATAGCAGAAACGACGAGCCTCATCGAAGATTTGAGTTGCCAACTCACGACTGGGGCAAACAATGACGACCAATGGCTCAGCCCTAACATAGTTTTCACGGCTTGGCACATAAGTGGCGGGGTTTGGGCGAGGTGCGGCAAGCTTCTTAGCCTTACCCATCAACTTTGACAAGATTGGAATCAAGAAAGCAGCAGTCTTGCCAGAACCTGCAAACATTGAAATTCAGTAAGCAGTTCATGTTTTAGCAAAGAGCGGCAATCACAACTTACCGGTTTGTGCGCAAGCAACTACATCGTGACCCTTCTTTACTGCAGGTAGGCAGTATTGCTGAATGGGGGTTGGCACATGATAACCAGCGAGCTTCACATTTTCAAGCATGACGGGGTGTAAGCCTGCATCCTCGAACTTGCGGATGGGGTCAATCTTGACGGTTCCCTCTTGGGTGACGGTGAGGGTGGTAATGCTAAAAAAAAACATGTTAGCATTATATTGTGCAGCCAAAAAAATACGACAACAAATACCTTTCAAAGTTGACACCTTGACGAACATGGTTGTTGTTCTTGCCAAACAACTGATCCTCCAGATCGGGGAATCTAGGGCCAACATCACCATACTCTTCATTCCACTCATAGACAGCACCGCTTGAGGCCCATTCTCCAGGACGAAGGCCACCAACCGCAAGTGTCTCGGGCTCGGCATCATCATCTGCATCGGCTGCTGGGTCGGCCTCAGCTTCAGCACCATCCGCACCAGCAGCTTCACGAGCTTCTGCTTGTTCCTTGGTCGACTTGTTGTAAGTCTCGTAGTCGTACTTCTTTGCGGCGACCCATCCAGCCTCTTGAGGATTCTTGCGCTCTACAACGGCAACATCAGGTGTTTCAGTCGTACCGGGCAAGGCAGCAGCCATATCTCCGGTACCCCAGGCAGACATGTTGACTTAAAAGTGATCTGTAAGGAAGTAAATAGTTAGTTCAGTTCAAGAAGTACGTATGGAATAGAAGGGAAGATGAAAGAGGAGAAGAGCGTTGTGGTGCAATGGATGAGTCGTGATTGATCATCTACGTACCTTGAAATCAAGGGGGTGATTGTGTGGAATCTGTGCGATAAGTCAACAATGAATCATGAAGGTGTGGTTGAACTATTAGAGTAATTGAAGAAGTGCAAGGTTGATCGAGGTAAAGGTAGGGGGAGGAAGCAAGAAAAGAAGAGTAAAATGGGAGGATTGAAGGAAGAAGATAATTTCGTCTGAGAACAGGCGCGATTTGACAAACTGGAATGGGAAGAAAGCAGTGGGGTATGAATTTACAACAGCGCAATTTACTATGGATGATGGCAGTGAGGATGAGAAAAGGTGAAAGTGAATATCAAGCAGAGATCATACATACAGACGAAGGATAGACCGAGGTACTACTTGATGAAATGAATGCGACCAACTTGAACCAAGGACGATTTCACAAAAAGAGTGGAATTCTTGATGCTACTATGAAATGTTAGAAGACTCCAACGTGTGTCGAAATGGAAATGTATAGATGTTGTCTTGACAGATGGTTTGTTATGATGGCGTCGTAGAGGAGAGGAAGAGAGGAAGAGGTAGAAAATAAGTCAGAACAACTGGACTTGACTTACAATCAAGAATCGCAAATATATGGAATTTGATTGAAAGTATCAGCTGCTTCAATCAAGGTAATGGAGAAGATATGAGAAGGTATGGGAGGCTAAAGAATCAATTAAGATCGATGAGATCGGTCAAAATTGATGGATAATATATCGAGAGGTGGTTGTAAAAGGAACGGTAACAGAATTGCAGAAGCAAATGGAAGACTTTATGGACAATTTGAAAGATTGGAGAACCGAGGAAAAGTAAGCTAGTGTCCCGCTCGTTCTCGATTTATGATTGGTTAGATTTAGGAAATTCCAGCTTTTGTTGGACGACGAGATTGTGGGGAAATCGCTCTTGCCAAAAGCAACAATATGAGGGGAAAAGGTTGAAGGTTGAAGGTTGAAGGCTGAACTTGATCAGAATTGGCAAGTACCCATAGAAATACATCCCTTAAACTTCAAAAATGATAAGAGATCATTCTCCACAGCTTTACTATGATATTTGACAATCCGTGAATTGAATTTAGAGACCGATCCAATGTTGCCTGCATTCATGATATTCCTGCTTGAAAGGTGAAGGTCGCACTTCCTTTTTTTTTGGCGCAAGACATGTCTTATGCCATATTTTGAAAATATACATCAGAGCCGAACACTACTCGACTTGACCATCTGAAAAGCTTTGGTTTATACGCCGACTTCCTCGACATAATAGTAGGCTAGACTAGCCGCCTCCTCTGGCCTCTCACTTTTACAAAAGACATAATTCCCTCCAGAAGAATGTGGATGGCTAGCTTAGAAAGCGGGGCAAGGGGCATTAAGCTTACAATCAACCTCCGACAACCTTGGTGAGGCATGACTAGACGCTCGAGGTAACGGAATGCCTCATATATACGCGGTTTTCTCGTGCTAAGAATAGGATTCTGTTATAGTTGGCGACTTAACTTCTGCTACCGCGAAAGTCACATGTTGTCACCATTAGTACAGAAGCAATATACCAGTGACTTCATGGCCGATTCCAACTGCAGATGATTTATGAGATTGCTGTTGGTCGTGAATTTAAATAAACTTGTCGAAATGAGCTCAAGAGTCTTTTTCTAACTGTGGGAGGTGCATTTCATAATTACACTTTCCTTTCTTAGAGACAGAAGGTAAGAGCTACCCTTTTAGTGCCGATTAATCGCGTACTCAAAACCCTCGAGAGAATAGTTATGTCTCCCTGCTGCACAAGAGATGTCATGGTAATTGATAGAGATAAAAAGGAGACACCTGCGCTGCTACTCTAGGCAGGAACACCTGAACATATGTGTACAAAAAATCTGCTTGACGTCGGATTCTTCCATTGACGAAACAGGGGTCTCTTTTCCTGAGCTAAATCGAAACATGACAGACGAATGACTGTTGGCATGGGTACATACAATACTCCATTAAAGAACCCGTATTTCCACGAAGAACATGAGGCCTGTCTCATAAGTAGCCCGGATATCTTAGTCGAATATTACCGTTCACCAAGTATATTTCGCATCTTAGTCTTTTCTAGAGACATGGTATGGAGGATCAAACGATTTAAGCTTTCTTATGGTCCCTCGTCATGAATTGCTCAACATATCCTCCGGATCCAATGATTGAAAGCTCAATTCTCATTTAAAAGATATCATGCTCACAAACACTAACTAGGACATCGATCTCACTCACTCACACGTAACCTGGCTTGTTTTCCAGCGTTGAACAGTCATGTTGCCAGCCGGGAGGAGGTAGAAAGTCAAAACCTGCCATTACCATGCCGATCATATCAGTCAACCAGTTCATACAATTGAGTGAAAGCCCAGATCACTTGATATTGTACCATCATTAGGCCTAGTGAACGTTGCATGTCCGAAACAAGACAAACAAACGGCATCAGCGTACTGATTTCGAGGTTTAGAGGCCGATAGATTATGCAAATACTTCGTCCTACATCGCTCGTTTTCCACCGGAAAAGCTGGGTGTATGTTTTCCCGTCCGTAAAAAGATCATGTGCGCTGATTGGAACTTTGGTTGGTATGACATAATCGCAGATCCCATTTCTTTGTACCCTATCTGTATTGACACAACAAAATGAGTGATGAAGAAGGCTTCGGATAAGAAGCGCTTATATATGGGAACTTCACCTACGGGATCCCATGAAAATGGCATTAAGGGATCCTGTAATAATTATAAGTTTTAAAAATATATTTTTTAGTACTACAGAATAGTTTCTGTATATGAAATATATATATTTTAAATACTTATAGAACTTAATATAAACTTTTTAATATATCCAAAATCATCTTTATATAATTATTTTCGATAAAGGTATTTATAAATCTCTTTTTTTTATTACAAAATTAAATTAATTATTAATTTTTCGAAAACTCTTTTGATTCTATTTACAAATAACCTTATTAAAATTATTTACAATTTCTTAAATCATTTATAACTTTATTAAAATCATTTACAATTCTATTTAAAGATATATAAAATAATAATTATTATTATTAATGAGTATATCTTTTGATTTAATATCTTTAAAAAGGGTTGTATTGATATAATAATCAAAAGTATATATAAATTTTTATTATTATTCATTTTGTATTTATTTTGAAATATATTTGTTTCAAAATATAATATGAATTATTATGATTTAATTATTATATAATTATATATTTTTCTTTTTATAATATTTTTCCGATATATATTGATAAAATTATTATTTATAAATTGATTTATATTTCTTATTATTTTTTTATTGATTCAAATAAATCCAAGAATACTAAAATCTTTATTGTTGTTTCTTTTAATCCTATTTATAAAATTCTATTTTTATAAATTCTTAATAAATATAATTTCTTTTTTGATTATCATTTTATAATAAATCGTATTCTTTATATTCAAATCTTCGATAAAATATCTCGAAATATCTAGATCGATTTTTAATATGAGGAAATTATAAAAGTAATTTTGAATAAAAAGTAATAAATTAATAATGAAAAATAAGATTCTATTATTTATTAAAAGTAGAAAAATAAATTTATTGAAATGAAAAAAACTATCTCTCTTACTTTTTATATAAAATCTATATATGAATCTGATTGTTTTATTTCTATTAATGAAAAAACTTTTATATTTACTCTAAAACAATATGGTTTAAATATAATATAAATTTGAAACATAATTATTCTGATGATTATATATTATATAAATACTCTTATATTATTCATTAATAGAATAAAAAGGTTATTGATTTCTTTTATTTTGTTTGAATTTTTATATTTTAGATTGACAGGGATTGAAAAGAACTAATTGAGAGAAAAATTAAATATTATAATATTATAAGATCTTGAAATAGATATCGATATATATATTTTTATTATTATTTAATATTTATTACTCTTTTTTTAAAAAAATATATAATAAGATATAGTTTTTGAAGGAGTTTGATGATATTATATAATATAAAAAAGAAATTATCTTTAGTCTTTAAATAGTTTAATATAATTATAATATATCTTCAATCAGGGACCTGCGCTCCCCGGACCTCTGGCAATTTCTTGTAATTTTTGAATCGATTATAATTCGGATTTGTTGTTTATTTATTTTAATTATATAATAAATTTGCTTTATTTGTTTTGCTATATTCAATTATAGTTTTTGATTTATTTGTCAATTTAATCAATTGAATCAATTTCATTAATTTGATCAATTTTTTCGATTTATTTTACAAGTCCCTTACCTCACATTCCGGCCACCCCCTCATTCCGATCATTATTTACACCAAAAATCACGAAAATCAGCATTTTTAACTTTTTTATTTATGAATACAACTTTTTGAAATCTTGAATATAGATTTATTATATATATATAAATAAATTCTAAAAACTTCAGATTTTTCGCGATTTTTTCTATTGAGATATTTAAGATTGAATTTTCGAATTTTCGAATTGTACATAAATCATATAACATTTTGAAAAACATTAATAACTTTTCAACAAAAATTATTAAAAATAAAATATGAATATTATTTATATTTTTGAATATAATATGATTCAATAATATAAATAATATTCATATTTTATTTTGTAGTTAATGAATTATTTGAAATCCTAGATTTTACTAATAGAATATTTATATGAGAGATTATATAATAGTAAATAATTCATTAACTACGAATTATAATGTCGGAATATGAATCACGTGCGTGGTAAGGGTGGTACGGATGGTAAGGATCACATGCTCACTAGTGCTCGCACTAGTGCCTCGGCATGCACCATTATATAACTCTTCATCTTCCATAGATTCTAGTTCTTTAGGCAATTCAAAACGTATTAACTATCAAAAGTGTTCTACGTTCGTTGATAAGCTTTACTTTTCTGTATATAGTTATCTCGATATTGATCAGTTTTGTTATAATGATATTATAGATTAGATATTGCGAATTGATATAAAGAATTATGAATTCTAAATCTATTTGATTTTGTTTTTGTAATTGAATAAAGGTATTTCGTTGTAAAATGAAATATTTTTATATTAAAAGATAAGTTTCTAATTATTGAACAATCTAAAAGAATCAAAGGATCAAGAATAGTAGTTATCTAATAATGAATTTAGAGTTCATTTTTTGATTCAATTATTTTGTGTTTATTATATATTTATTAGATAATATAGAGTATATATTTGAAGAAAATCTGAAAGCAACTTTAAGTTTTTTGTTATATTCATTTTTGTATAAAAAATTATCTTATTTATTCATTTTATATGAATTATTAATTATATATGAAATTGATCAATTCGATTTGATTAATTTCATTATTTTAATCGTTCTGTTTATTTCGGTCAAATCTGTTTCGATCAAATTCGATCATTTTGGTCAATTTGGTTAAATTTGGTCAATTTTAATCAATTTTGATCAATTTAATAGATTCGATTAATCAATCCCAATTTCGAAATACTTTAGGATTCAAAAACATTATATATAGTATAAGTGTAATTTCATTGTAGTATATGTTTCGTATATTATGAATTTATATTTAAATTCTTTTTTAAGATTGTTTTAAAAATCCTATAATGATCAATTTCGATATAATCTAAGAATATATAATAATTATTATTATAACAATCAGAGTAGGTATATTCGAGTACTTCTTTAAAACCTTTTATTTTGAAAGAATCCGAATTCTATTATTATTAGTATCAAATATAATAAAGGTATTAATTATTTTATATATTAGAAGCGAAGAGTATAATGAATAAGTAGATAAATGAAAGTATGATTAAATTATATTTATAAAGGAAAACTTTTAGAAAATTATTGATTTTTGTAAATTTAAATTAAAGTTTTATATGATATATAATTATATTGATAAGGATTTATAAAACGATTATTGTAACGATTTTGCAAACTTTAGAATTAAATATTTCGAATTTGTTAATCCAAAGATTATATTCAGATTATATATTGAATTAAAAATAGATGGTTTATTTATCAAAAAGATGATATAATGTATAAAATTAATAGTTAACAAAATTTTGATCGAAATGCTTTATATTATATATATATTATAATCGAATAATCAAATTTGAAAAACAATGATAAACCAATATTCCAAATTTCGATCAAAAATTATCCTAAATCATATCAAGAAATTCGGTAACAATATATATTTGGATATTATTTTTGAAGATTTAATATCTTTATTTAATTTTTTAAAAAAAGAATAATTTGTATAAATAAATATAAGGTAATTATTTTTAATATAATATAAAGGAATTTAATTATTATAATTGAACAAAAAATCGGGATTTTATATATTTAAGGAATTTCTATATAATGAATATCAAAATTCAGAATGAAAATAATATTTAGTATTATTACAATTATTGTATAATAATAATATATTATTTGATAATAAAAAACTATTGAATAAGAAGAAATTTATTGATGACAAAGGATTATTAAATAGATCATTCGATGATAGGAAATCTTTAAATAATAATAAACAATTCGAATATGATTATAAAATAGATGATATAGATCAGAATGATGTTTATATATATTTTTGTAAAATAATGAAGAAGGAAGAGATTTATTTAATAATAAAGAGAATAATAGTTTAGGAAATTATAAAAATAAATTATTCGATTATATATAAAATAATAATATCGATTATGATTTCGGAAACCTTGAAAAACTTTATGATAATGCTAATAAATATACTAATCAGAATAATAACTTCGATTATAAATATATTATCTTTTTTAATTATTATAAAAGAATCGATATTCATTTAAGCTTTTATATAAGGATATTTCCAATGATACTAAAAAGAAGGTTTTTGTATTTTATTATTCGAATTTTGTGACGCACAAGAGCCGTAGTAGAGCTGAATAAACAGGGTCAATTATATTCTTTAGAATTTACAACTGAAGAATTATAGCTTATAAAGAGCAACTAAATATATATACACAAATATTTATTTGTAGGTTGCAAAATTGTATATATATATTATTAGGGTTACCATTTTATTATACTAAATTGTATGATTTGTAATATATGTATATAAATAATCAATTTGTTAACTTTTGGTGCAGGAAGTAGTAGTATTGTTGACTATGTAGGTTGAACTAAGGATCTATAATTCTAATAGGAATAGAATTGAGGTTATCCCTAAATATGGTTTATGTATCATTATGGTCTTATGATTTCAATTCTAATTCTATAATAATCTTATTTCCAACACTCCTTTATTGAGGATATTCTATTCGATCCTTTTAGGTTACTAATCCCAACATTTTCTTGAATCTTTCGAAAGCAATCCTTGTATAAGGCTTCGTTATTCTGTCGGCAATTATATTATATATATTGATATAATTAGTAACGATTTTTTCCTTTTTTATCAAATCCTTGATGAAATGATAATTGATATCTATATATTTGGATTGTTCATATAAATATAGATTCTTGATTAAAACTAAAACACCTTAATTATCATTAAGTATCTGAATTGTATTTCTGTTTTTTTCAATATAACTTGATTTGAATAAATCTTTAAGTATTTATATAATCTATCTTCTTTATTTGGTAAACATTATTATTGTAATATATTCTGATTCTGCATTAAAGATAACTATAAACACTTGTTTCTTGTTAACCCACGATATAGAACCTTTGTAGAATATCACAACTCCCCCTGAAACACTTTTCCGGTTATATTTGTTATTAGCTTAATCTATATCTGTATATACCTTTATTATATTATCAGGCATATTATATTCTTTGTAGATGTTAAATTGTATTCCTTTTGATCCGAACCATAACTTCTGTTTGATTATTGATCGTAGATATCGTATCAGATTCTTCAAAGCTATAGTATGATGTTTTGCTGGTTTTGCTATAAATTGTGAAAGTCTTTCAACTGAGAACACTATATTTGATCGAGTATATACTATTAGATGAATTATACTTTTTATTCGTTATTAATATTCGTTTACATCTGCTAGTTCATTATCATCGGTTGCTGACCGGAAATGGGTATAATCTATTATTAATAGTTTCTTGGCTTGATATTATCCATATATAATACCATATTTGATTAATATAATATTAAAATATTCTTTTTGATTTATAATTAATGTATATACTTTTTTATTATAAATAATTCTAATATTTAGGATCTTATTAATCTCCTTTAAATTTTTGGTATTAAAATAGGCCAATAGTTTTTTATTGAATCAAATGATTTGCAATAATATACGCAATATAATAACGATATTATCGATATATACTAGTAATATTATATTACAGTTTTTGGATGTATACAGATATAGATCTGCCAAACTTTATACAAAATTTATATTTAAAAACTCTTTCTTTAATAATAAACTTCAATCCTTTTTAATTTGCTTCAAATTATATAGGCTTTATAGAGTTTATAATATATATCCTTTTTTGATTTTAATACTTTGGGGTGGTTCGAGGTAGATCTTTTTTTTTAAATATGATTTGGTAAAAGCGTTTTTGATATCGAAATATAAATATTCTAAATTTTCCTTTGCAATGATAATTAGGAATAATCTAAATGTATCTAGTCTTATTATTGGTGTAAATGTTTCGTTGTAATTCTTTTCTAGTATTTAATTGAACCCTCGAATTACTAATTTTGTCTTAAATTGTTCTATCTTATTATCCTTGATCTTAATTATAAATATCTATTTCGTCGAAACTAGATTACTTTCTTTAGAGAATATATATTCTTCTCAAATACCATTTTGAATCAAAGATATGATTTCCTTTTAAATAATTTCCTTTTATTTTTCAGAGTATTCTCGATCCGATATTACTTTTTTATAAATTCTTAATATTTTGATTCCTAGAATTTCTTTGATCGAATATATTACACCTTTTATATTGTTTATATCTATTAATAAAGTTATAAAATCTAAAATAATCTTATTTTTAATATAAGGATTTATTTTATAAATAATTGGGATTATAATTATAATATATTCTACACTTTTTTAAATTTTGATTTGTATAGATATTATAATCAATATTTTTATAATCTTATTTTCCCGTTCTTTTTCAGAATTTTATTTTATATCTTTTTTCTATTTTTGTATTAGATATCTTAAGGATTTGTTTTTAAAATCCATTTTATTCTTTTGTTTGATCTTAAATAATTATAGATTTATTTCGTTTTTTGATTTTGTTGAAATAAACTTGTTAACAAAATTTAAGATAATTTTAAATTTTGCTTCTAGTACAGATTCAGAGTTTGTAAAAATTAATTCTTGGATTGAACCCTTTGAAATAATGGATTCGATATTTGAAGTATTTTTAGAAAAAGATTCTTGATTTGTTTTCTGGATATTACTATCTTCATTTTTATTATATATTAATATTGATATATTTAATTTACTTGATTTCAATTCGATAATTGAAATACTTAGTATAATTATTGAACTCAGTATAATATCTGTTGGAGAAAACATTTAGAATGAAGATGATATAGGTATTGCGTTTGGTATTGAGGATGGAGAAGGTATCTTATTTGTTATCGGTCTATTATAAGGTTTTTGATCTGATTTTATATTCTTTATTCTTTATAGGCTTGATTTATAATTTCTTAATTTAAAATCCAAATCTCCTTTTCGATAAGATTCATTTATAATTACTCTGCTTGATCGAAATGTATAACCTAATTCTAGAAAATATATTTTGATATATTTGTTTATAATTTTTGAATACCCTAAAAATACATCGATTCTCGAAGTATCCCGCAACTTATCATATCTCTATCTTTTCAGAATAATCTTGAAATTGATATAAATATAACATTTGCTTTCTTAAACTTTGTATATCTCTATATTTAATACTATACTTATAAAAGCTTTTATAAAAAATCGATCTATTCCGTTTATATCAGGATCAATACTAATACAATTCCTGATATAAATATTATACTTTATAACTTCGTTCCAAAATTCTAATAGTAATCTAATTTCTTTTAGTATTGCTTTTATATCTATTTTTGCAATCCTTATATTCTATTCTGCAGGTTCGTTTTGATATAAAAAAACAATTGTTATAACTTCGAATCATATACTTAATGATTATTCACAAATAGTTTGTAGAAGTTCCGATGCATTGTTAATCCTGATTACAATGATCTTTTCTTCAATAATTAATTCCATTTTCTTTTTTCAAGTTTTCAATGTTTGAATTGTATTGTCTTTTTGTTTAAATAATATGATTCAATTTATTTTTGTATAATTATTAATGATCAATATGAAATAACGATTCCTTCAAATCGATTTTGGGAATGGTCCTGTAACATCGAAATATATAAGTTCGAGTCTCTTTGATTTGTACAGATTCAATTGCTTTGGAATACAATTAATCATTTTGATGAGTATACACACTTTATAGATATTTAATTCAATTGGGACTTTTATCGGTTTGGTTATATTGGATATCTTGTATAGATTCTTAATCTTGTTTGGATCTAGATAATTAAATCTTCGATATTATAATAAATATCTCTCTTTCTCCTTAAATATTAATTCGTTATCAATATCTTTGATGTCATCGATTATCTCTAAAGAAAAGCCTTTTTCTTGATCATTTTGGTATATATTAAAACAGAGAATTATATCCTTATATTCTTTAATCATATATAAAACCATATACATTCCGTCTTGTATTCTAGTATAGATGATTTTCTTATTATCTTTTTTGAAATATATATAATAAAAATTGAATTCCCCTTGCAACCCTATTTCACAGATCCTTTTTCCTGATAGCAAATTTACTTCTAGCTTTAATATATATAATATATTTGAAAGTAGTATCTTAGAATCATTTTTGTATATTATATCCATTAAATCCTAATAACAATAATATATCACTCCCCCACCAATCTTTATTCTTTATTTAGCAATAGGTTTTATTGATCTGAATAATAAAGATTGATTAAATATATATAAAAAAACATTTATATTGGTATACTATTTGTTAAAGGAAGCCTTACTAATGATCTCCTTTATCAAATTACAATCTTCCTTCATTATATCTTCAATATCAAAATCTAATTCAGAGATATTGTTAATAGAATGTATTTAATCTTTCTTATTGAAATAAATTTTCTTTGGATTCGATGATCCTTTTCTCCTTTAATAACGAAAATAACTATAAAGGAATTTGCTAGTTTATATTAAATATAGATAGTCTCATATATAATGATCTTCTTTTTGATATAGATCGCAAATATTATTTAGAATCTCGAAATCTGATTCTTGGTATTGAGAAATATATCTAAATTCTTTCGCAATTTGCATTAATTTTGATTCATCTTTAAAACAAAATTCTTTAGTTTATAAATACTTGATTTTATCATTAATACTAAAACTAATTTGGATATCCAATATATCCATTATTCCTTAATAATCGATTAAAAGATTATATATTAAAACCAAAAACAAAACAATATCTTGATATATTGATCGACAATTTTCATCTATAGCTTCTAATTTCCTTTTATACTTTTTCAATTTATCCCAAACTTCGATAATGATTATATCGGGATAGGTATTGGATTGGAATTTGAAGTTCTGGATTATTATCATATATATATTAATTATGATTACATTGACTCTAATATATTTTGATTTAAGATATCTTCAAAGTATATATATTATTAAATATTCGTCGATAAAGATTTCATTATTATTATTGAATGTTATACAAATATACAATAATATATTCACTTCGTTCTTTAAATATTCCGATTTCAATTCGACATTATAATATACACGACCATTGATCTTGTAGGCAAATACTATATTGGATCCTGCAATCTATACATATTCATCTAATATTTAATCAATTATATAAAACCATTCTTTCCCTTTCAATTGTATCTTTGTTTATCTGAACCATCGCTTATAATTATTTTGATCAAGCTTCGAAGGGTTGTTTGATTCCGATATTATAAAGGTTTCTTGTTATTTGATGGATATCGAAGATAATCTTTAGATTTTTAAAATGGTCTTAAAAAAAGATATATAGTAAATAAATTCAAAATAATAAAGAAATATAAAAATAAAATAATAAAAGAATTCATAAAATCATATTGTAATATATTTTCTTGTAACTATACAAACTTGCTTTTCACCTCTACTATAATTCTGTATCAGCATTATACAGACTACTTTCCACTTTGGCCTATAATATTGTAAATTATAAATTGTATTATCATATTTCAATTCTACTTCAATAGTACTATATAAAAACTCTGATTTTCACTTTGTTCCATCTTTATTAATTATACTAATCCTTTTTCGATTTGCTTTGCTTTCTAGTTACTACTGTACAACCGAATCTTATAACCTGTTAACTTTTGATATAGAAAATAATAGTATTATTGATTATATAAATTGAACTAAGGATTTATAATTCTAGTAAAAGTAAAATTGAGGTTATCCCCAAATATGGTCTGTGCACCATTGTGGTCTCGTGACCTCAATTCTAATCCTATGATGGCCTCATTTCCAACACAATTTATAAATTGATATAGAAAATAAAAAGTATCACATAATTAGTTTCCTGTAGTTTACAATTCGTGATACTACCCCCCCCTTCGGAAAAACTTGCCCTCGAACATTTCACTCTTCTATTCCATTACTATTTCATCGGAAACCAGATTTTGTAAAGATTCATGAGCTTTAAATCAATTAGATTGATTATTTTAATTGATTTAATCAATTTAATAGAAATTGATCAAATTGACCAAAATTATCGATTAAATTGATCAAAATGACAAATGAATTGATCAAATCGATCAAATCGTTTATTAATTGGTTAAATTAATATTGATTCGTATTTTCCTTGATTTGGAGAATTTTTGAAAGAAAAAAGTTTCAATAAAAAAGGGAAGGAGGTTGAATTATGGTATAATGATGATGAATAGTTAATATGATTAATTCCGAAATCAACTAAGTTAATCGATCAAATTGACCAAATCAATCAAATTGAACGAAATCGATAGGGGTAACATTATATTTCGTTTTTATTATATTTAAGCTTTTCTTTGTATGATTTTTGAAATGATTATAGGTATAAGTTTTTTGAAATATATTGCTTTCGTATTATCTTGATAATGGCAGCTTGTTTATTATATGGAGTTCAGGTTATATACATATACAATCAAATTCCCTCGAATTTATATAGATTTTTGATCCTTTTATAATCGTATACACATACATCATTATAAAATCATAATATCTAATCTATTATATTAAAGAACACTTTTCTTTCCCTTGATTTCATAGATAAATCGTTATTCATATGATTATAATTATCCTCTCCACTCTTATAAAGCTTTATTTAATCAATTAATCGATTAGGAAGATCAAGCAATATTGGATTGGTCAAATAAAAATCGTACAAGAGATATAATGATGTTTTAAAATCGAAAGTAGGATACCAGGTAAAATTAATATTGCTATTAAATCACAAAATTCTATATAATAAAGTTTTTCGTACTTTCTTTACTACTAAGATCTTCTCCATTTCCCATTCCGAATTATTAGTTATATTAATAGACGGAGGTGATTCGAATATTTAATTAAAAAGAAAATCATTATATATCTTGCATAATCGATCTAGAAGGAAAATAGGATGAATTTTCATTGTAATCGAAAGTTCGAGTTTGAAAAAGCTTCCAAATCGATTAATAATCTTGAATTTTCTTTGAATTGGAAAATCTAATTTCTTGGATAATCTCTAGATAAGATAACTCTTCACATTAAGCTATACATAATCTTTGATATCGAAATCAATCTTATATTAATAAATATTCATAGATTTCGATATTTTAGCTTGAATATATAATAGATTTTCTTTTATTTGCACGAAAACTAATTTATTATATTCTATATATATACAGGTATTGCATATATTCATATCGTCTATTGACTTACTAATGTCTTCCTTTTATTCCTATATATATTTCGGTATATACCTGTATAAGGTTTCGTAGGGTATAAACCCTTTTAAGGAATTATATAGAAAAATAAATTACATATAATCCATTATAAATAAGAATTTTGATTAATCGTCTTAATAATAATTAACAAACGATTTTAATTATTATTGAAAGTATTGATTATAGATTTCAATTTGATTATCAATTTGGAAATGATAAACAATAAATAATTTGAAATCGATTCCTAAGATTTGGCTAAATTCTTTCCAGAATTGTAATAAAAATTGAAGACCGCGATCCGATATTATAGTATCAAGGGGATTATAATATCGATATATGTAATAGAGATATAATTGTACTTGAATTCGAATATTAATTGATTTGTAATAAAATATAGAAATAATTTGCTTTATTAATCGATTAATAATGATTAAAATATTGTTATATCCATATTTATCCTTATTAAAGTTATAATAATCTATAATAACATATTACCATACTCGATTAGAAATCGGAAATGGATATAATAAACCGGGGGTATAATTATATAAAACAAAACTGTATTTACAGATGTAACAATTATATATATATCTAATTACAATATTATACATTCTGAACCAATAGTATTATTGAAATAATAAGAAATAGATTTTGCTTATACCAAAATAAATAATAGAAATAGAATTATAGGTTTTACAAATCAAATAAATTCGAAGATTATCGATATTAGGTACTATTAAATGATCATCGTAAAGCAAAAAATCATTTTAGAATGATATATACTTGTAACCTTGGGTAACTTATATTCTGAGTACTAACAAATTATCTGTAGTTTTATTTGCTTCAATAATATAATTAATTAGATTGAATCGAGGAGCGATTTTATTCAAATCGATACTAGCAATCGCTGTTTTATCTAAATAATACTTTCGTAAAACTTTTCTTATAATTTCAGTATCAATTTAATTGTCTTTAATAAATTATTGAAGGCGATTTTTCTTCTTGGTATAATTCTAAAGATCTAATTTATCGATCCGATAAATTAAAACGTTGATGAAAGGGTTATCTTTTCTAAAGCGATACATAATAATGAAATTATAATCAACTAGAACTTCTGTTCAACAAACTTGTCGAATATTAAGAATCTTAATAATCATAAAATATTCGAGGATCTTATAATCAATATAAACCTTGATTTTATATAATGAACCAACAAATTCCGTTTTTCAATAATTGAAAGATCGAATGATTAACAGCATTTCCTTATTATAAACTTTATAATTCAATTCAATAACAATTATAATCTTAAAGAAATAAATTACAGGAAATCAATCTTCGTTATATTATTGTAATAATACACTAACAACTACCCCATCAGATATATTTATTTCGAACATACAAAGGAATTAATAATTATAATATTACAGAAACAGAATGGAAATAAACTTTTTCTTCAAAATATTGAATATGTTTTGGTATACTTCGTCGAATACGAATTTAATATTTGCTTTAATGAATTCGTTAAAAGGTTTCATTATTATACTATAATCCTTAATGAACCATCAATAAAAATTGCAAAAACCAAGAAATGATTGGATCCCTTTCATTATTATCAGAAAGGTCCAGTTCTCAACTATCTCAATCTTTTCAGGATCCATCTCTACTCCTTTAATAAAAATAATAAAACCCAAATATTTAATATATATAATATTGAATTTGCATTTCTTGAGATCCGTTTATAGATTAACAGCTTCTAATCATTCAAGAATTAGCTTGATATAAGTTTGATGCTTTTCTTCGTTTTCGGAATAGATTAGAATATCATCGAAGTATACTGTACAAAAAACATCTAGATAATCGAATAGAATATCATTTATATAATACTAATAGGTTATAAGACTATTCATTAATTCGAATAATACGACCTTGTATTTGTATAATCCATATCGGGTTCGAAAGGTAGTATATTCTTCTAAAACAGGATTTATTCTTATGTAATGGAAAGCTTGACAAATATCGAGTTTGATAAAAACCTTAATATCGGAAAGTCAAGAAAGTATTTTATCGATCAAAAGAAGGGGATACCAATTTTTATATATCAAGGAATTCAATAATCTGAAGTTTATATAGAACCTCAAACTATTATTGGATTTCTTGACGAATAGGATGAGTGTAGTATAAAGGGCTTAATTGAGTTCAATGAAACCTTTGCTAAGGTTATTTATAATATATTTTTTAACGATTTTCAATTGTTCTAAGGATATCTTATAAAACGGATTGTAATGCAAAATTTGTTCTTCTTTGTCTTTCAATATAATTTTATAATTATAAGATTGGTTAGAAAGTAAAATGTTTAATTCATATTTGGAAAAGATTCGATGGTATTATCGATATTCAAATGGTATTTCAGGTTCTGAATCGATTTCGGTTAATACTCGATCGAGTTTCTTTCGAATTTTTGTATTCTTAAATTTGATCAAAATAATCAATACTCTCTTTTCCGTATATCGTTCATTCTATCAAGAGTTTATCATATCATTGAATTCTTTTAAAGTAATAATAAAGAATTCAATTTGTTCATCTCTTTTGCATTCTAATTGGAACTTATCAGATTTGAGTATATATAGATCAAGGATTTTGGGCGATATACAAGGGAGGTATTCGTAGATCTGTAATAATGATATAATTGGTTGGAAAAAAGGTGGATTAAATTTGAAAGGAATCAGGATTTCTTCTTTTTCAATAAGAGTCTATATTGTGTTTATATTTGAAGGTTTTTGTTGTATATTATTAATTGCGATTGATCTATTCAATTATAAATCTTTTCAATTTCAATATTCTTCGAATTGGTTATTTTGTTGATCAATATCTTGTTGGATTAATTGATCGATCTTCTGTTTGCAAAAGGATGATTAGATAATGAAAAGATTATTCGAATAGAAAATAATACAAAATCTCTTTTTAGGTTATTCGAGATATCGATTGAAACAATCGAATTTCATTTGAGTTTCTGATAATCAAAATCTACCTAAAATAATATTATAATTCTTTAATTCAGTAATAAAGAAAGGGATAAAAGATTGTTCATAATCATCGATTATTAGATTAAGGAATGTGAAATAGGTAATAATATAGTTTTGTATATTATTATACTTTTTAATTTCAATTAAAACTTCAAATAATATAATTCTGAATTTAAATATAGGAAATAAATAAATAAGGAATATAATATTAATAAAGGCGAATCTATTTGCTTCAGAATCAATAAATACTTTTGATCGATAAATATAATTATTTTTCGAAAGATTGTAAAGAAAGATAAATACTTCTCCTTTTATAAACTTAATTAAATTAAGAAATCTTATATCCTATATAATATTTAGAATAGAAATAGAATTTAAATATTTAGTTTTAAATACTTTTCTTTTTCTAAACAAATATTCTATATAACTTCAATTGTAACTTCTAAACTGAAGTTTTTTTCGGTATTCCAATATTCTTCGAATTCTTCTACTTCTTTTTATATTATTTCGATTTTATTGAGGTTATTGATATAAAGCATCAATATATATACTATTTCAAAAAAGGGAGAAAACGATGAGTATTTGAAGTTCGAATAGTTATTAAATATAACAAAGCCGATATATCCGGAAGGGGTATTTCGAAACGGAAATGGTTTTGGGAATATAAAGGTTCCAAAATTGGAACTATTAAAATTCTGAAAGGGTTATAAAGGGTTTGTAATAATTATTGATTTATAAATAGTTATAAAGGTTTTTCGATCAATACAATATCGGTTTTGTTTTTGTAATGAAATTTTGTTTTAATTTATTTTAATGAATATATTTACGAATTTTTTTGTAATCTTATAATCCTTGATAGATATTGTTATTACTTGTAAAAGAAAATCGGAAATCTTTTGTTCGAGATCCCTGAATAAAACCTTATCATTGGTAATCTTTATTTGGATAACAAGTAATCTGAACTTTCTATATCATTCTAGGAAGTTGCTATATCGAATTGTATTAGGCATAACCCACATTTCATATTAAAAACAAGTATCATCGACTTCGGCTGGGTTCCGATAGATCGCTACAAATTGTTCGATCAATTTGAATATTATAAATCAGAATATTTATATGTAAAAAGTATAATAATATATTTATACTTTCGATTCGGTTTAATGGATTATATATATGTAATGTTGTGTTTCATTTTTAAATGATATAGTATATAACTCGAATTGTTCTATAATTAATAATTACCACAAATTAATTTTAGGTTTAATATTATTATTAAGTTTAATAATAAAATTTGTAGGTTTTGGTGTATATATATTTTATTATGAATTATAATTGATACAGGAATACAATCTTGATCGATTAGATTGGTTTTTTGAGTAAAAGGACCCCTGATTATTAGATAGATTGTTATTTTCTAAAAGGGAAGGAGAATCCTTGAAGGGTTCTGGATGATTAGATTATTTAATCAAAGTTTTCTTTCTTTGACTTCGGGATCTTTGGATTTGTTTGGATAAAGATCCTTGAATTTCGATTAAAGAAATAAGAGGAGTTTTAAGTACTGTTATTGATCTGGATACCTATATAAATATCATTTGGGGTTCAAAAAGAGGTTGCATTATTATAAAACTTATTATTATTATAGTTTTCAATTATCGATTCTTCTTTTTCAAATTTATAATTATTGTATAGAGATCTTGTAATTGTAATAATAATTCGAAAGGAACAATTGAATTACTGGGAATATTGGTTTTATATATTAGAATCTTCTTTTTATCAATTTTCTTTTTTTCAATAATAATATTATTCAATCTTGTATTTATATTTTCTTTGAAGGATTGTTGAAATAATTAAGGAGAAGGAGAGGATTCCTTAGAATATACTTTCGAAAATTTGGAGTATATAGAAGAAGAAGTTCGTTGTATTGTGAAAGTGATAATATACTTCTAAAGGGATTTATCTTTATCGATTAGATCGGAATAAATCTTCTTTCTTTGAGTATAATGTTTGTAAAAGTTCATTTAAAAAAGTATTATTAAAGTAAAGTATTATTTGGGAAATTATTAGATAATCGGATACTTGTAAATAAATTGTAGATAATATAATATATAAAAGTTATAATAGAACTGAATAAACAGGATCAATTATGTTCTTTAGAATCTACAATTGAAGAATTATAGTTCGTAAGGAGCGATTAGATATATATATACAAATATCTATTTGTAAACTACAGGATTGTATATATACATTATTAGGGTTACCATTTTACTATACTAAATCCTATGATTCGTAATGTATATGCATGGATGATCAGCTCATAAATTGATATGGGAGATAAGAGGTATCACGTGGTTAGCCTCCTGTGGTTCACGATTCGTGACAAATTTCAATTATATTCTAAATATAATTGTCGGGACAACTGTACACGGGGAAGTGAAGCTTATCAACGAATATATAGAACTCTTTGTTAATACGTTTTGATTTGCCTAGAGAACTAGAATCTATGAAGGGTGAAGATCTATATAATGGTGTATGCCAAAGCACTAATATAAACACTAATACACACGTGATCCTTACTATCCTAATTATCCTTATCATCCTTATCATATATATAATTCATATTCCGACATTGGTAACTTCTCTTAAAATCGAAGTATCGTATATTCCAGGAATATACATGCCCAACAAGTGAGTACTCTTTCCAGTCCTAGCTTTCGTTTCGTTCCTTTATTCGAATCAACCCATATATAAAATGATCATATATCTGACGACTGAATATATGCCTATAATGACTCTTGTTTTATATTCATTCTTTGATTCCTGTATTTATGTCATTTTCTCTTCATTACATTCTAATCTCTCTACTTATTCTGTAACCTTAATCTTGATTATATTACTCTCTACAAGATCTCTAAAAGCCTAACATAATTTTACCTTTGTTATTATATCAACAAGATTAGATTCTCCATCAATCCATTTGATTTCCACTATCTCCTTTTGTTCATACGATTACTACAAAGCTATTAAATTAATCATCAATCTTTTCTTTCATATTGAATCTAATTTCGTAAGATAATTGTAAAGCGATTTCGAATTTATATATATGATTAATGATACTTTCTGTTTTGATAATATACTTTCGATAATGTTCTTGAGTACTGCATTAACATCGAATTCTAAGATTATACTATAAAGTTCCGATATTAATATACTTCTAGTGATTTTTTTGTATTTGATAAATGATCAATAAATTAGATTCGCTTTGTTGTTTTTGTTTATTAATACAATAATATATCCGATTTGCAAAAATAGATTTCGATTATTAATAAATAATATATCTATGAATACTATTAGTTTCAGCGAATCAAGATTGAATAGTATGAATTTCAGTTCTTTAATTGAATTGTTTATTTTCTATTAGATTGTTTTATTCATCAGTTTCGCATCTTCTTTTTTGGAGTTGATAATTTAGACAATAAAAGAAAAAGCGAATAATACTTCTAATTGATATATTGTTGAAATATAAGTTCCTTTTGTATATTAAACAATATATTGATTCTTTAGGATTATACTTTTTCGAATTTTGCTTTTTGTACTATAAATATCGATTGATTATGTTTTAACGAATTGTAGATTTGTATATTGCCTTTCTTAATTGATATAAATGAAATTATCGTTTATTTGAATAATAACAGTTCTGTTAAATTTGAAGGGGTTCTTAAGTGATAAGATTTTTCGATTCTTTGTAAGAAACTTTGTATTTTCGAGTTCTTTTTATTCTCTATTTGCGAATACTTTATTAATTACAATGATTGTATTATTTATTTGAAATCCTATTAATCCGAATGTTTCGTTTTTCTGCTTAATGTATATTAGGCAGGGGTCGTAGGTTGATTGGGTTATTTGGAGTGCAATAAGATAATGATTGTAGTAAATGCCGAACTAATAATTTCCAGTCTTTAGTATATTATATAATGATTTGATCATTTATAATAGTGTTCCCTTTATGAATTCCATTTCCTTGGGTGGTAGAATATAGAACAATCGTACTAGATTGAATGCTGCTTATATATAAGCTTGAATAATGTCTCTAATATATAAAGTTATTTATATAATTAATTATAGGATAGTTATAATATTTAATATCAAATATTGATTTGTTTATTGAATTGTAGGCAATTGTATTAATACTATTCCCTTTTCTGTATTATTCTATATCTGGATTACAAATTTCGATTTTGGGAATGCTCTTTTAATGCTTTCGTTTTTGATTTCATTAATGAATTTTGATTTGAATATTTGTATGTTTTTTAGTATGTCTGTTTATTATACGATTTCGAATATATTGTTTTCTATTAAACTATTAATTTCCTTCTTTTTTGATTCTTTATAGATCAATGGATTTTGGGGTATATCAGATATCAGTAGGTTTTCGTTGAAGATTCCGATAATATTTTCTTCTTTATCGTTTTGAAAATAAATAACTATATTCGATATTTCTATTGTATCTTTAGTGAAATATATTATTATAGTTTCGATCGATATTGTATTTGTTGTATTACGTGATATTCTTATTGATGGAATGATTACTTAAAGGATACTAGGATTCGCTTTTGCTATATTTTTTAAGACAATCTTAAATTTCTTTTGGGAGACGGTTTCGAAGTTTTTCAAGGATGTTTTTTGAGGGATTTATTCTATCACAATAAATTCTATTTGTATAATAGATTTTACTGATATTGTTGTTTCGATTATATAAGGTTTCATTATTATAGATCGAAAAATTGTAAATCCATTTGATAATTGAATTGTATAGATTTCGCCTTTGATTCGTAATAATATAAATAACCCTATTCATTCAGCAATTCGATTGTTTTCTTTTCTTTATATTTATATCTTTGAATTAATTAATAGTTTATAGATTGAAATTATATTTGAATCATTATATTGATTCAATATATTTACTATTTATTTCTCAATTTAGAGCTTTTTGATCTCATTATTTACTTTCTTGATTATATTAAATCATTATTGAACATTAGATACTAATGGATCGAATTCATTTATCTACAGGTATATTTCGAATATTAGAAGGATAAGTACAATTCTATTGGGATTAGTGATATCATTGATTGCTTTCATTATTATTTGCAGTACCGACTCTTTTGTTATTCCAATGCCTTTGAATTCTTCCTCAATGATATTGTATATATATCAAATAATTTGATAATAGTATTCAACCATTCCGATCGATCAATATACTTCGATGGATATGCTTTTCGTAATGATTGTTATTATTTCGGTATATTGTTTGAATTCTTTGTTTATGAAGTTTTTCCCAGCATTATAAATAATATAATCTAATAGGCCTAAGTATATATTCATTTAGTATATTCTTAATTTATCTTATATATACTTTGTATTGATATTATTGAATCATTGTACTGTTTGAGATCTGGTTTCTTTATCGATAATATATAATATTGATTTGTTATTGATATATATAATATTGATTATAATCGAATAATTAAATTCGATATCATTACAAAAATTGAATTTGAATCTGTTTAAGGATTTTCCATATTTTTGATAATATTCGCAGAATTTTGTAAATCTTTCGAAATCTTCTTAAACAATATCTATATAATTTATATATCGAAGAATTCGATAGAATCTATTTGCAAAGGGGTAACCGAAACGATGATATAATCTTTGTATTTCCGATTCGATTAGATAACAATTGTTTATATCAATGAATATTTGTATGAATTACTGGATTTTTATATTCCAAAGTAATATTGTATATTTGAATTTACGAATACAGAAATGGTTTGCAATTGATGATATAAATGTATTGATAATATTATTATAATATACCCCGAATCGATCTATATTCTGTAACAATAATAGGAATGATATTTCTGATTCTATAATATAGAATTCGATAATTCTTAAGAGTAGATTCAATTGAATCGATCCAATTGATTTGGCCTTTCTGATTCCGAATATTATCTTTACGATTCCTATTTTATTTATATTCAATATAATATTCTTAATATCCTTTTAATATATTTGATATTATTTGAATCCTATTATAAACCATTGAAATACTTTTATATCAATAATAATACTTTGAAACTCTTTATTATTATATCTCGAGAAGAAAGCTTCGTACTCTTCGATTTTATTAATTAGTTCATTAATGAAGTCAATCAAAGTATATATTGTTGTTTTGTTGAATAAGTTCATTACAACTTTTTTTCCATTAATCGATCCGCAGGATAAGATCCAAGTGTACTCTGAATTATTATTCTTTATATTCTTCTTTGGATCGTTTTGAATATATATTGCGAATTCTTTATTAATATTAATATCCAGTAAAGTTCCTTTATATTCGATAATATATTATTCAAAATATAATCTGAAATCCTTATCGTTGTTTTTGAATAATTCTCTATATTTACATTTCAATTTAATTCGTTCAATCTTTATATACTTATTTGATTAACAATCTTCTTTCTTATAAATAAAGCATCTTTTAGTTCCTTTTAATCGAATAAAAGATCATTGATTAGATTTGTATTTACAATTGTACTTAGAGTTCTTCTAATTGTATATTCGATCTGTATAAAATGTTTCGTTTTCGTTTGGATATGATTTCTTATATATAAAGATAAAATCTCGTAGATCTTTAATGAATCCGATTACAGATTTTGAAGATCGATAATACATTTAATTATATATTAATATATAATTATATATATTGAGAATCTTTCTTTGAATATATATAACTATTTGAAATTCTTTTAGTAAACCTTTTTGAAGATACCGAAATTTGATGATCATGATATCCAAGTATTCTGATATCGACTTTCCAGGGTTCTATACAATAGTTGTTTTGAATATTATATAATCCCATTTCTCTATAAATCCGCATTGATATCCTTCTCCTTCAAAAAATGTTTTCATCATTTCGCAGATGCCCTCTATTGTATTTGAAATGTAATTGAAGTTCGAATAATAGAATATAAAAGCCTCTTTCTTTAGCATTATAAAAAACATTCTTATATAAAGATTTGAATGAATATCGATTCTTTTATAATGATTAAAAAAGATAATATATTTGTAATCGAAATTATCATCTTGATTAATATATTTATTAATATTATCATAAAGTTTCTCAAGGTTTCCGAAATTACAGTCGATATTACCGTTTTATATATAATCGAGTAATTTATCCTTATAATTTCCTAAACCATTGTTTTCTTTATTATTAAATAGACCTTTTTTTTCTCCATTATTTCTACAAAGATATATATAAACATCATTTTGATCTATATCGTCTACCTTACAATCATTTCCGAAGTGTTTGTTATCATTTGGGGGTTTCCTATCATCAAATGATCTATTTGATAATCCTTTACCATAGATAAATTTCTTTTTATTTAATGGTTTTTCATCTTCAAATGATATATTGTTATTATACAATAATTATAGTAATACTGAATATTGTTTCCATTCTGGATCTTGATATTCGTTATATAGAAGTTCCTTGAATACATAAAATCCCGATTTCTTGCCCAATTATAATGATTGAATTCCCTTGCATTATATTGAAAATGATTGCCTTGCATTCATTTATACAAATTATTCTTTTCTTCAAAGGTTGAAAAAAGATATTAAATCTTCAAGGATGATATCCAGATACACATTGTTATCGAGTATCTTGATTTGATTTAGAATAGTTTTTGATCGGAATTGAAAGTATCGATCCATTCTCATCTCTCGAATTTAATCATTTAACTACAATATATATAAAATATAAAACATTTCGATCAAGGCTTCATTGATTATCAGTTCTATATACTACATCGTCTTTTTGACAAACAAACCACTTGCCCTCAATTCAATATATAATTTGAATATAATCTTTGGATAAACGAATTCGAAATATTCAACTCTGAAATCTGCAAAGTCACTATAATAATCACCCTATAGATCTTTATCAATGTAATTATATATCATATAGAACTCCAATTTGTATTTACAAAAATCAATGATTTCCTAAGGGTTTTCTTTTATAAATATAAATTGGTCGTATTTCCATTTATCTATCTATTCATCATATTTTTCGCTTCTGATATATAAAATAATTGATACTAATAACAATAGGATTCGTATTCTTTTAGAGTGAAGGGTTATAAAAGAATGCTCGAATATACCTATCATGATCGTTATAATAATGATTATCGTATGTTTTCGGATTGTATCGAAATTGATCGTTACAAGGTTTTTAAGACGGTCTTAAAAAAAAGCCTGAATATAGATTCGTAGTATACGAAATGTGTATTATGATGAAGCTTCATTTGTACTATATACAGTATTATTGGATCCTAAAGGTATTTCGAGGTTAGAGTTGATTGATCGAATCGATTAAAATTGATTAAAATTGATTAAAATTGATCAAATTGATTAAAATGATTGGATTTGATCGAAGTGGGTTTGACCGAAATGAGCGGAACGATTAGAGTAATGAAATTAATCAAATCGAATTAATCAATCTTATATATAATTGGTAATTTGTATAAAGTGAATAAGTGAAATGGTTTTTCGTAAGAAAATAAATATAGCGAAAAACTCGAAATTGCTTTCAGGTTTTCTTCAAATGTATACCCTATACTGTTTGATAAATATATAATGAATATAAAATAATTAAATCAGAAAATGAGCTCTAAATTTGCTATTAAATGACTACTATTCTTGATCCTTCGATTCTCTTAAATTATTCAATAATTAAAGATTTATCCTTTAATATAAAAATACTTCGTCTTACAACAAAATACCTTTATCCAATTACAAAAACAGAATCAAAATTGATTTAGAATTTGTAATTCTTTATATTAATTCTCAATATCTAATCTATAATATCACTATAACAAAAACTGATCAATATCAGGATAATTGTATATAGAGAAATGAAGTTTATCAATGAATATATAGAACTCTTTGTTAATATATTTTGATTTGCCTAGAGAGTTAGAATCTATAGAGGGTGAAGATTTATATAATGGTGCATGCCGAGGTACTAGTATGAGCACTAGTGCGCACGTGATCCTTACCATCCTTACCATCCTTACCATGCACGTGATTCATATTCCGACAATAATAAATGGTATCTACGAAATAATGAAAACATTCTTCGAAGAAGAAAGACATCAATATAGACTTATAGAGAAACAGGATTATATAATATTCAAAACAATTATTATATAGAATTCTAAAAAGTCAATAATAGAATATTTGAATATTATAATTATCAAATTTTGTTATCTTCAAAAAAATCTATCAAGAGAATTTCAAATAGTTATATATATTCAAAGAAAGATATTCAATATATATAATTAAATATATTATTGATTTTTAAAATTTATAATTGGATTTATTGAAAATCTACAAAATTTTATTTTTATATACAAAAAATTATATTCAAATGAAAACAAAATATTTTATATAAATCGAATATATAATCAGACGAATCTTAAAAATAATTATAAATATAAATCTAATCAATGATTTTTTATTCAATCAAGAAAAACTAAGAAATATTTTGTTTACAAAAAAGAAGATTGTTGATTAAATAAATACATAAAAATTGAATAAATTAAATCGAAATATAAATATAAGAAATTATTTAAAGGTAACAATAAAAAATTTGGATTATATTTCGAATAATATATTATCGAATATAAAGAAATTTTATTGGATATTAATATTAATGAAGAATTTATAATATATATTCAAAACGATTCAAAGGAAGATATAAAAGATAATGATTCAGAGTATATTTAAATTTTATTTTATAAATTGATTAATAGAAAAAAGATTGTAATGAATCTATTTGATAAAATAATAATATATATTCTGATTAAATTTATTAATGAATTAATGAATAAGATTAAAGAATATAAAGCTTTCTTTTCGAGATATAATAATAAAGAGTTTCAGAGTATTATTGTTGATATAGAAGTATTTTAATGATTTATAATAGAATTCAAATAATATTAAGTATATCAAAAGGATATCAAAAATACTAAATTGAATATAGATAAAATAGGAATTATAAAGATGATATTCGGAATCGGAAAGATTGAATCAATTGGATCGATTTAATTAAATCTATTTTTGGGATTTATCGAATTCTATATTATGGAATCAGAAATATTATTCCTATTATTATTACAGAATATAAATCGATTCGGGATATATTTATTAAATAGATAGTATACAATTGGAGTATTGGAAGGATTGTATAGAGTATTGACGAAAGTGTTGATTATATTGTATTGTTTGGTTTCGAGATTGTATTTAATGATAATTGTTATTATGATTCAAAATGATCGATTTATTAATATAATGATGTAAATAGTTTCAATAGTACTTTTAATCTAGAGATTTTCTTGTATTATTAAATATAAATGATAATAAGTGATTAAATCTTGATTATTGTATTTATATGTAAATATTTATTGAAGGGGGATTGATTTTATAGGTTTCGGTCTAGAATCGATTTTATATTAGGTTTTTCTAATCTTAAGGTTATCAATTTCAAGATTATAATTTTGTTTGAATCAATATCCTATTTAATGATCTTTTAATTGATGGTAAAAACAAGGTAATTTTGAAGCTACGAATATATGAATTCGAGGAAGTAGTATTGTTTGTAATCTATTGATTGTAAATCAAATAAAAGATAATAGTGGTTTTGCTTTAATTCCAATAATGATCATATTGTGAATTGTTATAAATTGAGACTATTTCTTTATATTGTTTATTCTTTATTGATTAGATTAGAATATAGAATGAAAATTATTTAAATAGAATAATCCCATTAAGTTTATTCTTTGAGATATAATAATTCCTATATAGAATCCAGTATTAGGATTGTTCTTTTGATAATATTGTTGTATATATAATTGTCTTTGTATATATATTGATTGCTTTGGGATACAAAAGTTAGATGATTTCAGGAAGAAAGGTAATTTCGAATAGTAGTGTGAGAAAGTTGGGATGTCAAGGCCTAATGCGTAGCTAGTTCGTAGTCATATGGTCACATGACTCTTCGTAGTTAGATATAAGAAAAGGCTCTGTTCCCCTTTCTTTGATAAAATCAATTGTTTTTCCATTAGTTTTTTTGTACTCTATTTGTGTACAATCCAAATCATTATCTAAACCTATTAGTTTTACTACTTGAAGCTTTTACAATATAATCTAATCAATTCCAATCCCTATTTCCCCTTACAGCATGTTATCGGGATACACATATTTCGATTTACTTCTTTCATAATAGTAATCTATATCGGATTCGAATTATACGATTTATATTATATAAATATATCTACAAGAAAATCATGATTGAAAAGAAAGTAGAATTAGCAATTTGTAGATAGAAATAAAATTGATCCTGAAAGGATAATCTTTTCAAAATATAGGATTATCAAACTCTAAATGAAGAAGTTTCGATTATCGAAGTTCCCTTATTCATATTTATTCATTATATTGAAGATAAATCATTTTTCAGTAGAACTATTATTCTATTCTTTATCTTGAAAGGAATATATCGATAAAGGTTTTATTCGAGGATACAATTAGTAATATTAAAAGTATATTAGAATTCCAAATATAATAGAATCCTTATTTGTAAACGAATTATTTATTTTTGCGAGTAAGAAAACTTCAATCTTGAGAACGATTTTGATTGAATATAATCAATTATATTGAAGGATCTTGAATATTTTATATACTTTTAGAACTATTTGAAATGTTTAAGTATATATTGAAGCAATAAGAAGGATTGAGTATAATATACTAAATTAATATTCTTAATATTGATAATCAAAAATTTAAGATATATTTTAAAAAACTTTTAATTGAAAAGTTTGAGATTTATATATTCTTTTGAAAGAAGGAAAATTTTGGGAAGGATTATATATATTTTTCTTTTTCTTTTGGAAATTTATCAAAGAAAAATTATAAATATTAAAAGTTATCGAGAATCAAATATTGAATCAAATTCTAACGAATCAGATACTTTTCAATCAAATTACAATAATATAATGGATAATTTTGATCTATTTATAAGATTAAATCTTCTATAAAATACTCCTTAAAGATTAAAGAATACTATTGTTATTTCAATTATCAATCCTTTTGAATCCATTAAAGAATTCTTTATTAATAATAATAAAAACCCTACAAAAAAAGAGGAAAAAACAAAGAAAATCAAAAAAGAAAAAGAAGTAAATCAATAACAACAAAACCTATCAAAAACCCTATTTGCTATTTATATTAAGGATTATATATATATATTCTCTATTATATTATATACTAGAAATATTGCCGTCCTTATTTTCAACAAGATCGATATATCAGATTTCCTTACAATTTAGGATACCTTGCAAATTGATTATAGTATATCCGATAAGGAAATGCGAATTCGATTTTTTTGATATTACGATTATATTATTACTATTCAAATCAAACTTATATCGAAATATAATCTTATTAAATATAATTGAAAAAAAAGATTGAAATCAATATTATTCTAATGTTTTTGCGATTATGATATTCAACAAATAATAGATACCCGAGATTTCCTTGATCAATTTGTTGATAATTAATATAACAAAAATAAAGGGGATTATAATACAAATTCAACAATAATAAAGGATTATATTACTAAATTCGCATTTTCGGTTATTCAATTCATTGATAATTATATAATCACTGAATTCGAAATTGAAAGGATATTCCTGTATAGTTTATATACCTAAATAAGAAAGAAGATTGCTAAATAACTTAAAATTGATTTCGATGATTCTATTTTTATAAACTTCAAAAGAATAATAAATGAAATCTACAAATGATATTTTTCTGAGGATTTTATCGCTTGAATTTATAAAAGATTTAAATCTTATTAGACTATTGTTTCTTAGATTATAAATAAATATATAAAAACCCTATTTATCTTCAATATTAATACAAAATCCTATTTTTAAGGATGGAAGATAAAGGATATTATAAATGAAATCATCGATTTTTTGGATAAATTCAGTATAAATTATTTAAAGGTAAGAATCAAAAGAATAAAAGACTCGAAGTTATTCTTCTTATTATTACAATACCAAACTATTTATTAAGAGGGTAATACAAAATATAATAATTATTCTATTTAGAATAAACAAAAAGAAATCCTTTTTGATATAAATAAAACTTACAAAAAGGATTATCTCTATTATTATTATTTTGGAAAATCTCCTTATAATGATGATTATATTATAAAACAGAATTACTCTAAAAAAATTAATGATATTAATATTGGATTGTATCATTATAATAAATACAAAGTCTTCATATTTAATCCCAAAGAATATCCCAATCCTTCCCCAATCTTCAGACAAAAGGATTTCCTAAAGAGTTATCAGATTGAAATGTATATAAAAACTTATGAATTTGGTTAATAAAAGAAACAACTGAAAAAACTTAATGTTAAGGATAACTCACTGAATTTCGAAATCTCTAGTATCGAAATAATAAAAGATATATTTGTAAATAATATTAATCATTGAAGAAAGGAAATTATTAATATCAATATAATTATTCAATTTAAAAAAACCTTAAGATTATAAAACCGGTTATCTAAAAAATCCAAATTGATAAAATAAAACGGAATTAATAAGTTTTAAAAATTATTAAATACTCTTTGAAAGATATTATTTAGAATAATAAATCAAATTGAAAAGGAAAGATTAGAGAAAGAATTCTTTAATGAAAATGAAATTATGGATATTGACGAAAGCGAAGAGGATGAAGCAGAAGAATCTCAGAGGGGGGAGGGTTTTCCTAAATCCGATGAGAATAATATAATACGAAAGGATAGAATATTTAATTCTTGTATTAGATTCTCAAAAACAAAAAAGCAAATATTAGTCATTATTTATACTATAGAATCCCCAATAGAAATTTTGGAATGGATTTGTAAAATCGAAATCCCGATAATAATTGGGATTGTCCTTATATATATATTAGATCTTTTCAAATAAACTTTGAAGAAAGTATTAATTGCAGATATTGAAGAACGAAAAAAGTTTTTCAGAAATTCAGAAATTCCTGCCGAAAAAGCTATAACAGTCTTAATAGTTATTAATTATTTAAATACTTCTTTTAGTTATCAATTAAAAAAGATATATAATATATCTATTATTATTGTAACTCTTATAGATAAGAATATCAAGATTAATGATATTATTGATTCAGAATCGATAAACAATATAATGAACCTAAAAGTTGTAAAAGAATTGAAACTTATAATATACGAATATAAGATGATAATAATTATTTCTAATAAAAATATCATTACTTTATATAGATTAATTGAAGATATAAAAATCAATTTTGGAGGAATTAAGAATATCGTTGATATTTTCATCCTGAATAATACCAAAGATCTATTGTTGTTGGGGATATTATATCTATTTATAGAAAAAATCGATTTTGAATATAAAGAAAATAAATAAATTGTATAGATTATCAATGATAATAATATTAATAGAATCAATTGCTGGACAACAGGATCAAAATATAAAATAAATATTTTAAAGATTAAACTTGAAAAGTTGGGAAAAGAATAGATAATATAAATCCTAGGGATTGTATTAATAATCTTCTAAAAGTTTTAGATGCTAATAAAAATAAAGGGAAATTTGAAAAATTCGTTAAAAATCATTTCCTAGAATTTCTAATTGATATCTCAAATTTTAAGATAATCTTAAATTCTATAGAGCTCAGCATTGATATTGTTCGAATTGGTTTTGATTTTGATATCGGAGATATATTCGACAATATTAAGGATTTGGAATTAAAAGGATTTCAAGAATATTTTACTATTAATAGTATTTATTTCGATTTGAAAGAATTTAAAGCAGAAAATGATATCTAGGAGAAATTAATCGATATCAAATCCGAAATTCTTATTCCAATTAATAGTGTATATAAAAAAAAGAAGGATAAAATAAAACTTTTGAATGAAATAAAATTCATTGATAGAAAGATTCTAAAAAATAATTCTAATTGATTGAAGTTGGAATATATAAAACATTTTATATATCAATTATTAGATTCCTTTTCGAAGTATTTGATATTGTATTTCGATATTAAATCTAAAGGTTTCCGATTAATATAAGAATGTTTAGTATTATTAGACATCGGAGATATACTTTGGGAATATAAAAAGGAATTTCTTCTTATATTACTATAGAATCGAAAAGCAGTGTTAGTTTTTGATTAGATTAAAGCCGGCAATGTTAAACTTTCAATTACTTTGTTGTAGATTATCAAAACAATATTATATAAAACCTGGCAAATTTCTGATTTTGTATTCCTTAAAGTCTTTTTATTAATAGTTATCGAAATAATAAGAGATTATATTAAACAAAATATATTGAAGGAAGGAAAAGGATTATACTGAAATCCTTGATATCTAATTAAAAAAAGTGAGATTAATAAGTATTATATTGTTATTATAATAACAAAAGTAAATATTATAATTCTACAAGATACAAATATACCTTCAAATTTAAAGGAATTTGTTGAACAAATAATTGAATATTTATTAATATCTTTGATTAACTTTTTCTCTGGATATAATCAAATATTTTTAAATAAGAAAAATAAAGATATTATTACTATTATAACCCTTTTTGATTTAATAAGATTTATTATTTTATTACAAAAAGCTATTAATTCGATCACTCAATTTATAAGAATTGTATTGAGGATATTGTGGGATATTATACTTAATATTGCTATATTTTATTTGGATAATATTAAGATTAAAAGTCCTAAAACTCGATATAATGAAACTAAAGTTGAATCTGGATTGAAAAAGTTCGTTATTAAGTATTTAAAAAACTTAGATGCTATAATGAAATATATTAAATATACAGGATATATTATCGATATCAAATCCAAATAGTATTACAATAGAATCCGAATTATAAACTATTATACTAATTCTAAAGGAAAAAATCCCGATATTACCAAAATCATTAAAATACTTAAATAACTATTTTACTCGAATAATTATAAAATTAGAATGTTCTTTGGAGTATATATTTTCTATTATCTTTAAATAAAGAATTTCGCCATTATTATAGAATCTCTCTATACATTATTGAAGAAAGATATAGAATTCATTTGGATTGTTAATTATAATATTATAATAACCTTATTGAAAAACAAATTAATTTCAGCCCTAATTCTTCTTTTATTAACTTACTTATCTGAAACAGGAATCATTATATTCGTTATCGATATTAATTTGGTAGGATAAGGAGTTATTCTAGATCAAATATATAATGATAAGTTTTGTATTTTTATTAGATATAAGAATAATATATAGAATTATACTGAATAGAATTATAATATTATTAAAAGAGAATATAAAGAAGTATTTAAAGTTCTATAAAAATGTAAAAGAGATCTTTATAATATTCATTTCCTTTTAGAAATTAATACAAATGTATTTATAGTTTAATTAAATAAAACAATTACAAATCTATTTGATACTTTGATTATAAAGTAGATTATTTGAATCAGACTCTTCGATTTTGATATTAGGTATATTTCTAGAAACAAAAACATAGTTGTAGATACTTTATTATAATGATCGTGAATTATTTCGAACAATATTGATAAATGTTAACTTTTGGTGCAGGAAGTAATAGTATTATTGACTATATAGGTTGAACTAAGGATCTATTATTCTAGTAGGAGTAGAATTAAGGTTATTCCCAAATATAGTTTGTATATCATTGTGATTATATAACTTCAATTCTAATTCTATGATAGCTTCATTTCTAATACTCTTCTATTGAGGATATCCTATTCGATCCTCCTAGACTATTAATCTTAACATTTTCTTGAACCTTTTGAAAGCAATCCTTGTATAAAGTTTTGTTATTCCATCAACAATTATATCGTATATATTGATATAATTAATGGCGATTTTCTTTTTTTCTATTAAGTCCTTGATGAAGTGATAATTAATATCTATATATTTGGATCATTTATACAAATATGAGTTTTTGGTTAAAGCTAAAGTGCTTTAATTATCATTAAGTATTTGAATTGTATTTCTGTTCTTTTCAATATAATTTGATCTAAATAAATCTTTAAGTATTTGTATAATCTATTTCCTTTATTTGGTGAATATTATTATTGCAATATATTCTGATTCTGTATTAGAGGTAGCTACAGACATTTGTTTTTTGCTAATCCATGATATAAAGCCTTTATAGAATATTACAACTCCCTTTAAAACATTTTTCCGATTATATTTATCATTAATCTAATCTGTATTTATATATACCTTTATTGTATTATCAGATATATTGTATTCTTTGTAAATATTAGATTATATTTCTTTTGATCCGAATTATAGTTTTTGTTTGATTATTAATTGTAAATATTATATTAGATTCTTCAAAGCTATAATATAATATTTTGTTGGTTTTGTTATAAATTGTGAAAATCTTTCGATTGAGAATATTATATCTGGTTAAATATATATTATTAGATGGATTATATTTTCTATTTATTATTGATATTCGTTTATATTTATTAGTTTATTATTATCGATTATTGATTGAAGATAGATATAATCTATTATTGGCATTTTCTTGGTTTGATATTATTTATATATAATATTGTATTTGGTTAATATAATATTGAGATATTCTTTTTGATCTATAATTAATGTATATACTTTTCTATTGCGAATAACCTTAATATTTAGGATCTTATTAATCTCCTTTAGATTCTTGATATTAAAATGGACTGATAGCTTTTCATTAAACCAAATGATTTATGATGATATATATAATACAATAATGATATCGTTGATATATATCAATAATATTATATTATAATCTTTAGATATATATAAATATAAGTCTGCCAAACTTTATATAAAGTTTATACTTAAAAGCTCTTTTTTCAATAATAAACTCCAATCCCTTTTAATTTGTTTTAAACTATATAAATTTCGTAGGACTTGTAGTATATATCCTTTTTTGATTTTGATATCTTGGGGTGATTCAAAGTAGATTTTTTCCTTTAAATGTGATTCAATAAAGGCATTTTTGATATCGAAATGTAAATATTCCAAATTTTCCTTTGCGATAATAATTAGGAATAATCTGAATATATCTAATCTCATTATTAATACAAATATTTCATTATAATCTTTTCTTAATATCTAATTAAACTCTCGAATTATTAATTTTGCCTTAAATCATTCTATTTTGTTATCCTTTATCTTAATTATAAATATCTATTTCGTCGAAACCAGATTACTTTTTTTAAAGAATATATATTCTTCCTAAATACTATTTTGAATTAAAGATATAATTTCCTTTTGAATAATTTCCTTCCATTTTTCAGAGTATTCTCAATCCGATATTGTTTCTTTATAAATTCTTAGTATTTTGATTCTCAGAATTTCTTTAATTGGATATACTATATTTTTTATATTATCTATATCTATTAATAAAATTATAAAATCTGAAACGATTTTGTCTTTGATATAAGGGTCCATTTTATAAACAATTGAAATTATAATTATAATATATTTTATATTCTTTTAAGTTTTGGCCTATATAGATATTATAATCAATACCTTTATAACCTTACTTTCCCGTTCTCCTTTAGAATTTTATTCTATATCTTTTTTCTGTTTTTGTATTAAATACTTTGAGGATTCATTTTCAAGATTCATTATATTCTTTTATTCAATTTCAAATAATTATAGATTTACTTTACTTTCTGATCCTATTGAAATAGATTTATTAACAAAATTTAAAATAATCTTAAATTTTACTTTTAATATAGATTCAGAATCTGCAGAAATTGACTTTTGGATTGGAACCTCTAGAATAATGAATTCAATATCTAAAGTATCCTTGAAAGAAGATTCTTGGTTTGTCTTCTGGATATTACCATTTTTATCTTTATCATATATTAATATTAATGTATTTAACTTACCTGATTTCAATTCAATAATTAAAATACTTAGTATAATTACTGAATTCA
This sequence comes from Stromatinia cepivora, assembly GCA_014898415.1. NCBI lineage: Eukaryota > Fungi > Ascomycota > Leotiomycetes > Helotiales > Sclerotiniaceae > Stromatinia > Stromatinia cepivora. The sequence goes on along the minus strand of RCTD01000011.1, from coordinate 1,286,752 downwards.
ATATAATATCTATTGGAAAAAATGTTTGAAACGAAAGTAATACAGGTATCATATTTGATATTAAGGATGGAAAAGATATCGAGGATGGAAAAAATACTTTGTTTACTATTGATCTACTATAAAATCTTCGATCTAGTTTTATATTCTTTGTTTTTTGTAAATCTGATTTATCATTTCTTAATTTAAGATCCAAATCTCCGTCTCGATAAAATTTATTTATGATTATTCTGTTTGATCGAAATGTATAATCTAGTTTTGAAGAATACACTTTGATATATTTATTCATAACTTTTGAATATCCTAGGAATATATCAATTCTCGAAGTATTCTGCAACTTGTTATATCTTTGTTCTTTCAGAATAATCTTGGGATTAATATAAATATAATATTTGCTTTTTTAGACTTTGCATATTTTTATATCTGGTATTATATTTGTGAAAGTTTTTATAGGGGATCGATTTATTCTGTTTATATCAGGATCAATATTAATATGATTCTTGATATAAATATTGTATTTTATAATTTTGTTCTAAAACTTTAATAATAATTTAGTTTCTTTTAGTATTATTTTTATATTTATTTCTATAATCCTTATATTCCGTTCTGCAGGTTCGTTTTGATGTAAGGAAGCAATTGTTGTAATTTCGGATTATATGGCTGATAATTATTCATGAATAGCTTATAAGAGTTCTAGTATATTATTAATCCTGACTATAATGATCTTTTCTTCAATAATTAATTCCATTTTCTTTTTCCAAGTTTTCAATGTTTGAATTACATCGTCTTTTTGTTTAAATAGTATAATCCAATTTACTTTTATATAATTATCGATAATCAATATAAAATAATGATTCCTTCAAATCGATTTTGGGAAAGATCCTGTAATATCGAAATATATAAGTTCGAGTCTTTTTGATTTATATAAACTCAATTGTTTCGGAATACAATTAATCATTTTGGTGAATATATATATTTTACAGATATCTAATTCAATTGGGATCTTTATTGGCTTGGTTATATTGGATATCTTATATAAATTCTTGATTTTATCTAAATCTAAATAATTAAATCTTCGATACCATAACAGATATCTCTCTTTTTCTTTGAATATTAATTCGTTATCGATACCTTTGATGTTATCGATTATCTCTGAAGAAAAGCCTTTTTCCTAATCATTTTGATATACACTCGAACAGAGAATTGTATCCTTATATCCTTTAGTTATATATAAAACCATATATATTCCGTCTTGTATTCTAATACAAATAACTTTCTTATTGTCCTTTTTGAAATATATATAATGAGAATTGAATTCCCCTTGCAGTTTTATTTTGTAAATCCTTTTTCCTGATAGTAAATTTACTTCTAACCCTAATATATATAATATATTTGAAAGTAGTATCTTAGAATCATTTTCGCATATTATATTCATTAAATCTTAATGACAATAATATATTACCCCCCTATCAACCTTTATCCTTCGTTTGGTAATAAGATTTATTGATCTGAATAATAAAGATTGGTTAGATATATATGAAGAAATGTTTATATTAGTATATTATTTGTTAGGGGAAGCTTTATTAATAGTTTTTTTTGTCAAATTGCAATTTTTCTTTATTATATCCTCAATATCGGAATTTGATTTAGAGATATTATTAGCAGGGTATACTTGATCTTTTTTGTTGAAATAGATTTTCTTTGGATTCGATGATCCTTTTCTTTTTTGGTAACGAAGGTAATTGCGAAGGAGTTTACTGGTTTGTATTAAATATGGGTAATCTTGTATATAATAACTTTCTTTTTGATATAGATCATAAGTATTATTTAGGGTCTCGAAATCTGATTTTTGATATCGAAAAATGTATTTAGATTTTTTCGCAATTTGTATTTGCTTTGATTTATTTTTAAAATGAAGTTCTTTAGTTTACAAATACTTGATCTTATCATCGATATTAAAATTAATTTGGATATCCAATATATTCAATATATCCATTATTTCTTGATAATCGATTGAAAGACTATATATTAAAACCAAGAATAAAACAGTATTTTAATATATTAACCGATAGTTTTCATTTATAATTCCTAATTTCCTTTTATACTCTTTCAATTTATCTTAAATTTCGATAATGATTATATCGGGATAGATATCAAATTGAAATTTGAAGTTCTGGATTATTATTATATATATATTAATTATAATTATATTGATTCTAATATATTTTGATTTAAAATATTTTCAGAATGTATATATTATTGAATATTCGTTGGTAAAGGCTTCATCGTCATTATTAAGTATTATATAAATATATAATAATATATTTGTTTTGTTCTTTAAATATTCCGATTTCAATTCGATATTATAATATATACAATCATTGCTCTTATAGACAAATACTATATTGGGTTCTGCAATCTATATATATTCGTTTAATATTTGATCAATTGTATAAAACCATCTTTTCCCTCTCAATTATATCTTCGTTTATTTGAATCATTATTTATAATTGTTTTGATCGAACTTCAAAGAGTTGTTTAATTTCGATATTATAAAGGTTTCTTATTGTTTGATAAATATTGAAGATAGTTTTTAGGTTTTTAAAACGATCTTAAAAAATATATAATAAATAGGTTTGGGATAATAAAGAAATATAAAAACAAAACAATAAGAAAATTCATAAAATCATATTATAATATATTTTCTTGTAATTATGCGAACTTGTTTTTCGTTTCTGTTATAATTCTGTATCGGCATTATGCAGATTGTTTTCCGCTCTGGTCTGTAATATTGTAAATTATAAACTATATTGTTGTATTTCAACTCTATTTCAATGATATTGTATGAAAATTCTGATTTCCATTCCGTTTCATCTTTATTAGCTATACTAATCCTTTCTCGATTTGCTTTACTTTTTAATCATTACTATATAATCGGATTTCATAATTTGTTAACTTTTGGTGCAGGAAGTAGTAGTATTGTTGATTATGTAGGTTGAACTAAGGATCTATTATTTTAGTAGGAGTAGAATTGAGGTTATTCCCAAATATGGTTTATGCACCATTGTGATCACGTGACCTCAATTCTAATCCTATGATGGCCTCATTTCTAATATAAAGAATATAAAGAAGATATTAACGATTTGATTATCATAGATCTGAATTTGTTATGAATAGATCCAATGATGAGTATAAATGGCTTCAAAATTTTAAGATTGTCTCAAATTTTGAAAGACGGAAATGAAAGGATACAAATAATCATTTAATATATTATTATATTATAGAGATTTAAAAATATATTAATAAAGGATTAACAAACTTTCAAAAAAAAAGTTTTCAATTTTTATATAAGGGATTACTGTTTATTCAGAATCCGGGGTGACGGATTATTTCCTGTCTATATAATAGTAGATAATAATCTAATCGAAAAAGTAAAAATTATGATTTGAGTATATGAAGAACTAGGTTACAAGGGTCTAAAGTTATTGTATATTAAAGTGCATAATTGTTATTAATGAAATGGGATATACAAGGATATGAAAAATTGGATGATTTCTTGTTTCGTTTGTCAATTCAGATTGCCAAAACAAACAAATGAATTAATGATTGTTATTTTGTTGGACAGACTTCGTAAGGGGGTGTATACACAAAACATGTATGGGGTAAAGATGGTTTTATTATTCTATTTAACCCTTTTGTATAACGGGGTTTTATTAATTTATATAGACGCTACCATCCCATTTATGATATAAGGGAAATATATGATGGTATTATATATTTCGTTAGTTATGTGTTTCAATATAGGCTTAATTTTTTTTTTCATACGAAATGCTATATGTACAAATCAGATTAATTATTGGAATACGGGTAGCTACCTAATCGCTTAGTTCGATCCTTGTACCCATTTTCTATTCAAACGAATATAATGAATTCTCTCCTCAAATCAATCAAACACCCAATATTTATATCCTTCAATTTCATCGAAACAGAAACTTTTCATCCCATATGTATTTCTCGATCGGCTCGGCTGATATTTCTGATTTCGGGATTGTACTGATGGTTATAAAGTTATTGAAGATTGCATTTGCTAAATTCTTGAAAATATATATTTTATATTGGTTACGGGGCAATTAATTGCATTAAGATCTTACCCTGTATTTGTTATAAAGCTTGTATTGTTCATAATATATTGATTTTTTGTATAATAAAACTTTTCAATTGTACGATACTACAAATGCTTTGGTTCAACCAAATCAAAATTCTATTCTCCCAATCGATGGCAGAGAGTTTGTTTTCTATTGTTATAATGCTCTTTAGTTCGTTGTTCTGATTATACCGGGACATCCTATTTTATTTATATGAAATCGTATTACATTTGTTCAAATACGATCGATATGTATTTTATATATCAATGATCTTTTAATATAGAGTCGGGGTATTTTGGTTGAAGGATTTTGTAGAGAATATCATTGTTGAGGGCTGATTCCTTTTTTGAATGCTATTGTATAGAAAAGTATTTCAGGAATAATTGTGGGAATTGTAAGTGGTGCGATTATAGAATTCATTGTGTACACTCAGATCATTTATATACTAATCCTGCCAGCCAATCTAATCCATCTTCTTCTTCTTACACTTCTCCCGATCAAAATCCCATTCCTTTTTCTTCAACAAAGAAACCTTTCTTATTTGATTTTGGTTTTGTAGAGGAATTTCTCGTTATTGATTGATTTGTATAATATCTAAGTATTTTTGTTTTTTGATTTAAAAAATAAAATCAAAATAAAAAGTTTTCTCTTTACAATTTTTTTTTTTTTTTGAAAATAAAATATGAAACATAAAAATGATTAACGCTATATCCCTATATCAATTTTGGTTTATACAAAGATCTAATCGACCTTTATATGAATTTCTTGTTTTACCCATCCCTCTATATATACTTCGAGAATATTTATATCAATAAACTTTTCTAAACTATTATTAGAATTAGCTTTTATTATTACATCAGTAATATTATCGAATTCATTGATCCATCTCACTTCTGTCAATTCTCTTCGTTCATATGATTGCCGAAATGCCATAATATCGATCATCAATCTTTTCTCTTTCGTTATACCTAATTTAACAAAGCATTTGTACAACAAATATAAATTAATGCATACAACGACTGGGATATCAGGGATATCGAATTGTAAAGTAACAATTTGTAAAATAAATCATATTGCAAAACCAATATCTACTTTTATTACCATTCTATATATCTCGGATACTAATACATTGTATATAACTTTTTTGCTTTTTATATTATTATAATAAATAATATTACTTTTTATTTCGAAGATATTTTCATTTGCAAACAAAATGACAAATTTTATTTGATTGTTCAAATCCTTATTATTAATAAAGGATTCATCAACAAAAACGAATAGCTTTATATAATCTTTTTCAAAGGGAATGAAACGAAGATCTTGATTAAGGTTTTTCATCTGTTAATCTAATCTTTTATTAAACAATTTGATATTTTCGTTTGATGGATCTTAATGTTATATAGCGGTTAATAGATTGTACAATACTTCTGACTGACAAATTGTAGCAATATATGCCTTTCTAGCTCTTTATTCCCGATATTACTTTGAATTGTTAACCTTTCCGATTTTCTTTCCTTGGCTTTTTTATGTAAATATAAGATCGTTTTCTGTATATTGTATTATACATCCATTGAATATTAGTAGGGTATCATTTGTAAGGTGTTTTTCTGATTTAGCTTTGATATTTGTATCAATCAATTCTTTGTTTTCTAATTTTAGAAATTGCTTATCTACGAAAATAAGAGTATTGTTTATTTATATTCCTACAATTCCGAATTATATATTCTTTGAATCCGAGATTAGCAAATAGGGGTTATATAACGATATAATCATATTCAATCTCTTTTGATAATATTTCCAATAGATTGTCTATCAATGTATTTTTGTTTCTGTAATACTATATAATAGCTTTTTGATTATTATAATTATACCCTTTATATATTTACCTTGAAGTTCTTTTGATAAATTTGCTAGTATAATATAATTCAAAGATGTTTTTGATTGTATATACGCCTATATGATATCTTGTATCATAAGTTTGATATTTATTGATTTTAATATTGGAGTTAAAGCCATAATGATTCTTTGACTTGATCTTTAGATTGTAGATACTTATATCAATATTGTTTCTTTTCTAGAATTATTATATACTTGAATAATTAGGCGTGACTTTTCGTACAGGGAATTTGTTGTACATCCTTTGACTTTATTTACAAAACATAAATTAAACAATCTCCCGATATATACAAAAGAATTATACTTAATAAATTCGAAAATATCTTTTGCAATTAAACTATCGATTTCTTATATTTGCGAAGCTTCAAATGATTATCCTTCAATTGTAATAATCCCTTTTGTATAAAGATTAATTACAAAATTCAATACTTTTTACTCCTTCTTTATAATGAATACTTTTGATAAATCTTGATTATCTCGGATTGCAGCAATTAATTGATCATATTCATCATTTATTTCTTGTACCTTTTATGAAAATAATATTCTAAAGATTTCGATTCGCATTAATATACAAAATATAGGATTAACTATTCTTTTTTTCTTGATACTAAATTGTATACATCTCCTTTCAGATTTGCTTATCTCTTGATTTTGATCTGAAGGAATAAAAGGAATTATTAAAGATGATGAGTTCTTCAGAAATGACGGATTTTCTGTATTTGGGAGGGTCACCGGGAATGAATTTTCCATTGGGTATGGTTCTTCGTATATATCCTCGTAAAATAGTTTGACAATTATTGTACGAAATTCTATAGGACCATAAAGGAGATCGATTATACAGTTTTGATTCGTAATTGCAATCAATCTATAGGGTCCCGTCCATTCTTTCTTTTCTTTCTATATTTATACTAATGAATTTAAAGATAGTTTTAGTATTTTATATATATCTAGACCATTTCTAATATCAAATGAATCTTGTATCATACACTTTGCTTGAATTTCTTGAATCTCTTTTATTACCTATCGATATACCTATACTCGTTTTACAATCGATTGGGAAAATGGATCATACAAGATCATTCGGGGATATACTCTATATACAAAAAGAATTAGAATAAGGCCATTTGGTTTTGCAATATTATTCATTGTTTTAACTGTTATTTGTAAAATAACTTCTTTTTCGAAATTTTTGTCTTTTAATTCTTTCTTGAATATTTTGTATAATCATCATATAGATATATGAAATCTTTCGATTTTATCAATTGCATTGTAAGTTTCTATAGGGACTTCGCGAATATCGATTTGAAGAGCTTTCGCTTTTTATTGAAATTCGGTCGATATAAAATTTGTACCTATATTGTAAGATATATGATCTAATAGACCAAAGTATATATCGATCCAGTATTTCCGAATTGTATTCCAAATTGTCTTTATATTTATATTTCGTATAAATATAGCAATGTTATATATAATAGCTTCATCGATGATATAAAGAATAGGTTTTCCTTCAATATAGAATATATCCAGAATGATTAAATAATTGAATTCGATATCATCTTTTATTATGAATTTGAAACGTTCTGAAGATTTCATATAAAACTAATAATGTTTGTATACTTTATTGAGTTTCTCGATTGTCTAAAAATCAATATCCATATACTCTGCACGATTAAGTATATTGATGAGTTTTCGTATAAAGGGATACCCAAATCTTCGATATATTTATCGAAATTCAGTTTCTGTTAAATGATAATATATCACCGTCTCTTTTATTTGATCGAAAAGTATAAAAGAATATCCCTATTTTTGTACAATAGAAATAATCTTATCATTTTACCTTAATATATTTGATATATTATCGAATGTGATATATAAATAATTCATATCCTATATATATATAAGAAATAGAATATTTATTGATATAATAAAAAACATAATAATTCCAATTGGTATTTGGATAATAATATCTCCTTATAATTATATAATTCCTTTTCCGAATTTGATATTGTATTTATTACCTTTTGTATATAAGATGCCTTTCTCTTTTTCTAATATCTATATCTGAAATTCCTTTGTTATTGATACTTTTGATACATTTATATCTGGAATGATACCTTAAAATATATTTATTGAATATCGATCTTGAAATTGAAAAACTTTATTTGGGTTATTATTCTTTTCATACTTTTTGTATGATTAATTGAATTGATCATTTTATAGGTATATATGTATCAATGATTGTCTCTCTAATAATTCTGCAACATACGCTTCATTAATAGAATCTATTTCAATGAAATATATCTCGAATTAAATTATTTAATTGTTTGAAGATTCAATTTGGGAATATTCGAAAGTATCATCTTCTTCTAATATTTCGTCCTTTTCATATTGTAATTCGAATGTATTTTTATATTTCAAAAGATATTATTCGAATATTTCTTTATCCATTTTTTGTTCTACTATATATTAATTGAATTTCGTCTTCTGTTCCTTTTTCGTATAATTTATCGATCAGCATTTTGATTGCTTATATACGAAGCATTTCTGAATTAATATATATAATAGTATTTGAAAGTATTAAGATCTTTTTGATGAATTTGCTAATGAATATAAACGAAAGGGAATGAATCTGTCTTTTGATCGAGCTCTATATTGTCCTCGATTTCTGTATAAGCCTCGATCACCATATATACGATCCATCCAATATATTTCTATGCCTAATAGGTTATTAATCATCGAATCTGTAATATAAATATTCGTTGATCGCATTTTTTTAATTTGATCAATAGCATTTCGAAGATCAGTATAAAGGCCTTTGTATATTATAATGGGATATAATAAAACGAAATTATATTTAAGGATATTACGATAAACATTTATAACCTGATCTCTTAACATCAATTCTGATTGATATAAATCTACCAATCTATATTGTAATATACGAAATGTATCGAAAAGCTTTTCCAATTATTCCGAAAATGATTTGTCAGGGTGCTTTCATATAATTTGTGGAAATATTATATTATACTATTCAATGAGATATTTCTGATGTCTTTCTTTTATTTCAAAATGCATTTTTGTGAATATGATCATTTCTTCGAATTTCAATTTTCTATTGCTAATTTTATCGAAATAGAATGATAACATAAAACCTTGAAGTATTATCGAAAACGTTGTTTTGTATTCATTTAAGTGAATTTTGATTTTGCTACAAAGTTTGTAGAATATCTGCAGTTTCTTATTCAGAAAATTGTACTCCTTATTGTTATATTTGAATTCATTGTTATTATATACTTTCATAAGATCTGAGAGAAGATTTCGTCTGTATACTGTATAAAATGTATTCTGCCTTATTGTATAATCTAGCATTGTAGAATTAAAAGGGAATTGGCTTTGATTTCGTTACTATTATTCATCTTATCATATTTACTTAGAAAACTCTGGTATAAATGAAGCTTGAATTTTGATCGATTTCTTCAATATAATGATTTTATATATATCCGTATATTCTTCTTTTAATCGATCTATTTCTTCTTAAACTTCTTTCGTATATTTGTTTGATTTATCTTTCGAAATGAATTCAACAAATACTTTTGCATAGCTATTGTTTCCTTTTGTTTATCGGACCTAAAAGTCATATAGAATGAATTGAATTTATACGAATTTGAAAGCTTCGCAATATGCGATTTTGAATATAATATCTGTTTAGCCTTTATATTACTCTTAAAATTCTTCCTATAACCTTTACCCTTTATATCTTCTGAATTACGAATTGATAAACTATATAATTATATCAGCATTCATTTGAGATTCAATAAATTCTGAATTTGGATTCAATTATTTCCCCCAAAATTCAGTATCCATTTTATACAGAAATGATTCAGGGATTGAAAAAACTATATTGAATATTATAATTCGATGTCATATCATATCGAATAGATTTGTCGTATAATATATACAAGAACATAATGAATACAAATAGAATCAATATAAAATCAAACTATCCTGAAAAAATCAACTATAATCAGAGATCCCTTTTTAACATATATTTCGAAGAAAATAATATAGAGAACATAATATTCTAATTCTTCTACACAAATCGTACATAAACTTAGTTTAATACAATCTTGTTCATCTTTTCAAAAGATATCTCTTCTTATTAAATTTGACCTTATCATTCTATAATTGAATCTTATCAATCATTAATCAATATTGAATAGACTTCATAAAAGGATATATATATAAAACATATATAAAATAAAAATGATTCTATTATTCTGTCTAACCCTTTTGTATAACGGGATTCTACTAATCTATATAGACACTACCATCCCACTTACGATATGGGGGAAACACATGATGGTGTCACGTGTTTCGTCAGTCATGTGTTCCAACATATTTGGATTTTAGGTATTTGGTATAAAATCGGTATGGATGTTACGAAAATGTTTAATGACTATGGATTCAAATGCTTTGTTATTCTATGAGAAAATTTGAATAATTGGATGGAAATTAAAGCTTTATAGAATGTTATTTTGGAAGCGGTTATTAAATTCCTTTATGAAGTAATTTATTATTATGATCTTTTTGAAGAAATCATTATAAATAAAGGGTCTGAGAATAAAAACGTTATATTTGTTTATTACAAAAAATATAGAATCGATAAAATCAAGATATTAGTTTATTATCTATAAATCAATAGAATAATAAAAAAAGATTATTATTCTATTACGGAAGTATTTTCCTATTTATTATAAGGAGGGTGTAGATGATCTGAATGATTGAAAATTGTATTATTCATTGATTGTATTTCAATTTACAAATCAACAAACAAAATATTATTTGAATTGATTTACGAATGGAAGGCTATATTGCCTTTTGAAACTATTTATACGATTTGAAGAATCCTTGATTGGGAAAATGTACGAATTCGGGAAGATTTATTGATCATTAGAATATGATAATTAAAAATACTAAATAAGGATATTGAGGAAATTATCCTTTGTAAATGGTGTTATAAAAAAAATGGTAAACTTCGATATGATTTCGATCGCAAAACATTAGATAAGAATATTTGAATTGGAGATATAGTTCTATATTATGATTTTTGGTTAAGAATCGATATATCTTATAATATAAGGTTTGCTTTTAAATGGTATAGACTTTATAAAGTGATAAAAAAGTTGGAGGGTTTTTCTATATATATCTTTAAAGAAATGAATGGTATTCTGTTTGATGGAATTTATATAGGTATTTGTCTTAAGAAATATATTTTGTATTTAAATTTCTTTATAAATAACAATTCTAAAGATTTGTATAAATGAATAGATCAAAAAAACCGAGTTTTTAGGTATCTATAATTGTCCAAATAAAAGATAACAAATAATCAAGGATTATTCTTTGTTCAATTACAAAATGATATAGAATTAAAAGGAAGAGAGCAAATATAATAAGCCGAAAAGAAGTTATTATTATAAGCTTTTATTTGCCAATTAAGAAGTTCGACAAAAAAAGCCTTATAATCCTTGGAAGGGGAAAAATATTTGAAATCTTTTTGAAAAACTTGTTATATCATCGATCTCGCCTTTGAATAATTTATGAATAATTCCTGAATAGTATTTGAATAATTCAATATTTTTTTTTAAATCTAATCTTTTTAACAATTTGATTTAAAGTTATCAATTTTTTGTTTACATTTATTTTATTATTTATACAAGCTTTTATTTAAGTTTTGATATAATATCTAAAGAAGAATTTAATCAGATTATAGTTTCTCATTCTATTGATAATAATATCTCTTTTTTTATTCGATATAAAAATCATTCTTTCAATAACAAAATCGAAGTATTTGTATTTATTAAAACTTTTAAAGTTAAGAAGAAATATAATATTCTTGAATAATAGCTCAATTACTCTATAAATATTGTTGATTTTGTTGAAAACTTTGTGAATAAAATAAGAGATCGGATTGAAGATCAGAAGCTTTATAAAATAATTGGTCTTTTCAAAATCGGTTATTTTGTTAAGAATAATAATACAATTCAATTTGTTGAATAATATTATAATAGAATTAAAGAAGATCTTAAAAATCTCGAAAGAATTTGGATAATCGCTTAAAGAAAAGTTTTCGCTTATTTCTAATTGGAAGATATAAGTTTAAATGGTATTTCAACAAAAACGGATATAGTTTATTATGTTTCTTGCTTCAACTTTCAAATCTTTGTGAAGTTTCTGAATGGGTATATAGTTGAATACCTTGTATAAAAGAAAGGCAAAGAAGCCAAAAAGTATAGTTTTATAGATTTTTATATTATATATAGATTTATTATAAAAATTGATACAAAAAACAAAAAAGATTAAATACCTTTTTTTTACGATTTTATACAGAATCCTATTCTCAGAATCTATAGGCTTACTTTCGATAACCTTGGATTTCTGAGAGAATATTATGAAAACGAAAACCTCTTTGAATTTCAACAAAGAGATAAGCCTATCTATAAAATGATTGTTGTAGAAATTGCTTTGATATCCCTTAATAATGATAATGATAAAGAGAAACCCAATAACCGATTTCCCTACATCATGCACGACCCCACATCTTGCACGCCCCTCATATTCCTATTACGATCATTTTAAAATTCGATATTAATTATAAATTATAAGATATAAAGCTATAATTCTTTTTGAGCAATAAAGAGATATAGTATTATCCTATAGAATTAAAAAACCTTTATATTTTCAATTTCGATGAAACCTTGATACATTGCCCAGCCTTTGAACGTAATACCCCCCCCTTTCCTTCCATTACTGATTTATCAATTTTTATAATATCATAATCCTTTATAACTTCTTGGGATATTAGATTTATAATAAGAAAACGTTTTTGAATCATTTGTACTTTTTTAATAAAAGATATTAATGATTTTCGAGCTTTTTTCACCCCCTTTTTGGTATCATATACAATTTGATGATCGATCTTTTTTTATACTATTCTTTCTTTAATCGTTTTATTCTTCCATTTCTTTTCAATTTTCTTTTTGGCTTTCTTTTGCTTCTTAGTTTCCTTTTTCTGTTCAATAGTTAATACTTTCATCGATTGATAGATTCTAGTTTTTTCGATTTGTAAAGGGGAATATAAAAAAGTACCTCTGCCCTTCTCCTTTATTAGATTTAAATATTTAGAACGGGTTCTTTTCTTTCTTTCGATTTTCAAAACTTCTTTTAAACTTTTTGCTTTATACAATTGGATATTAGTATTAGTTGTATATATAAATATAGCTTTAAAAAGCTTCTGAATGATATCGGGATCCTATTTGAAACGAAACTCTAATTTGAGGTGATGAAGAGTTTTAATTATATATGATATCTTTATTTTATTCTTTATAAATTGTATCGATATAAATAGTATAGGGGTTTACTTTGGTTTGATATTACGAATAGTAATGTTCTTATTTATAGGATAAATACTGATTTTTTCGAAAGATTTCAGGATATTATAAGTAATAACAGATTGAGCCCAAACAACCTTAAATATCATCCAAAAATTATATTTCGATATTCTAATGATACCTTCGCTTTTGTATATTAGATTATTGAATTCTATACCATAATTCGTCGAAAGGGGAAGGAAATAGCCTATATCAAGAAATTGGAATCGATATATAAAGTAAGGGAAAAGAATCAATAAAATGATCTTCAATTCGTTATATTTCGATATAAATTCTATATTTATATAACTAGAATGATTATCTACAATCAATAAACAATATCCTTTCCTTGCTTTTAAATGAGTATAATATTGAAAGATTTTATTAAACTAGATAAAATCGAATACATTCGACAACCATCCATTATTTGAAGCTCCGAAATAAACTTGATTCTTTATTTCTATTTCATCAACCTATATATCCTGTAGATCTCCAGATTTCCCTTTATAAATTAGAGTAGATGGAATAGCTGTATCATTGGTATATATATATACTAAAAGAATGATAAACTCTTTCGATTCATTCTGTTTAGCTTTCGTAGTTTTATTACAATTATATATATTAGTATTTATTATCCTTTTTATAATCCTCCCTAAATCAATTATAAAGCTTTTTTCATCCTAATTGTATATATTCTTGAATAATATATTATATTTTGTGGTTACTTTTATCAATTAAATGAAAAAAAGAGAGGTATTAGTATAACTCTTTTAAATAATAAAATTCAATAATAATACAAAATAATTCAAATCAAATTATAAAAATACTCAAATATAGCAATATTATTAGTTTTTATATACAAATTATCAATATATCGGAGATACCGACTTTGAAGATGTGTTTTATATTTTTTCATGAAATTTGCTATTCAATTCTTTTCTAAAAAATAGTCTATAATCTTTTTCACAAGGTTTTTGATTATGTAATTTGTAGAGGGTATAGATTTTTGTATCAATTTGTTAATTTGATCGATTAAAGTTTTTTCTTATTTTTTTGAAAGAGATTAGTAAGTTTCAATATATACGATACTGCAGGAGGTGGTTTTGCTTTTATGGTGTTGAAAGAATATTGAACAATTGATTTTGAAGAAATTTGCTATTTGAGTATATTTAGGATACTCTTCTCTTTTAATTTGAACTAATACAAGCTTTATACAGACCTTTGAAAGTATATCGTCGCTATATCCGTCTATAATGATTGATATTTTATAAAATTAAAAATACGTGCAAGATGTGGGGTCGTGCACGATGTAGGGAAATCGGTTACTGAGGAACAATTGAAAGTAGTTGTCATACTAGATATTCCTTGTATACGCCGATTTCTTCATTCCCAAGCAATTATATTAATTTCGGAGTTTACGATTATAAATATCAATAAATGGGAAAAGCAAGGTTATTATTTTGATCTTTCGAAAAAAGTCCCTTTTCATTCATCTATTCTGAACAGATTTATATTTTATTGTTATACGATTGATTACAATGCCTAGTTTGTTTCAAACGATAATAATTCAATCTCCAATAATTTTAAGATGGTCTTAAATTCTTTACAAAAGCTGAAAAGCTATTCTTGCGATTTAGATTATTAGCTTAAAAAGGGACAATACTCTTTAATGGATAATAGATATATTGCCAACCAAATAAAATGGAAAATTGTTATATTGCTAAAAAAGCAAATTATTGCGAATAATTTATATATATATTATTTATATACCCTAACAAAGCTTCTCGATTTAAAGTCGAAGTATATTTCGGCTAAAGAATTATAAAACAGATTAATAACTATTATCAGAAACTGAAAGCATATTGACAAAATAAGATTAATAAAGGCTTTTTATCCTTGATTCCATCCATATCAATCTTTAACTCTAGAACAATCAAAATAAACCTTCGGCCCTAATCAATCCGATTTGGTAAAGAACTTTTATTCCCTTAATTCTAATAAAGCTTTTAAAGATAATCTTTTTTTACTAAAACCATCAAATAAAGAATCCTTTGAGAATCAATTTACTCTATATATCCCTTTGTTTCAGTATATCTCCGAACAAAAAGATAAATTCGATTTACAAAATATTTGCGAAAATATTCTTATTACCTACGAATAGCATTTCCATAGAATCTTTAAAAGAGATCCATTCCCGAATTGTTATTTTTCGATCATTCAACTCTTTTTAAGATACAATCCTATATTATAATATATCATTATCTATACTCGAACAGATAAGGAGTTCTGTTTTATACTAATACCCTTATTTGTATTATATTTTCTTGATTGTAATAAGAAATTTAACTTTTGTTATTCTTTCTTTAATCTTTTCTATCTAACTTTCAAAAATAAACGAAAAGAAGTTTTAAAAAGAATGATTATTACAACCGATCTCTCTAAATCAAAGGAATCAATTAAAAATTCCTATAAAGAGTATCAAATTCTTATTTTTTATAAACTAGATAATAATGATAATTTAATTCGGGAATTTCTAAAGAAACATTTTTTCATTTATCAATTATAGTATAATTTTGATTAAGTAATAAGGAGGGAAGTTTTTCAGAAGGCCAAGCGAGAGAATCAATTTCGTTGGAAGATCCTGACTAAACCCGAATCCCGAGCAATTGTAATTCGACCAGATGTTATTTTACAATATACCAGTTTTCCTGGATTTTGTGGATCGATTTTGATACTGATCTTTTATCTAATTATAATTTCAAATGAAAAGAATATAAAGGATAATAATTCTTACGAAAACCTTTGGAGATCTCTTCAAAATCAGATTATCCTTTTTGAATTAAATAAACTTAATAAAGAAAATCTTTATATTCTTTGATTCTTTTTTTTTAATATCAATTTTGTTTTACAAAATCATCTTTTTATAATTCTTTTGGGATATTTATTTTGGGATTCTAATATTGTCAAGGAAATAGTAAATAGATTGTTCGAAGCCAATAATAATAAAAGAATTTTTAATAATCTTTTATGATAATTAATAAATAATTAGATTAATAATTGATGAGAATAAATAGATCATTATTAAATCAAAATATATTGATATTCAAAATATATAATTATATTAAAAATATTCAAAAAGGAACTTTTATATAATTTATTTATTGATTATCAATATAATTATTGATAAATTTATCAAAAAATTTATAAAACAAAATTCAAATATTTCTGATATCTTTTTAATTTATAAGATATAAATAATAGGATTATAAAATTTGAATAATGAGAATCAAGATTATGAAATTTGAATAACAATCATTTGAAATTTGAAATTTATAATTTTTTCTTTTGATATAAATAAAATAAATTCTATTTAGTATTTCAAATCATTATATTTTTTTTATGATATGTTGTAATTTTTATATTTTATATTTATCAAAAAACAAAAAATAATTAAAATCGATCTCTTTTTGAAAGTTTTTTTTTTTCGAAAAAAAATAAATTTCTTTCTAAATTCGATAATTTAAAATTCAAATAAAAAAGCTTTAAGATTATTTATAATAATTATTAAACAAAGAATAATTAGAGTAATTAAAGTTATTAATGTTATTAATATTATAGAAATTATAGGAATTATAAAATTATTCCTTCTTTCTTTTTTCTTTAATTATATTATTCATTCCTTTTTCTTTTTTTTTTATTACTTTTTCTCTTTTATTCTTATTATTATTCTCCAAAATTATAATATATTTCTTTTTTTCAGTTTTTTAGGAATTCTAATAAATAATATAATAAAGAAAAAAAGAATCATAATATAAAAACAAAAAAACAATTTCTTTTTTTTCTTTAATCTCTAATATCATTTTTGTCACAATCTTATATTTTTGTTTGGATCATATAATAAATAATCAATATATTATAAAAATAGAAAATAATTAAAGTTTATCTTCGAATTTTGTTAATGAAAAATAATATAATAATTTGTTAAAGAATAAAGAAAAATCGATAAAGGAATATACAAATGAATATCATAATTCTAATATCGATGATTATTCGATTTAGAAGAATCAACAAAATATTTGTTATAAAAATTATATTTTTTAATAATCAATGATTTTATATATCAAATATATAGATAATTATTTCTTTTTCTATAATTTCTTTTATTCTTTGTTTTAATTAAAAAACTAATAATCTTTAATGATATTTTTTCTTTCTTTTTTTCATTTAATTCATTATCCGAAATTCTGATGTTGATAAATCAAACGGATTATTATTGTCATCAAATAAAGAAATCATTTTTTTTATCGAACGATTTTTGCTTTGATAATTGTAAATACAGAATTAATAAAATCTCTTGAATTATATAATAAAGTTTAAAAATAAAAATCTATTTCCAAATTACTATTTGGATTTATAATAGATAATTAATTATATATAAAATTATAAATGGGATTATAATTACAATAAATAATAATTCTTTTTATAAAAAAGAGTAATATCTAAAATAATTAATAATATATTATTTTAGATATTGAATTAATCAAATTATATTTTTAAAGATTGATATTTTAATTCATTATTCAAATTAGATCGATTAATTTTTCCAAAAAATATTAAAATACTTTTTTATATTTAATTCTTTCAAGATTTTATTTTCAATTATTGTTTATTTAATATGATTGAGATTCGTCTATTTAATTTATTTACTTTCTGAAATTTTAAATATAATAATAATCAATAAGAATTTGATTAAAATAAAAAACAAAAATACAAAGAAATTATTTATATATTCTTTAAAATATTTATTTATTCGATTTTGTTATTGTATTCAATATATTATAATTTAGCAATTATATATATTTTCAATTATTATATTGTAGAATCGATTATTCTTTTATATTTTTTTAATGAAAAACTTTCTTTTTATTATTTAGAATTATAATTTCGAAAAATATTATAAATAATAATTCAAAATCAAAAGATATTTATAATTTTTATATAATCAAATTCTTTTTCATTTTAAAATTATTGAAATTATTTCAGATTTATATATTATATTATTTTTTATTAATATTTATTTATATTTAGTATATATAATCTTTTATAAATCGTTAGAATTATTTTTTTTATATTTTTTTATTTATTATAGATCGTTTTTCGATTTGAAAAATGTATTATAGAAAATCTTGTAATTCTTTATATTTTATAAAATATTAAAAATAGTATATTTTCCAAATTAAAGGATTTTCTAAATCTTATTAATCTATTTGATTAATAGATGATCCAAATATATTAATAAATAAGAATTTAGTGTAATTAAGATATTTATCAATTAAATAACTATTTATTTGTTTTATATATATAATCTTCGATCTAAATAATCAAGGGTAAATCATTCAATTCTATTAATTCGATCAATCATATATATCATTTATTCCCTCCCCGATTCCTGAAAGTGCTCTGTAATCATACTATCCCGTAATAATAAATATAATTTTTTTTTTCGAATGTCGAATTCGGTATTTATAGTTGTTTTTTGTTTTTCTTTCGAATTTCGATAAATAAGATTTTTTTAACATAATAAATAAGAGATATAATATTTTTTTTTTCAAAATCAATATTTTTGTTGATGATTTTGTAGATTTAATAAATAATAAAAAAAAACTTATAATTTGCTTTTTTTTTGAAATTTGAAATATAAAATCTATTATTTTTGAAATTCTAAATGATAACAAATTGTTAATATATTATTTATTGCTTTTTCATTCAAAAAATATAAATATAATTTATTATATTAATTTTCTATTTTTGTTCGAATTAAAGATACAAAAGTATTTATAATATTTTTAATATTGATTTTTATATAATAGTTTCAATAGAATTATATTTAATTTAATATTATTTATTAATAATTAAATAAATTAATTATTGATAAAGTATTAATTTTTTGTAATTAGTTTTTATTAATGATTTTTTGGAAAAAATATATTAATATTTTATGAAGGTTTTATTTTTAATTAGAAAATAAAAGATTTATAGTTTTTATTGTTATGTTTTTCAATTTATAATGCTTTTAATAATTTCAATATTTTAATATTTAATAATTTTAATATCTTTGATTCCTTTCGAAAAGATATCAAAGACTTTTTATCTGTTTTTTGATATTTTTATAAAATAATTCTTATAACTTAAATATTTGTTTTCGAATAAAATAAGATTCGATTTGAATATTGTATTTATATCTTTCGAATAAATCTTTTTAATTTCTTTTTTGTTGTTTTTTTGTTTTTTTTGATTTCTTAATTCGAGGGGTTTTGATTATATTTTCGAAGGATTTTGGAAGATATATTTCGAAGGTTTTTTTTTTCGAAAAATAAGATTACTCCTAATTCTAACCGATGAGTTGCTCTTGTAGATCGAATAAAAAGAAATGCATTCGTATTTGTAACATTTATTTATATAATATTCTATTAATCGTATATATATTATATTAAAAATCTTTTAATATATAATAATAAAAGATTTCTTTTTTATTCATAAGTTCTTTATTTATTAAAAATGATAAACTTTGAAAATAAATACTTTGTATATCTTGATAATTATTAATGATTCGTCGATTTTCGAGATTAATAATTATTTATAAATTAATTATTTGTAAAATATATTTCTTATTGCTTATATTGTTCCAGTTCTGCTTTTATTATAGCTTTGATTTCATTATTAAGATTTAATAATATAATTCTTTCTGTTTTAAACTTATTTATTATTTCTTAATAATAACTAACTTTAATATCGATATTGAATTCCAGATCGAACTAAGAATTATAATTCGAATCTTAATCAGAATCAAAACCTGATTTATCAATAGTAGTAGAAGATAATTTTCGCTGTCGATTTATTTTCTTTTTCCTTTTAATTCATAATTTATATATTTATAATTTATTATAAATACGAATGCATTTCGTAGATTAACCGAAAGCGGGCCGATATCGAAGGAGTTTTCATACTAGATTGAAGAGTTTTCATTTATATATAATATAATTTCTTTAATAATATTAAAAAAAGTAATGAAAAGTCTTCTTATTCTAAGTCAAACCTATTATTATTCGGATACTAATCAATTCTTTATTATGATTCTTATATAATTGTTCTTTTTCGTTTTATAAAATTGAGATAAATGATTTATATTTATCATAATAAAGGATTTGATATTGAGTATATCGTTAAGAAAGAGATAGACTATATTATAATCTATAATAGTGTAATAGCTTTATAATAAGATATTAATAGATTGTAATAATAAAAGAGATTAAAGAATAAGATAAATCTTTTATTTATAATGTTTAGAAAATCATTAGAAATCAAATAAATCAATAACATCAAATACAATCTCATTATAAAAGAGTAATGATTTTTAGATTATAGTAATATAAATTTAATAATATATAAAAACTAAAACTAAAACAATTTCAGAATGAAGTTTATAAAATGAGAAGTTTGTAAATGAAAAGAGCAAAGTTTGAAGAATTGAAGAATGAGATAGGGAAATGAAAAAGATCATGAAGAAGATGATCACAGAGAAGATAATATAGAGGAATGACTGGATTAAATACCCTTTGATTACAAATTTGATGTAACTGTGGTTCACATTTCATTGTGAACCATCTGTGGGGATACATTCAGTTTTCGCGGGGGGGGAAGAGTGTACCTAAGAAGGAGAGACAGAGTGGATGGGAGGAGGTTTGGTGTGGAGTTTGGAGTTTGGAGTTTGGAGTTTGGAGTTTGGAGTATAGAGTTTGAGAATTGAGAATTGAACAAAAATATCATCATACAACATCTATAAAGCAGCAAAAGCCTAAGCTCGTTAAATATCTAGTAATTTGAAGATAAATGATTAAACGAATAAAATAACTGTATAAAACAACAGAAAGAAGACACTGAAAACAGAATGCAAATCACCAACATCCAGTTACTTGTAGTTATGGGATATTCCTCTTGGGATATTGATCTGACCGAAGAATGCAAGATAGATACATATCTTAACGAAAAATGATGTTATATCTACTCCGCTGTGATGATGGGCAGATGCATCTTGCGAAGAAAAAGATGAAGATGATCAACCTCACGGTTCTGACTCTCATCGCCATCAATATCGAGTAGCTCAGCACACGCTCGCCCACACCTTCTGCTTAATGGCTCCCCTCTATGACGATTCTAATTGTGGATGTTAAAATGTTGGAATATACCGTTCCATCCTTGTACTATAGGATTGAGCAAAAAGAGCAATGGCGCTTTTAAGGAGACAAGTTGTTTGATATTTTTACCCGTGACCAATTATCTATTTCACCTAATTCGGCGGGCTTCGTCGCTGCTTTATGCAGCCTCAACACGCGCTGACCCTTTCAAGAATTGAAGAAGAGAGCTCAAAATGACCGCCAGTACACCCAGCCAGTTGGCTGTGTTGGATTTATTTACACCATGGCTCTCCCATAATTTTCTTCATCAACATCTAGTTCTACTCGCCTCAACCAACACACTTCGCAATATTACATTCTCATTCAACATTTTCTCAACATACCTTCTAAAAGGACTGTTTTAGCTGCTGGTAATCAATAGTTCTGTAAGATTTATCATTCGCCAATTACCAAACTGCGGGGAAATAGACTTTGTTGGGTTTGGGGATAGAAGTACGCTCCAGGACTCTAAAATCATCAGTTCGCCACAAAAAGAAGTGATAGGTAGTTAGTAAGCTGCGAATATATCTTCAATAAAGAATAAAGCTAGTGCCTTGAAATCAAATAATGAAAGCAGATAAGCAAATAATGAGTTGAGGTATTTGTTCTTTTGCATGCATAACTATGCAATATATATGCACGCATTGCCAGGATCAACAACTTGTATGCATGCAATATATATACACGCATTGCCAGGATCAACAACTTGTATGAGATGTGATACTTGTGACTTTAGGAAAACTACTTTTGGTGTTATCCTTTTCAATATATGGAATCAGATATCTTATAATTCTTATCAAATTGAAATATTTTATTATCAGATATATTCGGTTTTACGATATTTATAAGAATAATACTAAAGACTTTCTAATAACGATTATTGTATAATATCTAATAAATCAATTACTTTAGATATAAATCACCTTTAATATATATTATTTTTTTATATCAAAAATCATAAAATCAATATTTTTAATTTTCTTATTTATAGATATAACTTGAATATAGATTTATTACTTATATAATAATGAATCCTAAAAATTTTAGATTTTTCATAATATTTTTCATCGAGATATTTAAGATTGAATTTTCGAATTTTAATTTATATACGATTTATATACAAATTAAAAAAAATAAAAATCTTGAATAATTTTTCAATAAAAATAATTAAAAATAAATTATTAACTTTTTTAAAATTCTTGAATCGAATTCTATAAAATAAATTGAATTTTAGAATTTTAGAATTTATAAATAAGATTTTATTTATATTTTTAGATTTTACCAAAATTAAAAGTTATAACATTTTTAATAAAAGATTTTTCATAAATTATAAATTTATATTACAAGATTTTTTAGATTTCTAAATCTTTAAATACCTTATAAATATTTATAATTTATTTTTCATTATTTTTATTGAAAAGTTATTCAAAATTTTAATATTTTTGAATTGATATATAAAATTATATATAAATTGAAATCGAAATTTCAATCTCGAAAATTTCAACGAAAACAAAATTTAAAATTATGAAATTTTAAGAATCGATTGATATCTATGTAAAGAATTTATGTTTCAAATTTCAATCAATTATATCGATTTTTTGTAAACTTATTAATAGATGAAAATCGTGATTTTTGGTATAAAAGGGTGGCCTATATCAGGAGTGGCCCATATCTAGCTTATATAGAAATGTATGGATGGTATTGGAAGTGTATTATTGGGTAAATAGGCCATGCTGCTTATTGTTCCATCCACCATTCCAGCATTCGGGATCTGAAATGCTTTGAAATGCTTTGAAATCAAGATAGCATAGACAAACAGACAAAAAAAAACATCTTCAGGTGGTGTTTGCTTTATTGCGGATGCGCAGGTAACTCGGCTGTACGGAGCAGACCTAGAGTACGTAGAAGTGCCTATGATGGCGTGGTTGCATATTACCGGATCAAGAATAATTGTTCTTCCTATGTGTATCGTATCAGCCCAAGGCTATGTAGCATCCGTAGATTCTATTGTCGTAGGATC
Source organism: Stromatinia cepivora (assembly GCA_014898415.1). Classification (NCBI taxonomy): domain Eukaryota; kingdom Fungi; phylum Ascomycota; class Leotiomycetes; order Helotiales; family Sclerotiniaceae; genus Stromatinia; species Stromatinia cepivora. The sequence continues at coordinate 1,263,033 of RCTD01000011.1, read as the reverse complement.
AAAAATACAGGTTGAATAGTGTATATGCAAATATATGCAAACATCAATAAATCACTGCCCTGACAAAATTATCACAAGTAGGGATCACATATGCTGGAAAGTAGACTTGAGTATGGTGTGACTCTTTTGCTGCAGATATTAGATATAATAGGATGTTACATTGCAGATGGCCATACATAATGATTGCTTTGCCTTTTGGCTGCTGATTAGGCCTTGATATACATGATGTATATGATAGCCATGAGCCTTTATGGGCTATAAATAATGGAAATTTGATATCCGAGAAAATCTGTCATTATGATTAGCATACCATAATACAGATTTAACTGGTCTCGTGTTTCCTTATAATTTTGGCGCTTTGGTTTTAAATCTAGAAATATTTATCAAGAATGATAATGGCAATAATAATATTATAAGATGATCATAGTAGTGATGATAGGATAAATGAAAGCTTACCTTAGTTGGAAATGAGCGGTAGACGAAACGATTTGATATATCTAAAATTATCATTCCTTAAATGACTCCCCAACGAGTCCTTCTTCGCTATAGGAATTTGTGGCTCATAGTTTCACAAAGATGGCTTTTTAATGTAAGATAAAGTTCAGCTTTCATCGCCTGACTTACGCTGCAGAGCTAGCTGCGGACCAAAGCATTTAAGGCTTGCAAGTCAAGTTGTTATGGCCCGTAGCGATTGAGTGGTTGAGGGTGCAAATGCATGTTTCCGTTCTGGGGGCAACAATTTGCATTGATAAGGAAGAAAATGCCTTCTATTGGAAGAGAATAAATTAAGGGAGAGACTCCCTCACCACATGCGTCTATGAAATCGTGATATGTCTCGACTATGTTTGGCTGGGTTCAATGCTGTGCGACCTTGTTGATGGCGAATTTAGCCGATGGTTTATTGTGCTGAGCCTCTACTAAAGTGTATTTCTATATCTAGACGGCTTCCCCGCAGAGTCTTTCCAAACTTACTAAACAAATTCAGAACCTTCCCTATACCTATAGCTCCCACCCGATTCAATAGAAATGGCGACCTTGACAGCATTACCTTACTCCTACCAGCACTATGATAGCCTCCCAGACATCATGGATGCTGCTACGGCCCTCACCTCCTCCGGTGCCCTTGATAACCTTGTGTCCTCCATTGGCAGTATCTTCATCAAACATGGCGTTGAGAATTTGTTTGGGCTCATTCTCCTCCATAGGCATTTTGATATGGAACCCACTGAGATTTTGGTCGAATTTGGCAATGTTTCTGTCCCATGGAACACTAAATACAACAGGACGGAGATTAATCACCTCAAACCAATCTCCTGGCGCTTTCTTCCCGGAGGTATTGTACCATATGAATTTACGAACAACAAAGCTACGCTGCTGCCAGAGAACCAGGACTACGATGGCTTTGTGCAGGAACTCGGGAGTTTACTTCGAGAAATGCACTTGGATCAGCTTCTAGGTCTGTGCCAGATGGAAGGATCCGGCGTACAGGGCCCTGCTACAATGGAGTTTACATCTGGTCGCGCCAACGTGACTGTACCCGATGTGATGTGGGCTCTAGACAACGAGTGCGCAGCAGTTGAGGCATCCTGGCAGTTTGGGACTCGAGGTAAAGCCGACTATATCCATTGTTGCTACGATACTCACTTTCTTACAGGAGGGATTGATCTTTCGGGGCTAGTTGTATTCAAAAAGTGCAAGAACAAATGCGAATACAAAGCAAACACTGGGACACATACCAAGCGACACTTGACAACAAAAAAGTGATGTTAATGCCTCAGGGAATTTCGTGGTCAAGGAAATAAGGGTTTCTTGATTTGGGTGCGAAGTTTTTAAGCGCTGCTTTTGTGATTTGACAGGAGGGTTCGGAGTCATAACTTCCCCTCACTCTCACTCTCATAAACAATACACAATGTATATTATATTTTCTATCTCTAATCTCAAATTACTCACTCGTTTTATAGCTATTCTTTGAGGTACCAAAAGGACTGTTAATAATTCCTTGTACGAGAATTTCTACCATTTTAACGCTTGCACACTCGCTGTGACGACTTATTGTAGATGGAGTTCAAGTAATCCTTAGAATCTACGATTGTAAGTTTTAAGGGAGTTTGATTGTGACTATATATCCACGAATATAAGAGTTTAGATCCAAAGAGCAATTATCTAATCTTGTATATATTATCTTCCACTTCAGGAAGTTTCCTACATAAGAAACATCCCAAGTCCTGCATGGCGTCGGCATCGTTGCGTATATAGCCGATGGCCAGGGATTTATATAATTCTAAAACCCTTTTTGATATCAATATAATAAAACCCTGGCTCAAGTAGTGCGTGGCATCGTATCACTCCTCCCCCCCTCTCGAAAAAGCGCGCCCTCGCGCTTTCATTTATCACGTCGTTGCTGGAGGCATTATTGTAATCATCATCACCAGCGTCATAACGATCAAGCCAGTCCTGTAGACGTGCAGGAGGACCAGGTGTAACAAAGTGCGTTGAATGCTATTCTTTATTTCTTAGAATTTAAAGCTAAAGAGAGAGAAAGAAGGATTTAGATTACAGGAGAGAGAATAACTTAGAATGAAACAAGCGGAGTGAGGGTGAAAGGGAGTTTGGTTGACTCCGGTATTTGGGGGGATCAAGTTCGGATCTACGGTATGGATTTAAATCTCACTTCATTGGTTAAATTTGGTTCCCGGAACTTTTTGATTGAGTTTTAAATTCTACTTGGTGGTTATAGATATATTCTACTTGCAATGGCTCCAGAATAGTTCTTCCTTTAAATGAAATTGATTTATAACCAAATCTGGACGATTCTGAGCCTAATTACGTTCAGGTCCATTTCTCATCGTGAAAATGAGCTATGGGCAACGGATTTACGACATGTATTTGCTGTAAAACATCATATCGCCGAAACACGATGTTATTGCGAAGTAACCAATCGTGGCACCAATTTACGCCATTATGACTATTACTTTCCAGGTAAGCACTAATAACACCAGAATACAATGCAATGGCACGAGTAGGCTGCGCAACAGGTACCCGCGGGGCAGATAATAATTTTAACGGATTATCTTTTGGATATCTGTTTACGAATTGGATTATTTATATATATAAATAAATTATCTATAGATTATTTGCGAATTATTTGTGAATTATTTATTTATCTATAAATTATTTATCTATTTATAGATTGATGGATTATTTATAAATAATCTATAGATTATTTGTGGATTATTTGCAAATAATCTGTAAATAATCTATTAGATTTTATAAATAATTATATATTTTTATTTGTTTATTAAATTGAATTGATATAATATTTATATATTATATATTTATATATTATTGTTTTATTTATTTAGACTATAAATAGTTTAGTATATATTTGTATAATCTTTATATTAGTAATATATTCTTTTATTGAATAATTATTTGTTTTATATATATAATATATAAATTTGTTATTTTTGATAATAATTAATATAAAAATTAATATAAAAATGAAAAACAAATAAATTCATTTTCAAATTCTATTATCAAAATTGTTTTAATGAATTCTTATAAAACTTCTAAAACTGATTTTTGAATATAGAAATCATTACTTTTAATATATAATATCTTTTTTTTTAATTGATTGGATAGTAATTTCGGTATTAAAAGATTTATAGTTTATTGATATCAATGAATTTCTTATAATACAATAATTGATATTTATTAATTAGAAGTTATATTAAAATGTATATTAATCAAAAATATATTATTAGATTTTCAATGATATTTTTTTGCCTTTTTATTTTTTGTTTGAATTGTTTTAGATTGTTTTATAATAGAAATTTTGAATATAGTGTTATAAAGTATATTTCGAGTTGATATAAAATTTATATTGTTTGATTGTATTAAATATAGTATAATATAAGGTTTATAGTAAGGGTAGAAATGAGATTAAATTAAAATATAGATATATAATTCCAAAATTAGAAAAAATAATGTTTTAGCATAGATTCAATTTTTGTATTAAAAATAAATAAGATTTTAGTATTATTTAATTCCATTTTTGGAAAAGTTTATTTTTAATTTTATATTAATTATTATATTATTAAAATATAAAGTAATATTTAAACTTTCAGATAATCCTTATATTGCAAAATCACAAAATCGTTTTGAAAATTGTAATGAATTTGAAGTTCAAATAGAAAAAGTTAAAGTAAATGATTAAATAGTTATTATATATTAAATGAATATTATTGGTTGATTAGAAGAGTAGATTTATATAATTGAAAATGGATAGATTCAAATAAAAGAATAAATAAAAGTTGAGGTTATGTATAAATAATATATTGATTCATTTTTGAAATAGAATAATTTTATATATTTATTAATTAAAATAGAAAAATAATTGGAGTTTATATAATGATTATTATATAAAGGTTAGAATATAAAAGAATAGAGGTTAATTTGTTTAATTTGATAATGAAAATTTTGTTTTTAAAGATTGTAAGAAAAGAATGAAGTTTTTCAAAAGTATTTGTAGAAAAAGGATAATGAAAGAAATAAAGAAAGGATTATTTCAATCAAGAAAAACAAAATAAAATAAGAAATGAAGTTTTTAAGTTTTAGTATTGAGATAATATTATTATATTTAATCTATTTGATATATTTATTCTTTTCTTTGTTTATTTTCTTTATTTAATTTTCTATTTTGTATAAATTCTTTATTGATATTTATATATAAATGATTCATAATTTCAAAAGATAATATTGATATTATTGTAAATTCAATATTGTATTGAGTTTCGTATATAATAAAAGATTTAAAAATGTGTAATGAAAAGTTTCGAAAGGAAATGTAATGAGTTAAATTTGTGGGTATAGAATATTTCTTTTTTTTGAGATTGTATATTGATCAAAAACAATAATAAATTTAACCAAATTTTTATATTAATTTTTATTATTCAAGAAATATTATAATGTTATTTTATTATATAAGTTCTTTATAATGAATAAGTAAATGATTTGATGTAATCTTTGTATTTCGATTAATAATAGATGTAAAGATAATAATTAGAATTGGATTTAATTATTTAATTTTGTAAAATGATATTCAGAGAAGTATAATTTTGAAAAGAATAGATTTTATAATCCTAAAAAAAATATTATAGAGTTATATCAAGAGATATTTGTATTGTTATTATTCTTAGAAGATTATATTCTTTGAGAATATCGATGTATTAATTTTTTATATAGTGAATTTCGAATAATAAATAATGTAGAGTTTTTCTTTAAATTTGATAATTAAATAGTTCAATAATATATTTGTTTTTGGGTATCTTTATAATTTTTTTATATCTGATTTTATTGATATTATATATTTGTTGATAATGATTATTTCTATTTCGGGTTTAATATATGATTTTAATATAATTGAAATTAAAAATGATTTTTCTTTATCAAAAATAGATAATTCATTTGAAGATTTTAGTATTTCTTTTATTATAATAAATTCTCATAATATTTATTATCTATTCGATTTAAATAGAAAACTAATGTTTTTATGATAATGGAAGTAATTATTGTAGTATAAATCGAAAATTATAATGGATTTAGATTTCTATAAAATGATTAAATAGAAAGAAATTAAAAAATCAAATATCTAAAATTCTTTTTAATAAAGGGTTAAAATCATCAATAAAGAATTTAATATTATTTGTTGAATTTGTAAAAGCTATTTTGTTTATTTAAGTCTTTGAAGAAAAAGGTCTGGTATAATTTTATTAATTAATTATTTAAAATTGAAGATCTATTAGAGAGTTTGGAACTTTATATAATAAAATCATATTATATTCGAGGTATGATATTGAAGATTAGTATAAAGATTAATATAAATATTAATATAAAATAGAAATGTGACACAACGGCCGAATAACTTGAGTATCTTTTAGAATTAAAAGCTATAGATCGAAAGGTAGAATTATATGATTATATATATATAGGCCGAAAGTTCATTTAGTTTATTCGGGGAATGCTGTATTCCGATTAGGGTTTGAATCGATTATATTGTATGTATATGTAATACTATTCCTTTTTATATGAAAGTTTGTTTTGAATGTTTTAAATGAATGATATAAAAGAATCCGAAAACAAGTATAATTATGAATCATTAGTTTTATTCGTTAATTCGATTAAATGTATAAATTCAGTGGTGTTTGTTGTTTTCTTTATTCGATTAGAAAAAGTATATTTATCGATTATGTTTTTCAAATGTGTTAAAGCTTTTAATTCCTTTTTTATTCTTTTTTTATTTTATTCTGAATCTGTATTATTATTGTTCAAAGTAGTTAGTGTAGGATGATTAGTTGGGTTTAATGAATTATATGTTTTATTATGTGGATTTAAGTGGTAAGTATGAATTTAATGGTATAAGGATTTATATCTTGTATATTTGTTCTTTTTGTGAAAGCGAGTTTGCTTTTATAGAGTGAATTCGGGAGTTCTCAATTGTTGAAGTCGAAGGGATGTTTTTGGTGGTAGTGTTAGGGTGAGATTGGAATCGAGTGTATTTAGGGTATAATTGATATTAGATATATTTATTGGATTGGAATGATTTTGAGAGTGAGAATTAGGGTGTTGTAATATATGGGGAGTGGAGTTAGTAATTCTATTAGGAATGAAATCATTGGTTGAATGAATAATTAGTTATTGTATAATTTGTATAAATTCAGGGTAGGAATGGGGTAAGCTGAATTGTTGAATAAGTTGATTGTGTAAAGTTGAATTGAGTTTATTGTGGAAGGTTGATATTTTATTTGAATTGGGTCAATTTTGATTATGAGTTTTGTATAAGGTTTTTTTGAATTTTGTAATATAGATATATAATGAATTAGTATTTTGTTTTAGAGTATAAAAACGATCTTTAGTTTTTTGAATTTTGTTAGGGTTATTGTAAATTCTAGAAAGTTGATTAAGGATTGTATTGTAATCAAGGGGAGTGATTTAATCGATGAATGAAAGTTGTGGTAATATTATAGTTTGAATTTGAGATTCAAGGTTAAGATAAATGTGATAAAATTGAATAATAGAATTGTTGATTGTAGTATTATCTATTTGAAATTTAGTTTTGATTGAAGGAAGTTAGGTATTGAATTTTTGTGTGTTTTTATTGAATTTTTTTTGGATCGGGAAGATAAGGTTTTGGAGTGGGGTTTGATTGAATTAGAAATAAAGAGTGTAGGAAAATAATCTTTTTTTATTGTTATATTATTTTGGTTTGTAATTCATTAATTGTAGAATTGATTGATTTTATTATTAAGAAGTGAAATAAAATCAAAGGGAATATTGTTTAAATATGAATATTTTTAAAAGACTACAAAGAGTTTTTTCAAAAAGGGTTTTAATAAAGGAAAGATAATTTTATAAATTGTATTATAAATATATGTATATAAGTAGAAGTATAAATGTATATTTAGAATTTGCAGAATATATATGTAGGCTGCGCAACGGGTACCCGCGGGGCGGATAATGGCCTTGACAGATAATCCGTGGGTACCCATTGGGCGGAACGGGTAATTCAAAATCTGGATGGGTAATCTATAGATTATCTGCAGATAATTTATGGATTACCTATATATCCACAGATTATCCATCTATCTATAGATAAATAAATAATCTACAAATATATAGGTAATCCGCAGATTATCTACAGATTATCTATAAATAATCTGCAGACGCTTGATAAGATTATAAATGCAAAATGCTCCATTATATTAATCTTTATACTAATCGTTTTACTTATTTAAATTAAATCATACAAAACAAATTAAACAAAAGATTAATTATATCTTTATTGCTTATTATTATATATCTGAATATAAATTACAACTCCCCTCCAATATAAGAATAACCTATCATCATTTTCTATAAACAATATACAAATACTATATCCTTCGCTTGAATAGTTATTCGTTTTGTATAGATAATATATAAGTTTGTTATTAATAATTATTAGCTTTTCATCAATAAATAAATATAAAAACCTACTTTCAAATTCAATTATTATAATAGACTCTGCAGTTTTTTGTAAAGTCTTTAAAACTGAGCTCTGAATTCGAAAGGAGCTATAATTGTATATGATTTCTTTTATCAATCAATGGAATAATAATTTCGGTATAAAAAGTTCTGTCGATTTTTGATACCGATAAATTTCTCGAAGTATAACAATTATATATATTTTAGAGTCTTATATTAATCATTATATTAATCATTTAATTTACTATCAGGTTTAAATCTCTATTTCTTTTTATTTGTATTGCGAATATATGATTTTTTAGTTCGTAACCACGTTTTCATATTATTCAAAGCAGTCTGGATAGTATTTCACTTTAAAAAAAGTATATCATACTTTGTTAAAAGATTAGTAACTATTTAGAAATAAATCAGAGTAATTCAATTTACTAATATCGATTGTAATATAAATAGTTTAGGAATATTGAAAGAAGAATAAACTGAAATATGAATATAACAAATCAGAGATTAAAAAAAGGAATATTTAAGTAGGGATTGAACCTTCACTCTAAAAATAAGCGAACATATATTTAACACCTCTCCACTTTCAAAAACTTTAATTTATTTCAAGCCTTTTAAATCTTTATTATTAAATTCAATCTTTATATTAATCTTTATACTAATAATTCAATATACCTTTCAAGCATAAAGCTTCTATTGAATTATCTAATAATCCTTATATCATTAAAGCTCGAAATCGATTAAATAATCGAAATAAATTTGAGATTCAAATCGAAAAAGCTAAAGTAAACGATTAAATAACAATTACTTATCGATTGAATATTATTCGTCGATCAAATGAATGGATCTAAACGAATGAGTTCGAACGAGTTAATATAAAAGAACAGGTCAAACATGAAGTGATCTATAAATAATGAACTAGAATAAGTTTATTCTTTCTCTATTGATACTAATTTTGATCTTATTAAAAAGGTGATAGATATTTATACATCAATTATTACACAAAGACTAGGTTATAAAGATGAGGGAAGTCAATTTGCACAAGTTTACAATAGTAATGATAATTTTGAAGATTGTGAAAAAGACAATGAAGCTTTTCAAAAGCGAATATAAAAAGACAATAATAAATATAATGGAGAAAAGTTTATTAATCTTAAAGGAGATAAAGAAGAGCAAAAATAAAAGCTTTTTGTTTATAATATTAAAGTATATTGATTCTTATGATTTTTATTTTTTTATTATTAATTTACTATTTAGAAGTACCGAAATCTTGAGTTTCGTTTTTGGCAAAAAGTTTGGAAACAGATAATGAAAAGCTTTCGGAGAAAGTATAATAAATTAAATCTGAAAGGGATTGATTATTTAATCTTTTTAGGGCTTTATATCGATTATAAGATTAGATAAATTAATCTTCTTTTATATTAATCTTTATATTAATCATTAATCATTATATAATAAATATTATGAGATCATTTTATTTCATAAATTCTTTATCTTTTATAAATTGATATTATAGCGAAATCTCTATATAATTTTCAACGCTGGATGTGAAAAGGGGGATCCAGATTGGATACAGTTATCAGGCTTTAATAAGTGGTATATAAAGAGCTATAACTTTGAAAAATATAGATTTTATAATCTATTAGAGAAAGACAAAAAATTATATAAAGGTATATTGCTTTTATTGATGTATTCTGAAGATTTTATTCTTTAAGATTATCAATATATCAATTTTGTATATAAAAAGTTTCGTTTGATAATTAATATAAAACTACTCTTCAAATTTAATATATAAATAACTTGCTAATATCAATATTAATATTAATATCAATAATATCAATTCTTATTATATCAATAAATAAAGCTACAGCAATATACATCTTTATTATTCTTTATTTAAAATGATTACTTCAAATTCGGGGTTAATTAATGATCTTTGTAGTATTGATCTTCGAAATGATTTTTTTATTAAGGAAAATAATTCAATGGAAGATTTTACTTCGTTTCTTTCAATTATAAATTCTAATCAAGTTTATTTTCTTTTCAAATTGGATATCAAACAATTGTTTTTATGATAATAGCGATAATCATTATAATATAGATCGAAAGCTTCAAATGATATCAATCCTTATAAAATGATTGATTAGGAGAAGGATAAAAAAGTATGAATATAAGAGTCTTTTCAATAAAGGACTAGAATCTCAAATGGAGAACCTGGTATAATCTATCGAATCTGCAAGAATATATTTACCCATCCTAATGTTCAAAACAAGAATACAGGAACTGTTGGAAATGAGGCCATCATAGGATTAGAATTGAGGTCACGAGACCACAATGGTGCACAGACCATATTTGGGGATAACCTCAATTCTATTCCTATTAGAATTATAGATCCTTAGTTCAATCTATATAATCAATAATACTATTATTTCCTATATCAAAAGTTAAGAGATTATAAGATCCAGTTGTACAGTAGTGATTAGAAAGCAAAGCAAATCGAGAAAGGATTAGTATAATTAATAAAAATAGAATAAAATGAAAATCAAAGTTTTCATATAATGTTATTGAAATAGAGTTGAAATACGATAATATAGTTTATAATTCATAATATCACAGACCAGAACAGAGAGCAGTCTGTATAGTGCTGATATAGAATTATAGCAAAAGCGAAGAGCAAGTTCGCATAATTACAAGAAAATATATTACAATACGATTTTATGAATTTTTTTATTGTTTTATTTTTATATTTCTTTATTATTTTGAATTTATTTGTTATATATCTTTTTTTTAAGACTATCTTAAAAATCTGAAGATTATCTTTGATATTCATTAAATAGCAAAAAACCTTCACAATATCGGAATCAAATAATCCTTTGAAATTCGATCAAAACAATTATAAACGATAGTTCAAATAAACAAAGATATAATTAAAAAGAAAAGAATGGTTTTATATAATTGATCAAATATTAAACGAATATATGCAGATTACAGGACCCAATATAGTATCTGCCTATAAAATCAATAGTCATATATATTACAATATCAAATTGAAATCAGAATACTTAAAAAACAAAGCGAATATATTATTATATATTTGTATAACATTTAATGATAACGATAAAACCCTTATCGACGAATATTCAATAATATATACACTTTAAAGATATTTTAAATCAAAATATACTAAAGTCAATACAATTACAATTAATATATATATAACAATAATCCAGAACTTCAAATTCCAATCCAATATTTATTCCGATATAACTATTATCGAAGTTTGGAATAAACTGAAAAAGTATAAAAGGAAACTAGAAGTTACAAATGAAAACTATTGATCAATATATCAAAATATTGTTTTGTTTTTAGTTTTAATATATAATCTTTTAATCGATTATCAAAAAGTAATGGATATATTGGATATCCAAATCAACTTTAGTATCGATAATAAGATCAAACATTTATAAACTAAGGAACTTTATCTTAAAGATAAATCAAAGTTAATACAAATTGCGAAAGGATCTAAATATACTTTTCGACATTAAGAATCAAATTTCGAAATTCCAAATAATACTTATGATCTATATCAAAAGGAAAATCATTATATATAAAACTATCTATATTTAATACGAATCAATAAACTCCTTTACAATTACTTTCATTATCAAAAGAAAAAGAGATCATTAAATCTGAAAAAGATTCATTTCAACAAAAAAGATTAAGTATACCCTATTAACAATATCTCTGAATTAAACTTCGATATTGAAGATATAATAAAGGAAGATTATAATTTGATAAAGGAAATTATTAATAAAATTTCCTTTTACAAATAATATACTGATATAAACGTTTTTTTATATATATTTAACCAATCTTTATTATTCAGATCAATAGAATCTATTACCAAACAAAGGATAAAGATTAATAAGGAAATAATATATTATCGTTATTGAGATTTAATAAATATAATATAAAAAGATAATTCTAAAATGCTATTTTCAAATATATTATATATACTAAAGTTAAAAGTAAATTTACTATCAAAAAAAAGAATCTGCAAAATAAGATTGCAAAAGGAATTCAACTTTCATCATATATATTTCAAAAAAAATAATAAGAAAGTCATCTATACTAAAATACAAAATGAAATATATATGGTTTTATATATAATTAAAGGATATAAGGATATAATTCTTTATTCTAATATATATCAAAATAATTAAAAAAAAGGTTTTTCTTTAAAGATAATCGATAATATCAAAAATATTGATAATAAATTAATACTTAAAAAGAAAAAGAGATACCTATTATAATATCAAAGATTTAATTATTTAGATTTAAATAAGATCAAGAATTTATATAAAATATTCAATATAATCAAACCAATAAAGATTCTAATTGAATTAAATATCTACAAAGTATATATATTTATTAAAATGATCAATTGTATTCCGAAATAATTGAGTCTGTATAAATCAAAGAGACTCGAATTTATATATTTCGATATTACAGGATCATTCCCAAAATCAATTTAAGGGAATCGTTATTTTATATTGATTATTGATAATTATACAAAAATAAATTGGATTATATTATTTAAACAAAAAGATAATACAATTCAAATATTGAAAACTTAAAAAAAGGAAATAGAATTAACTATTGAAGAAAAGATTATTACAATTAGAATTAATAATATATCGGAATTCCTATAAGTTATTCATGAATAATTATTAGGTATATAATCCGAAATTATAATAATTGTTTTTTTATATCAAAACGGGTTTACAGAATGGAATATAAGGATTATAGAAATAGATATAAAAATAATATTAAAAGAAATTAGATTATTATTAGAATTTTGGAATAAAGTTGTAGAATATAATGTTTATATTAGGAATCATATTAATATTGGTTCTGATATAAATAAAATAGATCGATTTTTTATAAAAGCTTTTATAGATATAATATTAGATATAAAGATATACAAAGTCTAGAAGAACAAATATTATATTTATATTAATTTCAAGATTATTTCGAAAAAGCAGAGATACAATAAGTTGCGGGATATTTCGAAAATCGATATATTTTTAGAGTATTCAAAAATTATGAATAAATATATCAAAATATATTCTTCAGAATTAGATTATATATTTCGATCAAGTAAAATAATTATAAATAAATCTCATCAAAGAAAAGATTTGGATTTTAAATTAAGAAATTGTGAATCAGATTTATAAGGAATAAAGAATATAAAGTTAGATCGAAAATCTTGTAATAGATCGGCAACAAATAAGGTATCTTTTTTATCTTCAATATTAAATGTGATATCTATATTACCTTTATTTTAAATGTTCTTTTCAGTAGATATTATATTGAGTTTAATGATTATATTAAGTACCTTAATTGTCAAGTTGAAATCAGATAAATTAGATATGTTAATATTAATATATAATAAAGATAAAGATGATAATATTCAGAAAACAAATCAAGAATCTTCTTCCAAAGATATTTCAGATATCGAATTTATTATTTCAAAGGATCCAATTTAAAAATCAATTTTTGTAAATCCTGAATCTGTATTAAAAACAAAATTTAAGATTGTTTTAAATTTTATTAATAAATCTATTTCAATAGAATCAAAAAGCAAAATAAATCTATAATTATTTAAGATTGAATAAAAGAATAAAATGGATTTTGAAAACGAATTTTTAAGATATTTAATACAAAAATAGAAAAAAGATATGGAATAAAATCTTAAAGAAGAATAGAAAAGCAAAATTATAAGAATATTAATTGCAATATTTATATAAATTAAAATTTAAAAAAGTGTAAAATATATTATAATTATAATTTTAATTATTTATAAAATGGATTTTTATATTAAAGATAAGATTGTTTTAGATTTTATAATTTCGTTAATAAATATAAACAATACAAAAGATATAATATATTTAACCAAAGAAATTTTAAAAATCAAAATACCAAGAATTTATAAGGAAACAATATTGGATCAAAAATATTCTGAAAAATAAAAGAAAATTATTCAAAAGGAAATTATATTTTTGATTCAAAATAATATTTGAAAAGAATATATACTTTTTAAAGGAAATAATCTAATTTTAATAAAATAAATATTTATAATTAAAATTAAGGATAATAAAATAAAACGATTCAAGGTAAGATTAATGACTTAAAAATTCAATTAGGTATTAAAAAAGAATTACAATAAAATGTTTATATCAATAATGAAACTAAATATATTCAAATTATTTTTAATTATTATTATAAAGGAAAATTTAGAATATTTACATTTCGATATCAAAAACGTCTTTATCGAATTATATTTGAAGAAAAAGATCTATCTCGAATTATTTCAAAATATTAAAATCAAAAAGGGATATATATTACAAACCCTACAAAGTCTATATAATTTAAAGCAAATTAAAAGGAACTGAAATTTATTATTGAAAAAAGAGTTTTTAGGTATAGATTTTGTATAAAATTTGGTAGATCTATATCTATATATATCCAAAAATTATAATATAATATTATTGATATATATTAACAATATTATTATTATATTATATATATTATTACAAATCATTTGGTTCGATAAAAAGTTATCGGTTTATTTTAATATTAAAAATCTAAAGGAGATTAATAAGATTCTAAATATTAGAGTTATTTATAATAAAAAAGTATATATATTAATTATAGATCAAAAAGAATATCTCGATATTATATTAATCAAATATAATATTACATATAAACAATATCAAATCAAGAAATTACTAATAATGAATTATACCTATTTCCGATTAATAATCAATAATAATAAACTAATAAATATAAACGAATATTAATAACAAATAAAAAATATAATTTATTCAATAATATATATTCGATCAAATATAATATTCTCAATTAAAAGACTTTCACAATTTATAACAAAACCAACAAAATATTATACTATAACTTTGAAGAATCTAATACGATATCTATAATCAATAATCAAATAGAAATTATAATTCAGATTAAAGGGAATATAATCTGATATCTATAAAGAATATAATATATTTGATAATACAATAAAGATATATACAGATACAAATTGGGTTAATAACAAATATAACCGGAAAAATGTTTCAAAAAGAATTATAATATTCTATAAAGATTTTATATTATAAACTAACAAGAAATAAATATTTATGATTATTTTTAATACAAAATCAGAATATATTGTAATAGTAATATTCATTAAATAAAAGAGATAGATTATACAAATATTCAAAAATTTATTTAAATCAAATTATATTGAAAAGAATAAAGATATAATTCAAATACTTAATAATAATTAAGGTATTTTAGCTTTAATCAAGAATCTATATTTATATAAACGATTTAAATATATAGATATCAATTATCATTTCATTAAAGATTTAATAGAAAAAAAGAAAATCGTTATTAATTATATCAATATATATGATATAATTATTAATAAAATGATAAAACTTTGTACAAAGATTGTTTTCAAAAGATTCAAGAAAATATTGGGATTAATAGTTTAGAAGGATCGAATAGAATATCCTCAATAAAGGAATATTAGAAATAAAGCTATTATAGGATTAGAATTGAAATTACGAGACCACAATGATACATAGACCATATTTGGGGATAATCTCAATTCTACTTCTATTAGAATTATAAATCCTTAGTTCAATCTATATAATCAACAATACTACTATTTCCTGCACCAAAAGTTAACAGGAACTACATTTTTAACCAATCATCTAAAATCTAAAATATATAAAAGGATTGCAAATCCTATACAAAACTTTTTATTATTCAAAATAAATTATTCTAATTAATATAAAGATTAATATAAATATTAATTCATTCAATAATGTTCATCGAAAGTTTTAACAAAAGAAGAATTTGATGATTAAATACTTTCTATTATTATTTCTTTAAAAACTCTTTTTCGAACTATAGAAAACCCCTAATGAAGAGTTTTATACTTGATACAAAATCTACTTTTTCCATTACCTTTAACAACAACGCTTCGAAATCGCCTCAATAAATGTATTCTTTTTTTTGAATCTATTACTTTAATTTACTTCCCTAATCACTCAAAGTATATAATTACTTTAGATTACTGATTAAATCCAATGAGAGATTCATTTATAGATATCAACTATTGTTTTATTAATCAAAATTAGAATATAGAATATATTCTTATTGATTTTGAATCTATTTATAAATCTCATACTGATCAATACCTTAAAGATATCCTTCTAAATGTTTTACAAAAGTTCGATATTCTTGGAAGAATTAATACAATAATTACAGATAATACTTCGAATAATATAATCCTACTTACAAAAATAAACGATATTCTTAAAACCTTGATATTCACCGATTTGATTTCTAATGATGAAATAATACAAATCCTTTGTTTATCATATTCTATTCAATTAACTTTAAAGGGTTTACTTTCTGTAATTTGTATCAATCCCATTAATAATGAGCTTCAATACAATTGGAAAGAGTAATAAAAGAAAGCTGATCTTGTAACTATTGGATATAATATTCAATACACTTTAACTAAAGTATATATATCTATCATACAACAGATACAACGGGCTACTATTAAAATCAATACAAGCTCAATTTGTCGCGAAAGGTTTAATTTTTTTCAATCAGAATCTGGAAAGAAGCTTTTATATTTAATTCAAGATATTACAACTCGATGGAATTCTATCTATTTAATGCTTATTCGATTATTGTATTTACAATATATATATAATCGATACACTATTACAACCCATGATATAATGATATTCAGTTTGGATTATAATAAATAAATACAATACGAATATATTATAGAGATTACTTCATTATTCCATTATTTCATCGATAATATTGATGGAATCAAGGACTCTACTACTATATATATATTTCGAATCTATAAAGAACTCTTTGAAAAACTTAAAGAATACAATCGACATTTATAAGCTTTAAATTATAATTGAATTCAATTGCTTCGAACTAATATTCAAATTGTAATCAAAAAACTAACAAAATATTATAAACAAATCTTCGAAAAACAAAATAGTATTTTAGTATTTACTATAATATTAAACCCTATACTCAAATTATCTTTATTTCAAAAAAAGTACTCTTGGATCAGATTTGATATAATTGATTAAAGAATAGAATATAAACAATATTTCATTGATTTTTTTAATAAAAACTACAAAACATCAATTACCTTGATAATAACAGTTATTCCTAATAATAATAATGGATTTGCTGTATTTTTCGGCCCCTTACCCTTTACAAGAATAGAAGATCGATAGATTGATTTGGAAATAGATTATTATCTCTTTATAGATATATATTAATTATATTAATCTTTATATTAATCAATTTTTATTTATTAATAAAATCTTTTTAAGGTTTTTTTTATAAAATCTCTTTATTTTATTGAAAAAGAAATGAAGATCTATTCCCTAATTTTATACAAATAACAAAAGATATTCTTTATATTCCTTTTATTGGAACCTTTATTAAAAGATTATTCAATCTTAATAAAAATGTATATAGCTCCCAACAAGGACATTTAAATTACAATACTATTCATAATTTAATATTACTTTTATATCATTTGAAGTATAAGGTAAATAAAGAAGACTTAATTATTGAAAAGCTCAATTATACTATTATAACGAATGAGCTTTTTGATCAAAAGATTCAAAAGGAATAGGAAAGTCGAAGAAAAGCTATAGAAAAGTGTATAGATTTACAATATCTTCCTAATATGAAGCCTGATCTATTAAGACAATCTAATAAAACCTAATAAAATAAAGATCAAAATAAAAGAAAACGATCTCCAATTCCAGCTAGTTTACCACCATCAGCATTACCTCATCATCGATCTCAATTATCATCTCAATCATCATTTCATCATTGTGATTCTGAATCATACTCACAATCTACTATTACATCACAATTGAAAGAAGCATCGATTATTTACGAAACCCTTCCTCCCCCTCAAATTAATGATAATATAGAGGTTATAGAAGATGAAGAATATCAATTATCATTCTTTATTCGATTATACAAAAGAATACAGCAAAGCCAATATAGAAACTTTAGAAATAGTTAAAGAAGAGAATAAAGAATAATCAAAATTTATCAAAATAAATATGAATATTATATATGAATAATTGATATATTATATAAATATTATAATTTTATATTAATCTTTATATTAATCATAAAATATTATAAAAGAGTTATAGATAATCTACAAATAATCCGTGGATATATAGATTATCTATAGATAATCTATAAATAACCTATATATCTGTAGATTATCCATCTATTTATGGATAAATGGATTATCTACAGATAATCCGTGGATTATCTGTATAGAACAGGTAATTTTGAAGTCTTAACGGATAATCCGCAGGACGGGTAGGACCTCTGATGGGTAACCCATGGAGCGGATTATCCGCGGATTACCCATGGGTACAGATAATTTTTGTGCAGCCTATATATATGAGTTTGAATATATATGTATATTATTCGATTTTTTATTTTGAGAAGCTTTTAATAATATAATATAATGGCCGAATAATTTGAATATCTTTTAGAATTAAAAGCTATAGATTGAAAGATAGAATTATATGATTATATATATATAGGTTGAAAGTCCATTTAGTCTATTCGGGGAATGCTGCATTCCGACTAGGGCTCGAATCGATCACGTTGTATGTATACGTAATAAGAAAATTCTGAAATCTTTTATAAAAGAATAATTTGATAATTAAATTCTTTTTATTATTATCTTTTTGAAAGTATTATTTCGAGTTATAAAAGATCTTTAATGAAAAATATTATATTTGATATAAAATCTATTATATTAATTATTTTTTATAATTACATTTCGAAACAAATTAAATAATTATATTCTTTTTTTTTGAATTTATTATATTAATTGATATTCTATATTAATCAAAACATGCGATTACTTTAGATTATTGATTAAATCCTATAAAAGATTTATTTTTAAGTATTAATTGTTGTTTTATTAATCGAGAATGGAATTTATAATATATATGTCACGGAAAGCCCTGCGATCTCCTGTATCCTACAAAGGATCAAGGGTATACTTTCCAATCGGAATGAAGGATCTTCTAGGTCTTACCAATCTCTTCGATTGATAAAATAATCCTGATATATTAATAAATAAAGATTTAATCTAATTAAAATATATATCAATTAGATAATTATTTATATATTCTATATATACAGTCCTTGATTTATATGATCAAGAGCAAATCATTCAATTCTTTTACTCTACCAATCATATGTACCACCTATTCCCTGATCCCTGAAAGTGCTCCGTAGTCAATACTATCCCGTGATAATATATTGATTGAATTTGAATTTATATATGAATTTTATATTAATAGATATCTTAGAGATATCTTAATAGGAGTTTTTTGAAAATATAATATTCTAAATCGAGTATACTTTATAATTATAGATAATATATCGAATAATACAATTTTGATTGCAAGAATGAATGAAATACTGTCGGAATATGAATCACGTGCATGGTAAGGATGGTAAGGATGGTAAGAATGGTAAGGATGGTACGGATCACGTGCGCACTAGTGCCTCGGCATGCACCATTATATAGTTCTTCACCCTCCATAGATTCTAGCTCTCTAGGCAAATCAAAACGTATTAACAACCAAAGAGTTCTATACGTTCGTTGATAAGCTTCACTTCCCCGTATACAGTTATCCCGACAAATACTTTATAATCGCGATTTTCTGAATTCATTTTCTGATTAAAAGATTATACAAATATTTTGTCTTTTTTATTTTATTCAATTAATTTTAAATGGGTTTTTTTAATTTTTCGATCAACTCTATTAATGGCGAGTTTTAATACAATTAAGAAAAACAATAAAAGTATATTATTATATTCGAAAATATAGGAAAAAGTATTCAATATATATTAACTGAAGTAAATTTGCAAATTCTATATTAATTTTTATATTAATCATTAAAGATATATCGCAAAATAATCAAAATCAATATAAGTTTATATCACGGGATAGTATGATTACAGAGCACTTTCAGGGATCAGGGAATAGATGGTACATGTGATTGGTAGAGTAAATAGAATTGAATGATTTGCTTTTGATCATATAAATCAAGGGCTGTATATATAGAACAAATGAATGGTTATCTAATCGATATATATCTCGATTAGGTTAGACCTTTGTTTATTAGTATATCAGGATCACTTTATCAATCGGAGAGATTGGTAAAGGTTAGAAGATCCTTCATTCCGATTGGAAAGCATACCCTTGATCCTTTATAGGATACAGGGGATCGCAAGGCTTTCCGTGACAGTTTAATATGTTGAAAGAGATTCAATGTTTTTTAAATATCTAGAAAAAAGTCTTTATGTTTGATTTAAAATGTTTCATTTAAATGAAATTTTATTTATTTGATGTTTATTTGATTGTTGTATTTATAATATATATATGATCGATATATCTCTTTTGATCCTAATATAACGAAATTCGGATTAAATAATAATGAATCGGATCAGTATGAATATTTTATGGATATTATATCGTTATTCTATTTTTTTATTAATAATATTAGTAGAATTAAGATTTCTATTATCTTGTATGCTTTTTGTATATATGAAAAGCTTTTTGAGAGATTTGAAGAGTATAATCGATATTTTCGAAGTTTGGATTTTGATTGGATTTATTTATTATAAGAAAGTATTAAAGTAGGGATGAGAAAACTAATAAAATATTATCAAAAAATCTTCGAATCTGAATATAGTATTTTAGCTTTTACTATAATATTAGATTTTAGATTAAAATTATTATATTTTCAAAAGAAGTATTTATAGATTAATTTTGATCGAACAAATTGGAAGATCAAATTTCGTTGATGTTTTGTTTTGTTTTTTGAAAAGAATTATAAAGTTTCTATTTTTATTATAACAATTCTATTTAATAATATCTTATTTGATTTATTTTTCGGATCCTTTAAATTATTATAAAGAAATACTATTTAACAATTTGATTTAGAAATCAATCGTTATTTAAGAATATATAAAAATTCTTTATACTAATTATTATATTAATCCAATTTCGATTATTAATATATTTTTAGATCATTCATTTGAAAATCCATTGATTTATTAAAAAAAAATCAATATTTGTTTTCTGGTTTTATACGATTAATACAAGATATTCTATATATATTTTTAACTAGAATCTTTATTGAAAGAATATTTAACTTTAATAAAGATATTTGTAGCTTTTATTTAAGATATTTGAATTGTAATATAATTTGTATTTTAATATTGCTTTTATATAATTTAAAGTATAAAGTAAATAAAAAGGATCTTTTGATTGAAAAGTTTATTAATATATTAATAATAAATGAACTTTCAAATGAAAAGATTGAAGTAGAATAAGCAAATCGAAATGAAACAATGAAGTTAAAATTAGGTTTTAAATACTTATGAAATACAAACCCTGATTCATTGAAAATCCTAAAAAAAACCAAACGAAACAAAAAATATATTAGAAAATATCGATAATCTTAATCATTATTATATTATTGTTTTAGATCATTATTTATTTTATAATATTTTGAATCTTTATTTAATACAATTATATCTCAAATATTTCAAATATTAATTATATTAAAAATTTCATCTTTTATATTTCAATACTTTTCAATAGAAAATAATTTATTCCAGAAAAAGAAAAAGGATTATGAATTTTTAATCCAACTTCGAAATACTTAATAGATTAAATAAAGATAATAGAATTTAAAGAATTTATATAAACAATAAAATGATCTATAAAAAGATAATCAAAATAAAATTTAATGAAAATAATTATTAAAAATAATGATTTATTATATAAATGATTTTTATATTAAATTTTATATTAATTCTATATAATAAATATATATAAAATATAAATAATCTATAAATCTTTAAATAATTCATCAATCTATAAATAAATAAATAATCCGCAAATAATCTATAAATATTCATTTGCAAATCGAATTATTTTAAAACCTCAATAGATAATCTACAAAATAGATAGACTATTCAACAGATAATCCGCGGGGCGGATTATCCGTGGGTACCCACAGGCTGCGGGTAATTTATGCGCAGCCTAGGCACGAGGGTTATGCCTTTGTGTGGTTATTAAACCAGTCTGTGTTTGATAAGTGAATATTGTTGCATTAATATTATAGCCTAGAGTTCTTCCAAGATTCGTTTGTAATGCGAAGGGAGATTAAAATTTCCTTCATCACTGAGGTAAACTTTTAATACAATCAGGTACTTCACCCAAGTTTATAGGAGCACTTGGTTCGGAGCAACACTTGTCACACAGTATCACAATATCGCCATTACGGAAAGGCTCAAGACTAAGTATTCGGGTCACTCTATAAATGTGAAGAGGGTCGTAGTCACGCTTCTTCCTGTGAAGAGGTAAAAGCAGAAGGCTTCATTCAGAGCACGGCACAAGTGGAAAATGGTTATCCCAATTTTGTTCAAAGAATTTCAATTTGCGTTTTATGGTCTTCTTCACTTCATCATGTGGGTGGCAAATTCGAAGAATTTGGTGGGAATAGCTCAGCTTGAACAAACCGGCAAAATGCTTAATTTGTTGCATATGAGGCTATTCGAAAATGCTCTTATATGCGCATATGCCGGAGTTTTAAGCCAGGCTATGCTCCTCTTTAAGAGAGGGCTAATGCTATACATGCTATGTAAAGGGGTTGGTGGGGGGGAGAACTTGAAGCTTGAAAAGCTTCCTTTGATGATGTTGAAGAAGAAAAGAAAAGGAAGGGAGATTAAGAATCAGAAGATATTTAAGGGAACAGAATTCTGGTTCTTAGCGTGGTTCTATATATCGGACGAGTACCTGGTTGCGAATCATAAAACTCAACAATCTAATCCAGGTACAGACTCCGTCCGGTACCCTGTCTCTTGGCTGTGGTTCAACAGGCGAATTTGCATGTAGATCGTTTGAAGGTGGCTCAGGCTGACCGTGCCGATTTGTCCGCTGAATCATACTCCATGTCTCAAACAATCCACGACTATCCGGAGCAAAGCTTCGAAGTGGATGTTGCAAACCTTCAATATGTTGGCGTTGTGCCGGACTTAACATTTGGTACGCATGAAATCGAACTCTATATTGAGGCATTGGAACCAAGTAGTAAAAGATATGATTGGAGTGGGTGGAACTAAAAACTAAATCAGAACTTTAAACTCGATTTAACATCATATAACGATATTCTAAGCGCAATCCAAAGAAACAATATAAAGCAATTGTTCGATCTTCCAAGATTCCCCAACACAACACCAGCTTGCCTAACACGCTTTGCCTCACGAAAGTCTGCATCGTTGGTATAACCATCAAGATTGGGGTAGACATTCATTTGAGAGGAACTTCCAGCGTCAAGATGTGGAACAAACTTCCCGGTAGGCTTATCTGGCCAATGGGTGGTCATAAGAGAGCCTGGTTACATAACACGATTTTGCCAATTTCCATCGGAAATACTACCGCTTATTGGAGGAGCATCCGTCTTGGATCCTTGCGACGGCAATGTAGAGGAAGCACGGGAATATTTAGCACTGGAAGGAGTTGGAGTGGGAGGGCTCACATGGCGGAATGCAGAAGCTACAGAGGTGGTAGAATTTTGCAATGCAGATGTTGTTGCGGGTGTTCAGGGCATTGAGGACGTAGTGGATGTAGCTTGATTTGTGATTGGTGTGGTAGTGGAGCCTGAAGCGCGGGGTTGATGCTTTGCAGATTTTGGAGTCTTCAATTCAACATTGCGAGTTCTGGGAGCCCCATGTGAAGACTGCCGCGGAGCCGCTGCAGAGGCACCTACCTTGGAAGTAGTGTTCATCGTGCTATTGAAACTCATATCAGTGATATCCAGAAATTCGGGTTGTTGAGCAATCGATCAGGGAAAGAATAATTGGCGTGAACAAACAAATTTCAAACAAATTTCAACTTCAGTTTCATATTTCTGAAACAATCAAACCCTGATGCAGAGGCTTCTGGGAGGTACAAAAATTGTTCTGTAATTGTTGTTTTACCATTTGACTTACCACCTGGTCTCCTATGACTGATTTCTTGTATAGGCGGAGCCATTGGAGGATCATTGAACCACCCAGATATTGAAGCTTCAATCCGATTCATGTCCATATAAACCGCAGATACTAACGTCGCAAGGGTGAAGATTTGGAAACGGTTAACAGGCAACTCTCTCCAAGGTATGGAACTACATGATTTGCGAGAACTAATTCGATGTAAGCCATTGTATTAAAAATTGAAGAAAGGAGAATATTACTTTTGGTTCCTCGATAGAGGAATTTTCAGGCAGTCTACAGCTACCATCAATGATATAGGATCTATCTACCTGCAAGAAATCTCTTCCATAGAAATGGATTGCCGAAGCTCTATCACATCCCTCGTCGTGCCAGGAATGTCTTCGTCAAAACTACGCCATGCAGATCGAAGGTTTGAACCCCGCGATATTATCGATGGCAATAATATTGACGATTACTTTTAATCAAGAAGCCATAAAGAAAGAAGAGAATTACTATAAAAATCAGATAATAAAAGGCCACACTGGGATAATGTGCATTATCTCAATTCCTCCGACAGGCAGGGAATACTATGCTAGGTATCGTTGGCTCTATCCCTCCGTTCGCCCGATAGTAGATTTGCAATACCCGGACAACCTCGGTTATTTCGAAGAGGAGGTATTGACCTTCCTAATTAGGAAGAAATGAGGTTTGCTCGATACGTATTGACGGGTATGCATGACGAGAAGCAACGTTCAGATGGTACCCCACCTCATAATCTGTGCGTAAGTAACCGGGGAAATCACCTTTGCGGCGACAACGGCGGTAACCTGAAGATAGTTGGGAATTGCTTCATACAACAAAGGAAGTTGAAGGTGAAAGAAACAAACGTAAGCAAAAAGTATAGGAATATGGATAGCAAGTGACTTGGGGCGGGAACTGTCGGAAGAAACATGCAGATAAAATACGTAGAAATATCGAAAACCTAAATTGACAATGAGGGAGATAACGAAGAGAGCAAAAGCACTTCTTCTCTTCTTCTCTTCATCTCTATAGCAAAGCTTTAGCAATGAGAAGCTTTAGCATAGATAGAAGCTTTAAGCAATAAAACTTGATCCGCGCTGCCGACTCGCGTGTAGCCCCAAGATAGGAAAGAGTCTGACAAAAGAGGAAATGACAAGGCCATATAGTCTAGTTTTCATATCGACCTTCTTCCAGAGTTTTTATGCTTTTTGATTGGATATTTTAAGCGAACTCTTCCAAAAGGTCTAATCGGCCATCTCCTAAATAACGTGTATCAGATCCTTACCAAAATATACTTTATGTGATAAATTTTCAATTATTGTACTTATAGATAATTTGTTATATAATATAGAATCTACTGGTCGAGAAGATGCAGATCTACTATTTGATCCATTTTCTAATCCCTTTAGATCTTCAATTAGCTATAATACAGAATTGATTTCTCTATTTCTTTTCATTCCTAATTTTGATATCTCCTAATTTTCATTCCAATAAATTATAAATAATATTAAAGTTTGTATAGGATATAAACTATATGATATTTAAATTTCATTATTATTCGATTTAAAATGAAATAAAGATTTAATTTTTGTTATAATGAAATCATTTTATCTGATATATAAAATTTATCTTTCCGGGTTGGAAATCTAACTTATAAATATAATAATTAAATCAATACTAATTGAAATTTCATAAAAGTAAAAAGTGCAAAATATAGATAAATATTATATCTATCTATAATACAATTTTCGATTAATAATTATAATATGACACAACCGAACGAAATTAATATATATATAAAAATGGGCGAAAAGCGAATTCAAAACACACGATTTAGGAATTGGCCGACTAAACTCTCCCGGCAGAGATACTAAAAATCACATGACTGATGCCTCGAGAGTCAGGCACCCGCTAGACTAAAGGCCATAAGCGAGGAGGAAAATGGTTATTTTTAAGAAAAGTGGGCTCCTTCCTGAGGCAGCAATTCTAGGCCACAAGTCACCATAACAACTCCGTAACGACCCAGGTTGTTGCCTCATATCTAAGCCCCACATCCAAGCCCCACATCTCCAGCCTCGATCCTCTTCCTCCATCTCTACCTGCTTCGATCTTTACCTACCATGGGTGAGGGACAGCCTCTCCTAGCGCTCGGCGTCAGTCCTGACAGCATCTGGGGCGACAACGAAAATGAAACCAACGTTTATGCCCAAGTCCTCGGACAAGGAAGGGCACTCATCTTTCGTTTCCACCTGAACATCAATAATCTACGCCAATCACTGTCAAACCGGATCGTCAGCTGCTATCACGACCTCGAGGTGTCGAACGAGGCATTCACCTTCCAAGATCGAGGAGCTATGCGAAGCGCTATCTGGTCTACTATAGCTACGATCTGGCCCAGTTGTATCACCGAGCCGGCAATCCTTGAACCAGGTACTGTGATTGATCTCACCTCTAACGAAACTGGAGAAATCATCTGGCTAGCTTATCGGGAACCTCTCTTTAATCAATACCTTGATCTCCTTCGCAATATCAAGCCGAGCGACCTAGTAGCCCAATATCACTCTCCTCGCATCATCGACATCTCAGAGGTTGTTCTGCTCGAGGCCATGGGCGGTAGAGGCTGCTGCAAGCGAGTGCGAGTCCAAGCGGGCTCGGGGGAACCATCAATATATGTCTTCAAGGGCATCGACTTCCAGACCTACCTACAGCTTCACGATGACGACGATGAGTTTGCTCATACTATGGTGGAAACCTGGCGGCGGTCAAGCAAATTGATTGCGGGCATACCACCGCATCCCAATATTCAATCACCCCCCGAGATCCTGGTTTCCGTTCGCAGCTCGGATGTTAACTCGGTGCTTATGGGTCACTTATCAACCTTTTTCCCTAGAGGTGATCTTAGCACTGTGATCGCAGCAGCAAACTCAACCGGAACGCAGATTTCTCAACAGCAGAAAGCCAAATGGTGCCACCAAATGTCTCTAGCAATTGCGCACACGCACCGAGTCATGCATACTTTCCATATGGACATCAAACCCGGAAATTTCATTGTAGATAACGAAGAGAGCCTGATCCTTATTGACTGGGAGCAAAGTGGCGCACCAGCAACCACGCTCGCTCCAGAGGCGGACGGGACCTGGGATGTGGACGAGCAGGATACTAATGGGGGACGACGAGCTACCAAGCTGGTGTACACCAAGTACACTGGCCCAGAACGCCGAAACATGCCGGAAGGTAGCGGGCAGGAGAGCTTTAATGTCTGGAATGTCTTTCCGGGATGGCAAGCAAGTTGCCCTAGAGCCCTGGAGCTGGCGGAGGTGTTTGCGTTGGGAAGGACTATGTGGATGCTTCTGAGCCAGACCGCCGATGACTTTGATGAGGTTGAGCACCCTAACCATGTCCGGATCACTTGGGGCAACGAGAACAACCTCCCTCTTCATTGGATCAGAATGGTCGAGAAATGTATGGAGAAGGATCCAAATGAACGTCCTTCGGTGGTGGATCTTGCAGAGTTCTGGGAGGCTGAAAAGTCATTTCTAGACAGTGGTCTATCGACAGCTTCTACCACAGGATGATAGTAGCTTAGTCCGTGGAGGTAAAAAGATCAGGTTTGGAATAAAAGGCTTTGGTAATAAAGTTTGCCGGACTATGAGAGTTTGAAAATACATTTCTGGTCTCTATGACTTGGTGATCTCTCCTCAAGTATGTCGCCTTTCTGACCTAAGCATTCACTGTGCGTGCCGAGGATTCCAAGCTCATCCAAGCCAAGCGTTTCCTCCCTCCCCACTCTTTCTGTATCTGACCTTCAATCAACCAATCAATCAATCAATCTGTCGGGAATGGTTTGAAGAATCCATTCACGCATTCCCTCCACTTATTGCATTCTATTCACTTCATTCCATTCATTTATACATTATTTCATCTGATCGGAATTCAAATGCTTGACGCGTGGGGGTGATGCGCGCTTTGCAAGGGATGGATAGAATGGAGGGAAATGCCATTTTATTCTTATTTGAGACTGATTTTCTCGGATTCTTCTTCTTCCTTCTTTGTATCTTTTCCTTCTTATAATATTGTTGTATTTTAATAAACATCATTCTAAACACTTAAAAATATTGATTCAAATAAACAATTAATGAATTTAATTAAAATATATCTTTATATTAAAATAATAATATTTTGATATTATTAAAGAAATTTTATGATTTCTTTATATTCTTTATTAAAGAAACAATTAAATTATATTTTAAATAAAGAATTCCTTTTTTTTTCTTTATTAAAATTTTTGGAAATTTCATATTGGAGCTAGTACTAATGCGGATGGTCGACGATCTTAAAAATTCATTACGCAAATTGCGCAATTAATTATAATATTCGAAATAAAGAGTATTTATTTTGAATAAAAATTATTGTAAAATTGAATTATAAATCAATTATTCGATAAAATTCGACGAAATTCGAATATCGAACGCCACTGACGTATTTCAGAATCTACAGGGGGTTGGAAAAAGCATAAGTAAAGGCCTTAGAACTCTCGTAGAATAGGTTTTTTCTGTAATCTTAATATATATACTCAAAACAAAACTATACTACTCTATTATTAGCTTTCTATTATTAGTGAATGATCTTATTTATAGCTCTACTAGTCTTAGCTTCCATGTTATTTCCAATAGTTTATTTCCGGTTATTTCCACTAGTTTATTTCCAACTATAATTGTCAGAGTCACAAATGGCAAAGAATCAATTAGTCCTTAAACAGTTATAAAACTTTTTATTATCCTTTTCTAATTAGAAGAATCTCTTTCTTTTAAATCCAATAAAGAATGATATCGGAACAATAACAAATTGTCGATTATATATTAAAGTTTAATGAATATAGAGATTTTATAAAATTTTCTAATCAATCGATGACAGACCGCCGGTAATACATTTGCCTTTAACAATGAAGCTGTTTCCTTATAGAGATTCCTAACTTTATTAATAATATCCTTTCAATAACCGTAACAAAGCCTTCCCTTCGAAACTTTGTTCCCAAAAAGCCGATGAATTGCTGGTTTATTTATAATTGCGGGAAACCATCGATCGATGAAGCGGTTACAATATATAAAAATTTTCATATAACAAATAAAGAAATAAACAATAATAATAATAATAATAAAAACATATATAGTCTATTCTTCTAAAAACTATATAAACCCATCGGAATCCTATTTTCGAAACTTTGTATTTTTGTATTGCAATTATGGTATTATATCTTAAAACTTTTATTACTCTCCCCATTATATCTCAGCCCTTTCCCAAATTGATAGTGTGCTCGGCTTGCATACCTTTGTAATTCATGTATCCGATATACCTTTATTGTACTAAACATATTACTTATTACGATAATACGAAATCTTTACCTAAAGGAAAGGTAATAAACAAAAAATGCTTTTTTCCAAAAGGATCTGATTTGGCATATACGGAATATACCCAAAAAAAGAAACCTTGTATAATACCATTAGAAAATGTTAACCTCGCAATAAACCATTTGTTATAGTTTTATTACAAATGATAGGCGGCCGAAATGAACTCGCCTAAAAAAGTTATATTTTTGGAGAAATTGAAGGGTCGGTAAATTAAATTTATATAGAGAATAGAAACCTTCCTTTGTAAATAGAAGAAATATGGTTTGATGCAACCACTCTATGATATGAAAGAAGCTGTACTGATATTAAATATGTACATGAAGAAATTGATGAAATTGACAAAGATATATATGGATTTATAACAATACTTTGTCAGTATGTTAAATATAATCCATTACTTATCTTACTAATAATCGTATAATTATATTAACAATCAATGGATAAGCTAACAAATAATAATAAGCTGGAGAATATTATTAACAAGAAGAATAAAAAAGAGATTTTTAAAGTTTTTTTAATATGATTATCGAAATCCATTTATATTTTGCCAGCGAAATCAATATATCGAAAGTTAATTAAAGGTAAGGTTAAAAATACTAAAAATATTAACAGGGCGATAGTGAAGAAATTACAGATCTGTTGGAAATGAGGCCATCATAGGATTAGAATTGAGGTCATGTGATCACAATGATGTACAGATCATATTTGGGGATAACCTCAATTCTACTTTTATTAGAATTATAGATCCTTAATTCAATCTATATAATTAACAATACTATTATTTTCTGTATCAAAAGTTAACAAGTTATAAAATCCGGTTGTACAATAATGATTAAAAAACAAAGCAAATTGAGAAAGAATTAGTATAATTAATAAAGATGAAATAGAATGAAAATCAGAGTTTTTATATAGTATTATCAAAATAGAGTTGAAATATAATAATACAGTTTATAATTTATAATATTACAGATCAAAATAGAAAGCAGTTTGTATAATATTGATACAGAATTATAATAGAAATGAAAAACAAGTTTGTATAGTTATAAGAAAATATACTATAATATAATTTTACGAATTTTCTTATTATTTTATTTTTTACATTTTTTTATTCTCTTAAATTTACTTGTAATACATTTTTTAAAATCATCTTAAAAATTTGAAGACTATCTTCGATATTTATCAAACAATAAGAAATCTTTATAATATCGAAATCAAATAATTCTTCGAAGTTCGATCAAAACAATTATAAGTAATAGTTTAGATTAATGAAGATATAATTGAAAGGGAAAGAATGGTTTTATATAATTGATTAAATATTAGACGAATATATATAGATTGCAGGATCTAATATAGTATCTGTTTATGAAATCAGTAATTGTATATATTATAATATCGAATTGAAATTGGAATATTTAAAGGATGAAACGAATATATTGTCATATATTTGTATAATATTTAATGATGATGATGAAGTTCTCATCGACGAATATTCAATAATATATATATTCTGGAGATACTTTAAATCGAAATATACCAGAATCAGTATAATTATAATCAATATGTATATGATGATGATTTAGAACTTCAAATTTCAATCTGATATTTATTTCGATATAATTATTATCGAAGTTTGGAACAAATTGAAAGAGTATAAAAGGAAATTAGGGATTACAAACAAAAGTTATTGGTTAATATATCAAAATACTATTTTGTTTTTGGTTTTAATATATAGTTTTTTAATCGATTATTAAGGAATAATGGATATATTGGATATCCAAATCAGCCTTAATATCAATGATAAGATTAAGCATTTATAGATTAAGGAATTTCGTTTTAAGGATGGATCAAAATAAATATAAATTGCAAAAGGATTTAGATACGCTTTTCAATATCAAAAATCAAATTTTGAGATTCTAAATAATATTTATGATCTATATCAAAAGGAAGATTATTATATACGAGATTGTTTGTATTTAATACGAACTAATAAATTCCTTTGTAATTATTTTTATTACCAAAAGAGAAAGGGATTATTGAATCCAAAAAAGATCTATTTCAATAAAAAAGATCAAGTATATCCTATTAATAATATCTTTGAATCAGATTTCGATATTGAGGATATAATAGAAAAAGATTGTAATTTAACAAAGGAAATTATTAGTAAAACTTTCTTTAATAAATGGTATATCAATATAGACGCTTCTTTATATATATCTAATCAATCTTTATTATTCAGATCAATAAATCCTATTATTAAATGAAGAATAAAGATTAATGAAAAAGTGATATATTATTATTATTGGGGTTTAATGGATATAATATATGAAGATAATTCTAAGATGCTATTCTCAAATATATTATATATATTAGGATTAAAAGTAAATTTATTATCAGGAAAAAGGATTTACAAAACAAAACTGTAAAGGGAATTCAATTTTTATTATATATATTTTAAGAAGGATAATAAGAAAGTTATTTATATTAAAATACAAAACGGAATATATATGGTTTCATATATAATTAAAGGATATAAGGATATAGTTTTCTATTCGAATATATATCAAAATGATTAGGAAAAAGGCTTTTCTTTAGAGATAATTTATGGTATTAAAGGTATCGATAACGAATTAATATTCAAAGAAAAAGAGAAATATCTATTATAACATTGAAGATTTAATTATCTAGGTTCAGATAAGATTAAGAATCTATATAAGGTATTTAATATAATCAAATTAATAAAGATCCTAATTGAATTAGATATCTACAAAATGTATATATTTACCAAAATGATTAATCATATTCCGAAACAATTAAATCCGTATAAATCAAAGAAACTTGAATTTATATATTTCGATATTGCAGGACCATTCCCAAAATCGATTCGAGGGAATTGTTATTTCATATTGATCATTAACAATTATACAAAAGTAAATTGGATTATACTATTTAAATAAAAAAATAATACAATTCAAATATCAAAAACCTGAAAAAAGAAGATAGAATTGATTATTGAAGAAAAGATTATTATAGTCAAAACTGATAATACATCGGAATTTCTACAAGCTATTTATGAATAATTATCAAGTATATAATCCGAAATTACAATAATTGTTTTTTTATATCAAAATGGATCCGTAGAATAGAATATAAGGATTGTAAAGACAGATATGAAAGCAATATTAAAAAAAACTGGATTATTATTAAAGTTTTGGAACGAAACTATAGAATATAATATTTATATTAGGAATTATATTAATATTGATCCTAATATAAACAGAATAGATCGATCTTTTATAGAAGTTTTTATAAATACAATATCAAATATAAAAATATATAAAATCTGGAGAAGCAAATATTATATTTATATCAATTTTAAGATTATTCCGAAAGGATAAAGATATAATAAATTGTGGGATACTTCGAGAATTGATATATTTTTAGGATATTCAAAAGTTACAAATAAATATATCAAAATGTATTCTTTAGAATTAGATTATATATTTCGATTAAATAAAGTTATTATAGATGAATTTTATCAAAAAAAAGATTTGGATTTTAAATTAAGAAATTGTAAATCAGGTCTATAAAGAACTAAGAATGTAAAACTAAATCGAAGATTTTATGGTAGATTAACAATAAACAAAGTACTTTTTCTATTCTTGGTATTTTCTTCATTCTTAATATCAAATGCGATATCTATATCATTTTTGTTTCAAATGTTCTCTTTAGTAGATATTATATTGAATTTAGTGATTGTATTAAGTATTCCAATTATCGAATTGAAATTAGATAAATTAGATATATCAATATTAATATATAATGAAAATGAAGATGATAATATCTAGAAGACAAATCAAGAATCTTTTTTTAAGGAAATTTTAGATATCGAATTTATTATTTCAAAGGTTCTAATTTAAGAATCAATTTCTGCAGATTTTGAATTTGTATTAAAAACAAAATTTAAGATCGTTTTAAATTTTGCTGATAAGTTTATTTCAATAGGATCAGAAAACGAAATAAATCTATAATCATTTAAAATCGAATAAAAGAATATAATAAATCTTGAAAACGAATCCCCAAAATATTTAATACAAAAACGGAAAAAAGATATAAAATAAGATTCTGAAGGAGAATAGGAAAGTAAGATTATAAAGGTATTGATTGTAATATCTATATAAATCAAAATTCAAGAAAATATAGAATATATTATAATTACAATTCTAATTATTTATAAGATAAATTTTTATATTAAAAATAAAATCGTTTTAGATTTCATAATTTTATTAATAAATATAGATAATATAAAAGGTATAATATATCTAGCCGAAAAAATTCTGGGAATTAAAATATCAAGAATTTATAAGAAAGCAATATCGGATCAAGAATATTTTGAAAAATGAAAGGAAGTTATTCAAAAGGAAATTATATTTTTGATTCAAAATGGTATTTGAGAAGAATATATATTTCCTAAAGGAAATAATTTGGTTTTGATGAAATGAATATTTATAGTTAAAATAAAGGATAATAAAGTAAAACGATTCAAAACAAGATTAATGATTCGAGGATTCAATTAGATATTAGGAAAAGATTATAATGAAATATTTATATCAATAATGAAACTAGATATATTCAGATTATTTCTAATTATTATTATAAAGGAAAATTTGGAATATTTATATTTCGATATCAAAAATACTTTTATTGAATCATATTTGAAGGAAAAGATCTATTTCGAATTATTTTAAAGTATCAAAATCGAAAAAGAATATATATTACAAATTTTACAAAATCTATATAATTTGAAGCAAACTGAAAGGGATTGAAGTTTACTATTGAAAAAAGAATTTTTAAGTATAGACTTTATATAAAGTTTGATAGATTTATATTTGTATATATTCAAAGATCATAATATAATATTATTGATATATATCGACAATATTGTTATTGTATTATATATATTATTACAAATTATTTAATTCGATGAAAAGCTATCAATCTATTTTAATATCAAAAATCTAAGGGAGATTAGTAAGATCTTAGATATTAGGATCATTTGTAATAGAAAAATATATATATTAATTATAAACCAAAAAGAATATTTTGATATTATACTAACTAAATATGGTATTATATATGAACAATATTAAATTAAGAAATTATTAATAATGGATTATATTCATTTCTGGTTAGCAATCAATAATAATGAATTAGTAAATGTAAACAAATATTAATAATGAATAGGAAGTATGATCCATCCAATAATATACATTCGATTAGATATAGTATTCTTAGTTGAAAGATTTTTATAATTTATGGTAAAACCAATAAAATATTATATTATAGTTTTGAAGAATCTGATGTAATATCTATAATCAATAATCAAACAAAAGTTATAATTCGGGTTAAAAAAAGTATAATCTGATATTTATAAAGAATACAATATATCTGACAATACAATGAAGGTATATACAGATGCAGATTGGGTTAGTAACAAATATAACCGGAAAAGTGTTTCAAAAAAAGTTATGATATTTTATAAAGGTTTTATATCGTGGGCTAATAAGAAATAAGTATTTGTGGTTACCTTTAATACAAAATCAGAATATATTGTGATAATAATGTTTATCAAATAAAGGAAATGAATTGTATAAGTATTCAAAGATTTATTCAAATCAAATTATATTGAAAAGAACAGAGATACAGTTCAGATGTTTGATAACAATCAAAGCGCTTTAGCTTTAACCAAGAATCTATATTTGTATGAACAATCCAAATATATAGATATCAGTTATCATTTCATTAGAGATTTAACAGAAAAGAAGAAAATCGTTATTAATTATATCAATATATATGATATAATTGTCGATGGAATGATGAAGCCTTATATAAGGATTGCTTTCGAAAGGTTCAAGAAAATGTTAGGATTAGTAATTTAAAAGGATCGAATAGGATATTCTCAATAGGGGAGTGTTGGAAATGAGGCTATTATAGAATTAGAATTGAGATTACATGATCACAATGGTGCACAGACTATATTTGGGGATAACCTCAATTCTATTCCTATTAGAATTATAGATCCTTAGTTCAATCTATATAATCAACAATACTACTACTTCCTGCACCAAAAGTTAACAAGATCGCTATATCTTGAATAATCAAAATGAAATCTATCAGAAAAACTTTCAAATCGATTTTTATTAAAAAAAAAGTATCAGAATTAATTAAACTTTTTAATAATGATAATGAGGATTTATAATAATTTGATATTAAATTATCAAATCCTAAAAAATTTAAAAAGGAAAAGATTTCAATAATTAATATACCGCTTTCATTTCCGATAAGTTCTGATAAACTAAATCTAGTTTTTAAGATTAATATAATATTATCGATTATCCATAAAGAATCGTCGGTAGTCCTAATGAAATTAATAATACCTACAATAGAGAAATTAATAATTCAAGTTGAGGGTTTCAACTTTTTGAAGGATTCCAGTGGTAATAATATAAGTACTATCCTAGATTAATATAATCAATTAACAAAAAAACTTTTAGATCGATATAACGAATATAATGATTTGAATTTAATTAATCGATAATTAAATATTAATGGATTTTTTGGATTTTGATTATAAAGTATAAATAAATCTTTTTTTATATTTATTTTTATAATAATTCCCCGAATTTCTTATTGGGATTTTGTTACCGAAAAATATATTCGATGAATATTCTATCAATCGATAGAATTAGATATTAATGAAAATTCGGATAATATAGATAAGAATAAATTGTTGAAAAAGGAGGTAAAAAAGCGAAGAAAGTATAAATGTTTAATAATAAAGTGAAAATAATATATTTGTAATGATTTTCCAGGGTGGATCGATTATATAAGGATTTTTAAATATAGGTATTCTAATTTTCTAATATAAATACGAATCCCTTTTATCTTTATAATATACTTTGATAGTATCACTTTTTTATTCTTTGCCGTCATTATAATAACGATATATTTTCTTTTTTGTAATTCTTTAAATGCTTTTTGATATATATTAAATTTCATAAAACTTTTTATATATCTTTCGCTAATTAATAATCTTTCTATTATACCAGATATTACATTCTTTATCCTCTCTTTCTATAAACTAATATTTTTTCGATTTTATATTCCATATATCCTTTAATTTCTTTAGGAGGTGGGGGATCGACAGTACCTTCGCATTCAAATCATAATTCGAACAATGAAATATAAAAGATATTATTTATTTTTTATAATATTAGAAATACTAATTTATATACTTATCTACTACTCCTGATATTGATAATAATAAAAAGATATCACGGGATAGTATGACTACAGAGCACTTTCAGGGATCAGGGAATAGGTGGTACACGTGATTGGTAGAGTAAAAGAATTGAATGACTTGCTCTTGATTATATGAATCAAGAGCTGTATATATAGGGCATATGAGTGGTTATCTAGCCGATATATACCTTAATTAGGCTAGATCTTTGTTTATTAATATATCAGGATCACCTTATCAATCGGAGAGATTGGTAAGGCCTAGAAGATCCTTCATTCCGATTGGAAAGCATACCCTTGATCCTTCGTAGGATACAGGGGATCGCAGGGCTTTCCGTGACAAAAGATTTATAAAATAATCGAAAAATTTCTTTTTAGATTATAATTGTTTAATATTCTTGATATTAAATATAATCTTATCATTAATATAAAATTGTTAAAGTAAATCTTTCTTATTATTCTTTGATTTTTTCTTTATTGAATTATTCCAAATTTCTATTAGCTTTACTCTTTTCTGATTTTATGATTCGATATGTTCTCGTATAATAAACGCTTTCCTTTCAGTATCAATATTTTCATCAATATAATTAAATATAGGCAGATATCTATATATTACTTTAAAAGGTATTTCGCCAATTGTATTATACCACATTACATTATAAATGAATTCTACTAGGGATAATAACAATATCTAATTGTCTTATCTTCAATTAGTATAATATATAATATAATGAATTAGATTCTGATTTTGTTGTTCCATTTGGTTATCGATTTGTAAATAGAATATTATCGATAATTTGCAATATATTTTTAAATAAAAAAGCAAGCTCCCTCAAAATTTATTTGCGAATTATAATCCTCAATCTGAAATTATTCCTTTCGGTGTACCGAAATCCTTAAAAATATATCAAAATAGAATTTCTATTAATTGTGACACACAAGAGCCGTAGTAGAGTTGAATAAACAGGGTCAATTATATTCTTTAGAATCTATAATTAAAGAACTATGGCTCATAAAGAGCGACTAGATATATATATACAAATACTCATTTGTAGATTATAGGGTTATATATAAGCATTATTAGAATTACTATTTTACTATACTAAATCATATGATTCGTAATGCATACGTATAAATGATTAGTTTATAAATTAATATAAAAGATAAAAGGTATTATATAGTTAACCTCCTATAGTTCATGATTTGTGATACTACCCCCCCCTTCAGAAAAACTCGCCTTCGAACATTTCATTCCTCTATTCTATTACTATTTCATCGGAAACCAGGTTTTGTAAAGATTTATAAGCTTTAAATCAATTAGA
Source organism: Stromatinia cepivora (assembly GCA_014898415.1). NCBI lineage: Eukaryota > Fungi > Ascomycota > Leotiomycetes > Helotiales > Sclerotiniaceae > Stromatinia > Stromatinia cepivora. The sequence continues at coordinate 1,224,794 of RCTD01000011.1, read as the reverse complement.
TTGGTTATTTTGATTGATTTGATCAATTTACTGGAAATTGATCAAATTGATCAAATTAATCGATCAAATTAATCAAAATAACAAATGAATTGACCAAATCGATCAAATCATTTATCAATTGGTTAAATTAATATTGATTTGTATTCTCCTTGATTTGGGGAATCTCTAAAAAGAAAAAGTTTCAATAGAAAAGGGAAAAAGGTTGAATTATAGTATAATAATGATAAATGATTAATATGATCAATTCCGAAATCGATCAAGTTAATCGATCAAATTGATCAAATCAACCAAATTAAACGAAATCGATAAAGGTAACATTATATTTCGTTTTTATTATATTCAAGTTTCCCTTTATATAATTTTTGAAATAATTATAAATATAAACTTTTGAAATATATTACCTTTGTATTATCTTAGTAATAACAGTTTATCTATTATATAAAACTCGGGTTATATATATATATAATCAAATTCTCTTTAATTTGTATAGGTTTTCAATCTTTTCATAATTATATATGTATACACCATTATAAAATCATAATATCTAATCTACTATATTAAAGAACATTTTTTTTTCCCTTGATTTCATAAATGAATTGTTATCCATATAATTATAATTATTCTTTCTACTTTCATAGAATTTTATCCAATTGATTAATCAATTAAAAGGATCAGGCAATGTTGAATTAGTTAGATAAAAATTGTATAAGAGGTATAATGATATTTTAAAATCGGAAACAGAATACTAGGTAAGATCAATATCGCTATTAAATTATAAAACTCTATATAATAGGGTTTTTCATATTTTCTTTATTATTAAGATCTTCTCCATTTTTTATTCTGAATCACCAATTATATTAATAGATGGAGGTAATTTGAATATCTAATTAGAAAGAGGATTGTTATATATTTTGTATAATCGATTTAAAGGGAAAATAGAATGAATTTTCATTATAATCAGGAATTCGAGTTTAAAAGAACTCCCAAATCGATCAATGATCTTAAATCTTCCTTGAATTGGGAAATCCAGTTTTTTAAATGATCTTTGGATAAGATAACTCTTCATATTGAATCATATATAATCTCCGATATTGAAATCGATCTCACGCCAATAAGCATTTATGGATTTCGATATTTTGGCTTAGGCATATAATAGGCCTTCTTTTGTTTGTGCGAGAACTAATCTATTATATTCTGTGTATATACAGGTATTACACATATTTATATCGTCTGTTAATTTATTAATATCTTCCTTTTATTCCTATACACGTTTCGATGTATGCCTGTATAAGGTTTTATAAGGTATAAACCTTTCTAAAGAGTTGTATAGAAGAGTAAATTACGTGTAATCCATTATAAATAGGAATTCTGATCAATCATCTTGATAATAGCTAATAAACAGTCTTAACCGTTATTGAAGGTATTGATTATAGATCTCAATTTGACTATTAGTTTGGGAATAATAAATAGTAGATAATTTGAGATCGATTTCTAGGATTTAATTGAATTCCTTTCAAAACTGTAATATGAATTGAAGGCCGCGATCTGATATTATAATATCAAAGGGACCATAATATTGATATATATAATAAAGATATAATTGTACTTGAATTCGAACATCGATTGATTTATAACAAGGTATGGAGATAGCTTGCTTTATCAATCGATTAATAATAATTAAAACATTATCATATCCGTATTTATCCTTATTAAAGCTACAATAATCTATAATGATATATTACCATACTCGATTAGGAATCGAAAATGGATATAATAAATCAGGGATACGATTATATAAAACGGAATTACATTTGTAAGTGTAACAATTATGTATATATCTGACTATGATATCGTGTATTCTGGGCCAGTAATATTATTAAGATAATAAAAAATAGATTTTATTTATACCAGGATGAACAGTAGAAACAGAATTATAAGTTTTACGAATTAGATAAATTCGAAGATTGTTAATGTCAGGTATTATTAGGCGATCATCATAAAGCAAAAGATCATTTTGGAGTAATATATATTTATGATCTTGGATAGCTTGTATTCTAAATACTAATAAACTATTTATAATTTTATTTACTTCGATAATACAATTAATTAAATCAAATCGAAGAGCGATTTCATTTAAATTGATATTAATAATCGTTATTTCGTCTGGGTGATACTTTTGTAAAACTTTTCTTATAATTTCGATATCAATTTGATTATTTTTAATAAATTATTAAAGGCGATTTTTCTTTTTGATATAATTCTGAAGATCCAATTTATCAGTCCAATGGATTAAAGTATTAATGAAAAGATTATCTTTTCCAGAATGATATATAATAATAAAGTTATAATCAATTAGAATTTCTGTCTAACAAATTTGTTGGGTGTTGAGAGTCTTAATAGTTATGAAATATTTAAGGGTTTTATAATCAATATAAACCTTAATTTTATATAATAAACCGGCGAATTCTATTCTCTAATAATTGAGAAATCGAATGATTGATAATATTTCTTTATTATAAACTTCGTAATTCAATTTAATAGTAATTATAATCTTGGAGAAATAAATTACAGGAAATCAATCTTTATTATATTATTATAATAATATATTAGCAATTACCTTATCGAATATATTTATTTCGAATATACAAAGGAATCGGTGATTATAGTATTACAAAAACGGAGTGGAGATAAACTTTTTCTTCAAGATATTGAATATGTTTTGGTATACTTCATCGAATATAAACTTAATATTTATTTTAATGAATTTGTTGAAAGGTTTTATTATTATATTATAATCTTTAATAAACCGTTGATAAAAATTGTAAAAACTAAAAAATAATTGAATCCCTTTTATTATTATCAGAAAAATCCAATTCTCAATTACCTTAATCTTTTTAGGGTCCATTTTTATTTCTTTAATAAAGATAATAAAATCTAAGTATTTGGTATATATAATATTGAATTTATATTTCTTGAAATCCATTTATAAATCAGCAGTTTCTAATTATTCGAAAATTAGCTTAATATAAATTTGATATTCTTTTTTGTTCTTAGAATAAATTAGAATATTGTTGAAGTATATTGTATAAAAGATGTTTAGATAATCGAATAAAATATCATTTATATAATATTAATAGATTATAGGATTATTTGTTAATTCGAATAATATAATCTTGTATTTGTATAATCCATATCGGGTTTGGAAGATAATATACTTTTTCGAAGTAGGATTTATTTTTATATAATGGAAAGTTTGATGAATATCGAATTTGATAAAGATTTTAATATTGAAAAGCCGAAAAAGCGTTTTGTCGATTAAAGGAAGGGGATACTGATTCTTACATATTAAGAAATTCAATAATTTGAAGTTTATATAGAATTTCAAATTATCATTAAATTTCTTGATGAATAGGATAGATATAATATAAAGGACTTGATTGGATTTAATGAAACCTTTACTGAAATTATTCATAATATATTCTTTAATAACTTCTAATTGTTCCAAAGATATCTTATAAAATAAACTGTAATATAAAGTTTATTCTTCTTCATCTTCCAATATGATTTTATAATTATAAGATCAATTAGGAGGTAAAATATTTGATTTATACTTGGAAAAGGTTTGATAATATTATCGATATTTAAATAATATTTCAAATTCTGAATCGATTTCGATTAATATTCGATCGAATTTCTTTCGAACTTTTATATTTTTGAATTCAATCAAAACAACCAATATTCTCTCTTCTGTATATTGTTTGTTTTATTGGAAATCTATTATATCATTGAATTCTTTCAAAGTAATAATAAAGAATTCAATTTGTTTATCTCTTTTGTATTCTAATTAGAATTTATTGGATTTGAGTATACATAAATCGAGGATTTCGGGCAATATACAGGAAAGGTATTTGTAAATCTGTAATAATAATATAATTGATTGAAAAGGAGATAAATTGAATTTAAAAGGAATCGGGATTTCTTCCTTTTCAATAAAAATCTATATTATATTTATATTTGAAGGTTTTTATTATATATCACCAACTGCAATTGATCTATTCAATTATGAATCTCTTCGATTCTAATATTCTTTGAGCTGATCATTTTGTCGATTAGTATCTTATTGAATTAATCGATTGATTTTCTGTTTGTAAAGGGATGATTAAATAATAAAGAGATTATTCGAATAGGAGATGGTATAGGGTCTCTTTTTAGATTATTCAAAATATTTATTGAAGCAATCGAACTTCGCTCGAATCTTTGATAATCAAAGTCTATCTAAAATAACACTATAATTTTCTAATTCAATAATAAAAAAAAGAATAAAAGATTGTTTATAATTATCGATCATTAAATTAAGAAATGTGAAATAGATAATAATATAATCTTATATATCATTATATTCTTTAATTTCAATTGAAATTTCAAATAATATAATTCTGAATTTAAATATAGAAAATAAACAAATAAAGAATATAATATTAATAAAAGCAAATCTATTTATTCCAAAGTCAATGAATATTTTTAATCGATAAATATAACCATTTTTCGAAAGATTATAAAAAAGAATGAATACTTTTTTTTCTATAAACTTGATTAAATCAAGAAATCTTATATTCTGTATAATGCTTAGAATAGAAACAGAATCTAAATATTTGGTTTTAAATGCTTTTCTTCTTTTAAACAAGTATTCTGTATGGTTTCAATTGTAGTTTCTGAACTGAAGTCTTTTTTGGCATCCCGATATTCTTCGAATTCTTCTACTTCTTTTTGTACCATTTTGATCTCATTGAGGTTATCGATATAAAGCGTCGATGTATATGCTATTCTAGGAGAAGGAAAGGGCAACGAACATTTGAAATTCAAATAATTATTAGATATGATGGGGTCGGTGTATCCGGGAGGGGTATTCCGGGGTGGAAATGATTTCGGGAACGTGGAGGTTCCAAAATTAAAGCTGTTAAAGCTTCGAAAGGGTTGCAAGGGGTTCGTAATAGTCGTTAATTTGCGAATAACTATAAGGGCTTTTCGATCAACATAATATCGATTTTGTTTTTGTAATAAAACTTCATTTTAATTTATTCTAATAAATATATTTGTGAGTTCTTTTGTAATCTTATAATCCTTAATAAGTATTATTACCACTCGCAAAAGAAAATCGGAAATCTTCTATTCAAAATCCCCGAATAAAACCTTATTATCGATAATCTCCATTTGGATAATAAGTAGTCTGAACTTTCTATATTATTCTAGGAAATTGCCATATCGAATCGTATTAGATATGACCCATATCTTGTATTGAAAGCGAGCATCATCGATTTCGACTGGGTTCCGATAGATCGCTACAAACTGTTCAATCAATTCGAATATTGTAAATCGGGGCATTTATATATAAAGAGTATGATAATGTACTTGTACTTTCGATTCGATTTGATCGATTATATATACACAGTATTGTATTTCATTTTTAAATGATATAATATACAGCTCGAATTGTTTTATAATTAATAATTACCATAAACTAACTTTAAATTCAATATTATCACTAAATTTAATAATAAGATTTATAAATTTTAATATATATACATTTTACTACAAATTATAATTAACACAGGAATATAATTTTGATTGATTAGATTGGCTTTTTGAATAAAAGGACCCCTGATTATTAAATAGATTATTATTTTCTGAAAGAAAAGAAAAATCCTCGAAGGACCCCGGGTAATCAAATCATCTAATCAAAGTTTTCTTCCTCTGATTTTGGGATCTTCAGGTTTACTTAGATAAAGATCCTTGAATTTCGATTGAAGAAATAAAGGGAATCCCAGATATTATTATTGACCTGAATACCTATATAAACATTATTTAAAACTCAAAAGGAGATTATATTATTATAAAACTCATTATCATTATAACTTTCAATTATCGATTCTCCTCTTTCAAACTTATAACCATTATATAAAGATTTTATAATTGTAATAATAATTCGAAAAGAATAATTGAACTATTGAAAGTATCGGTTTTATATATTGGAATCTTCTCTTTACTAATCTTCTTTCTTCCAATGATAACATTATCCAATCCTGTATTTATATTTTCTTCGAAAGATTGTTGAAATAATTAAGGAGAAGGAGAGGGTTCCTTAGAATATGTTTTTGAAAATTCGGAGCATACAGGAGGAAGAGTTCGTTGCATTATGAAAGTGATGGTATACTTTTAAAAGGGTTTATCTTTATCGATTAGATCGGAATAGATTTTTTTCTTTTGGGTATAATATTTGTAAAAGTTCACCTAAAAAGGTATTATTAAAATGAAGTATTATTTAGGAGGCCATTAGATGGCTGGACGCTTGTAAATAAGTTATAAATAATGTGATATACAAAAACCATAATAGAGTTGAATAAACAGGGTCAATTATATTCTTTAGAATCTACAATTGAAGAATTATAACTCATAAAGAGCGACTAGATATATATACACAAATATCCATTTGTGGGCTGCAGAATTATGCATAAACATTATTAGGGTTACTATTTTACTATACTAAATCGTATGATTTGTAATGTATGCGTACAGATGATCAGCTCATAAATTAATATGGGAGATAAGAGGTATCACGTGGTTAGCCTCCTGTGGTTCACGATTCGTGACATTAATTCGAATAAGATTATTGTTTTATTGACTGGAATATATCAGACAAATTTTATATATCTATCAACAACAATAAAAACGATATCGTATATATATTTATCTATCTTTGAAGGAGATAAATTTATAATAAAATCCATTATTATTTTTTTCCAAGAATCAAAAAGGAATGATAAGGTTTATAATTCGTTGTAAAACTAATAATATTTTATAATTATCCACTAATAGATAATATATATTTGTATATACTTTTTCATATCTTTTATTATATTAGACCAGAAATATTTATTTTTCAATATCTCTCAGATTTTCTTAATACCCTAATAACCTTCTATAGGGTTATTATAATGAGCCTCCAAGATTTCGGCCCTTATAACTCTATTTAACAGTACGAAAACGCGCTCATTATAAGTGAACAAATCATCGACATCGACTTTCCAAAATGCGGCGTTTTCAATTGAACTATATCGATATTTCAAATACTCCTTGCTTTTTGTAAAATTATCATTCTCTTGAAACCGCAATAAAGCATTTCTTATTAACTTTGATATTAATTCAAATACTGTTTCGTTATTAATTAATATACTAATTATCCAATATAATATCGATTATTTGTAATCAATTCCTATCAGCGATCCTTTAGAATCGTATAAGAACAAATTATACTTCTTCTATTAAAAGAGATTTATAGCATTCCATAAGGATTCTATCTCTACTTTCGAAAGAAAGAAAATTGCGGTTATTATTGTAGTACTTTTCAATTTATTTTGTAATATAAATAATATTTCATTGATATTATTCATATTTTCTGCGTAATCTAATTGTCTTGATAGATTATTGACGGGATTTAATTTATTCGATCTATATATGATTATGAAATCATAGGCAGCCAGAACTTTGGTTTATTACATTTATCTACCATTGAATTCTTTTTTCTTTATAAAGTATTAAAGATTGTTGTAATTCATTTTGATTATAATAATATATCGATTATTTATAATATAATATTGTTATTAAATAAAGACCATATAAATAATCAAAAGTTTCTGATTATAAATGAAGTACCTTTGTTCTGTTAGATTGAGCTTCCGCAAATAAAAAGTAATGGGATGCTATTGAGAAGTAATAGAATCGTTCGAATTATTGGGGAATAATTGAGAGAGTATGTATTCTAATATAAACCTAAAAACATCGGTTTCGATTAGGATTCGGAGTGTTAGATTAAAATATCGAAGTATCGATATTGTAATAAAAATTTCTTTTAAATTATCAAAGATATTTTGAATCTTTTTTGTCCATTTGAATTTTAATATAATCTTTCCCTTTTTAGTATTTTATAATAGGTTTATTAAACTATAGACGATTCGCGAATAAACTATAATAAACCATCGATAGAAGTTTGTAAAGTTTAAAAAGATTTAAACTTTACAAAAGAATATCGACGCAGATTATTCAGTGATAATTTGAATTCTGTTTAGTTCTATAATAATGCCTTTCTTTAATATAATAAAACCTAGAAATTTCATTTTGTATATATAGAATATATATTTCTTTAATTTGGTATAAAATTTGTATTCAAATAATCTGGTGAAAATTCTATAGATATCAGTAATATAGGTTTCCCTATCTTTAGAATAAATAAAAATATTATCAAAATATATAATACAAATACTATCTACAAAACCAGCGAATATTTAATTGATATATATCTGAAAAGTAATAAAGACATTAATCAAGCCGAAAAGTATAATTAGATATTCGAACTATCCATAACGAATACAGAACACCATCTTTTATTCATCGCTTTCCCGTATATATATTCAATGGTATACATCTTTAAGATCGAGTTTTGTAAAAAAGACCCCTTATCTTAAGCAATCCAACGATTCGCTAATTAGAAGTAAAGAAATACAGTCCTTTTTCATAATCCTATCAAGATCATAATAATCAATATCTAATCGATAATCATCTCCTTTCTTTAAAATAAATATAATCAGGGCTCCGACAGAGTTAATCAAATAATGAATCCAACCTTTCTTTTGATATTCTTCAAGATATTCTTATAGAATTATTAGTTCCTTTTCCGAAAGAATATATATTAATCCTTAAAGAGAAGTTGATCCAGATTCAAGATCAATATAATATTCCATTAAATCATGATCAAAAAGTATACTACTTTTATTTTCGAAGAAGGCTTCCTTGTATTCCTTATATTCAAAAGGTATTTACAAGGGTGATAATATAAGGATGTTTTTGGAATTTGGCGATATTCTTATAATTGATTGGATTTCCGGTAATAGTATGTAGATTTTAACCCCAATCTTCATTTCTTTGTATAATTCCTTGACCATTACTATTTCGAGATTTCGTAATGTAGGCCTGAAATGGAACGAAATTGATTACTAATTGATATCCGGGTTTACTGTTTAAAGTTAAGGTAGCCCTAAGATAATATCGATTCTTGGTAGATTCAGAATGGTAATAATGAATTGATGAGTATACATTCTTTTTTCCTTATATTCGTCTATTATTTCGATAATAAATCAATGATTACCGTAAAAGAGTATATTAATCCCATTAACTAATACTAATAAAGTACCTTTACCAGGATCAAAAGCCCAATCCCATTCAATATATTTGTTTTATTGAATAATATTAATTTGCATTCCGAAATCAATGAGATAGTACATTTTTGTTAGAGTATTGTCGACCTTAAAATTTGCTTCGATAATTAGAATAATATATTCTTTTTATTAAGGATCTAGGATCATCGGAATAGTTAAAATTATTACTGAATTGTAGCATTTCTTTGGTTGTTATTTTATAGAAGATATGCGGAGTAAGTGTAAATGAGATAATTGCCTTTATACTATCGATAAACATATAAATTAATACACCCTTTCGAATAATAATCCAATTGTTAATAATGAAAGCATTGCAGTTCCCGTTCTCAATAACCTTCCTTCAAAGTTCCTTTATCTTTCTTTTCTGTAGAAGAAGATTTGAAATATTAAGGCTGTAATTGTATACTACTAATCGACAATGAATTATTCTGCTTCTGAGATTATCTATTTTGAAGAAGATTGAAAAGATGATTGGATTGTATAAAGGGATTACCCTGTTTTCGGTTATAAGATATATCGAAGGGGTTCGTTATACGATACATTTTATTTATATTCTCCAGATGATATATTTGTTTGATCAATTCGTTTCTGTTTTCTGGTTGTTGAAATAATTCCGAAATTCTTTTTGTAATATAAGGAAGTAAACCTACTAAGAGATGTTCTTTCTGAATACTCTCCGCCTTCGATTCGATTTCCTCCTTTAAATTATCGAGGTATACTACAAAGTTATTTACACTTTATATAGATTGTTATTTGGTATAGATTATTTATTATATAATTAAGCATTAATGATTGCCTTTATTTAATATTACATTGTATATATATTCTCTAAACTCTTTTTATAATATATTAGAATCTATTATCCCGTTTTTGTATCGATATTAAACTGTAAAAAGTTATTTTTGAAAGTATTGGATAATATAATTTATTTTCTTTTGATCTATCGGAAAGTAATATCTATCATTATTCCGAAATATAAGTTTAGTTTGGAAGAAGAAGTCTTTTGCTTTTATAATAATGGAATCCTTGTAAAATAGGAATTTTTGAAGTTTCGGGGGTCTTCCTTGAAAAGCTAGAATGGAATTAGGTACTGTTTCCCTACCGTTGGTAACTATTATTAATGAATTAATTACTCTTTTTTGTATAAAATAAATAAAGGTCTTTTCGATCTATTATTGATTTTCTGATTTGAAGATTTCGAACTTTTCTTATATATTTTCGAATCTTTATACTAATTCTACTTCAAATTACATAATGGATTGATAATTTGATACCGATGCCTTATCTTCATTACTGTTTTGGATTCTCGATATGTTTTCCCCTCGAATTTGAAAGGTATTTGAATTGGTCGATGGATCTGGAATACTTTTTATTCTTATTATGATTACTCGAAAAGACATTGATAGTAATTAATTGACAAATTACTTCTGAGGATTGAATAAAAAGAATTGTTAAAATTATAAATGGCAAAGAATCAATTAGTTTTTAAATAATTATAAAACTTTTCATTATTTTTTTCTAATTAAAAGAACCTTTTTCTTTTAAATCCAATAAAAAGTGATATCAGAACGATAACAAATTGTCGATTATATATTAGAGTTTAATGAATACAAAGATTTTATAGAGTTTTCTAATCAATCGATGGCAGACCATTGGTGATACACTTGCCTTTAACAATGAAGCCGTTTCCTTGTAGAGATTCCTAGCTTTACTAGCAACATCCTTCCAATAACCGTAATAATAATTACTTATAGTCTATAATCTTCAATAAATATATAAAAACAACAAGTAATATAAAAAATTATAATTGATTAAATATTCTATAATTATTAATTGAATATATTTTAAAGTAGGAAAAAGTATTGATAAAGATTTAGACGGAATAATATTAAGAACAATATAAAAAATCATAGAAACGATTCTTCATCTTCAAATTATTATTTTTACAATGACGATAATAATTGATGATAATATTTAGATTGAGAATTACTCCTAAGAATATATATCCTTTTCTGATTCAAGATTATCAAGAGAAGAACCTTTGATAGTTTCTATATATCCATATACACTTTCCTACATGAATACTAATATACTCACACTAACAGCCGTATTGGAATTCGGAGTACCGAGATTATTCGGATGAATGGATTTACTGTAGGCTACCCGATAACCACCTTATAAGTATTAGATAGCGATACTCTGGAAAGAAGCAAGCAATCAATAATCGTTAGGTTATATCACCCTGTGAATCCAATACAAGGATTTCTCAGGCAGCTCAATTTGGTGGATATCTCTTATTTGACTCAGGAGTAGTTTCACTACACAGCTCTCCTGGAAGGGGGAGTGTGTTACGGGTGATTGCCTCGAGGGTCCGATAGAATAGTCTAGAGATCTTCTCGAGGTGGTTTAGACTGGACTTCAAGTAGGGGTTCAACAAAGGTTGGCAACTGATTGCAATTCTCGTGCCTATACTATTAAAGTAATGATTGATATTGAGCATGAAGCTCTACATACTAAGGAGATTCCATCTCTTGTATAGGCCTTCGTACTCCCCATAGTTCCTCTGGGGTCATGGGGTCCTGGAGTCCTAATGCTAAGACTTCTCCTGCAGACTCCTTCGCTCCTCGACTCCATCATGTGATATATTCCTATTGGTCATTTCTTCTGCAAGACTGGTACCAGGAAATCCTCCTAAGGGGTCGCCTAGGATCGGTCCTGATCATTGGGCCTGACGTCCCTTAGTCACGTGCTCGTTGTTACAACCGTTGTGACAGTGTGACAGAAATGGTCACAAGTGGCATCATCATATTAGAATTGATTCAAGCTGCTTTCGAAACTGAAGAGACCATCAATCAATTCTCATTCTCCCATCTGACACATGCAAATTGAAGTAATGAGGTAAGTAGTGAGGCAAGGACTGAAGTTATACATATCGAAGCAAGAAGTGAAGCATGCATATCCCCAATACGAGCTTTCGAAAATATAAACAGCAGCAAAACAGGAAAATACCCCAGATAAAAGGGAATTATTGCAGAAAATAACAATGATACAAGGAACTAACAGAATACTCATGAAAGGCATCGCAATTTGAGAAGAATTTTTGCGGGTACTAGTAGTAAGCAGAAACCCCCTAAAAATAGCGAAAACAGCATGTTGGAATAGGATGACTAAGTATGTGGACCGTACTAAGGCTAGCCAGGGCTTCAGCTACTGTGTACATAACTCTCTCCACATCCGTAGCTTATGAAAAGACAGACAAGATTATACCAATAAACCGAGTAGAAGGTATCATATGATACGGTTTCACCAACGGATTGATACCGACACAATACATCCGAAAAGATTCGTTGGTGTTGAAAGTGGAGGATAGAGACTTGGGGAGAGATAGGTTAATTTAGATAGCGAAAGTTGAAGAGTGGTTGAGATAGGTTCTGAAGCCTCTGTAGGATGCGACGATAAATGGTATGAATGAACAAGGCACATTCACTCTTCAGTCTTCTTAGTTGACTTTTCTTTCGAGGCCCAAGCTGCAAAGATGCTATCCGTCTCCGGATCCAACAGATTTGGTGGTCCCTCGATAATTTCTGTAGGCCTCTCTGCCATGGCGCTTGGCCATGAGTTGTGAATGTGGTCTGGCTTAGTCGCTCTTGGAACGACCTTTGTCACGTTGAAGGACGTTGCCGACTCTGTATATCCATGACTTGCCTGATGTTGCTTAATTTGCTCCATCTGCTTGTTCTTCACTGACACCGTGATATGTGACAAATCCGGTCTGTAGACCCCTCCAGTTCGGGTTGTAAGGTGGATGCCAGAGCTTTTATGAAAAGTTAGATGATTTAAGAATTGTTTTTGGGAAGTCTAAGGAATTCACCGGATCAAAACTTGCGTTGGGTTTGGATCAGTTTGAATGGCCGTTATGTATGCCGCAAGTATAAGAGCTCTTTGAATTACCACATCCTTAGGTGGGGGGAACTTCCAGATGTACTTGATGGATTGTCCTGACATCTCTGGTTGTAGCTAGGGTAGATATACAAGGATTGATGAACGAGATGTGGATATATATTTGTAGTTGTCGAGTTATTCGCTAGGCACGAAGGTGATATTGACTGAGGGGATACAAAATGGAGCGGTAAGATACTTATAGATTGCAAATCTGTAAAACGATGAAATAGAAAGAATAGAAACCCTTTCTCTCCGTCACAAGGTATAAATGCGTATCAAATTCGGCACCATTCTCAACCGACGACCTGCATCATGGCTAGCCGGCTTGCCCAATATGCATTGAGGACACATACAGCGTCAAGAAGCCTATCAAAATGAATTACAGCAATATTAAATGTTACATGGCCTAAGTTTGATGCGAAGTGGAATAATCTTGCAATTATTTGCTGGTTTGCAGATGCTAATCCAGGTTAAAGCTTCCTTTTGATTCTTTTCCTTATAGGCCAAGGTTTTATTTGAGCAGCAGCCTTTGGGTTTGCCCTGTTGCTGTGCAGCGCCTTCTCGCTTTGTAAAATAGAAAATGAATGTTGGGTTGTATCCCTGCATAGATTGTAATGTAGTATTGAGTCGAGCATACCTAATCATGATGCAAGTCGGGCAAGAAGGGACTGAGGTACAGAATAGCACATCAATATTTATATCTTAGGAAATAACGAAAGGTTCTACAATCATAGTTACCTCATATCTAATATTCCATCCCTAAACGTAGTTCTAATCTTGATACGCTTGTACTGGCAGCGATATGCCAATACATAATATGTGATGCTACGCACCACTTCACCTAGGACACGTATTCAGGACTTACGCCATCGGCTATGCATGAAGCATAGAAAACAGCATAACACGCCACATAAGGGCTCGGGGCATCAGATAGGAACACGATGTGTCGCAGATGGTTGCCCATGAGGTCTGGTTCTCCTACCCGTGTATGTATAACCTCAATAGATCTCCCTCGGACCTACAGTAGTAGATTCTAAGGATTACTTGCATTAATACAGCGTGTCGTCACATAATATCAATATGCTGTGCGACCCTCAGCTTCACCTTCTAGGTTGGATACTTGGTGTTAGTGATGCGGGATAGTCCATTTTGGTTTTCTTGGATTCCGGCTTGTAACTATCGCCGGAATGGGGTGTGTTTCCGATGCTCAGGTGATCCATATAGTATTCTTCCCCGCTTCCTCGACAAATCGCTGGATTAAATAATATAAAGAAGAATCAAAAAAGTATCATTAAAAGATATAAAAAAAATATATATATTTAAAAAAATATATATTTCGAAATTTAAATCTAATTTATCTAAAAATTCGAATGGAATTAGAATTGAAATATAAATTATTAACAATTATTACACGAAATTGTCACGAATCGTGAACCACAGGAGGCTAATCACGTGATACCCCTCATCTCCCATGTCAATTAATAAGCTGATCGTCTGTACATATGCATTACGAATCATACGATTTAGTATGATAAAATGGTGACCCTAATAATGTATGCGTATAGTCCCGTAGCTTACGAATGGGTATTTGTGTATATATATATATATCTAATTGCTCCTTACGAGTTATAATTCTTCAATTATAGATTCTAAGGAATATAATTGATCTTATTTATTTAGTTCTATTATAACTTTTGTATGTTATATTATCTATAATTTATTTACAAATATCTGGTTATTTGATGGTCTTTCAAATAATATTTCATTTTAATAATATTTTTTTAGATAAACTTTTATAAATGTTATATTCAAAGGAAGAAGATCTATTTCGATTTAATCGATGAAGATATAAATACTTTTAGAAATGTATTATCATTTTCATAATACGACGAACTTTTTCTTTTATATATCCCGATCCTTCGAAAACCTATTCTAAGGAATAGTTCCCTTCTTTTCAATTATTTCAATAAATCTTTGAAGAAAATATAAATACAGGATTGAATAATGTTATTATTGGAAGAAAGACGATGGGTAAAAAGAAGATTCCAATATATAAAATTAATGTTTCTAATAATTCAATTGCTCTTCCCGAATCATTATTATAATTACAAGATTTTTATATAATAATTATAAATTTGAAAAAGGAGAATCGATAATTGAAAATTATAGTGATGATAAACTCTGTAATAGTATAACCTTCTTTTGAGCCCTAAATAATATTTATATAGATATCCAGATCAACAATAATACCTAAAACTCCTCTTATTCCCTTAATCAAAATTTAAGGATCTTTATCCAAGCAAATTCGAAGATCTTAAAGTCAAAGGAAGAAAACTTTGATCAAACGATTTGATCATTTGAGGCCCTTCGATGATTCTCCTTTTTCTTCAGAAAGTGACAATCTATATAATAATCAGGGGTCCCTTTACTCAAGAAGCCGATCTAATTAGTCAAGATTGTATTTTTGCATCAATCATAATTCGTATCGAGATATATATATATCAAAACCTATAAATCTTATTACTAAATTTAGTGATAATATTAAATCTAAAATTAGTTTATGGCAATTATTGATTATAGAATGATTCGAGTTATATATTATATCATTTAAGAGTGAAATACAATATTGTATATATATAATCGATCAAATCGAATCGGAAGTACAAATGCATTATTATGCTTTTTATATACGAGTACTCCGATTTATAATATTCGAATTGGTTGAATAGTTTATAGCGATTTATCGGAACCCGGTCGAAATCGATAATACTTATTCTCAATATAAGATATAGATTATACTTAATACAATTCGATATAGCAATTTCTTAGAATGATATAGAAAGTTCAAATTACTTGTTATTCAAATAGAGATTATCGATGATAAAGTTTTATTTAAAGATCTTGAATAAAAGATTTCTGACTTTCTTTTGCAAATAATAATAATATTTATCAAAGATTATAAGACTACAGAAGAGTTTGCGAATATATTTATTAAAATAGATCAAAATGAAGTTTCATTATAAAAACTATAAGAATTTCTAATAAGTTTATTAAATCACTTAATAATATTAACCGAACCGATGGTCATATGATCACGTGATATATTAATAATTTAATTTGATATTATTAAATTTTATTATTATATAAAATCTTGATCATATATCATATTAGAATGATTTATAATGGAATAGAATGTAATGGAAGCATGTAGAACTTTCTTATTTCTAAGGTTAAATATTATTGGTTCCTATTTCATTTCATTATATAAAACAATTCTATAAGATTCGATTTAAATCGATCTTATTTATAATCATAGAATATTATAGAATTTCATAGAATCCTATCAAATACTATAAATAAGAAGATTTTCTTCAAAGAATTATTCTGAAAAACAAGCAAAATAAATTCAATATTCAATACACTCATATTTTGACTTCAACCATTATATATTCGATTATCCTTTTAAGCTATATAACTAAGTCTTCCACTATAATAATAGTGAATAATATTATTATTATATTATTCATTATCATTAACCAATCAACCTCCTCCAAGAAAAACGAAATCGATATTATATTGGGCGAGATATTTTTATAGCTATTCACAAATTAATGGTTATTATAAATCCCTTGCAATCTTTTTGGAGTTTTAATAGCTCCAATTTTGAAATCTTTATGTCCCTGAAATTGTTTTCATTCCGGAATATTCCTTCCGGATATACAGACTCCGCCGTACCCAATAATTATTCGAATTTCAAATGTTTGTTGTTTTCTCCTTTTCCTAGAATAGTATATATATCGATACTTTGTATTAATAACTTCAATAAAATTGAAACAATATAAAAAGAAACAGAAGAATTCGAAGAATATCGGGATACTAAAGAAAACTTCAGTTTAGGAGTTATAATTGAAATTATATAGAATACTCGTTTAGAAAAAGAAAAGTATTTAAAATTAAATATTTAAATTCTATCTTTATTCTAAATATTATATAGAATATAAGATTTCTTAATCTAATAAAACTTATAGAAAAAAAAGTATTCATCCTTCTCTGCAATTTTTCGAAAAATGATTATATTTATCGATCAAGAGTAATTCTTGATTCTAAAGCAAATAGATTCGTTTTTATTAATATTATATTTTTTTATTTGTTTATTTCCTATATTTAAATTAAGAGTTATATTATTTAAAGTTTCAATTGAAATTAAAGAGTATAATAGTATATAAGGTTATATTATTATCTATTTCATATTCTTTAATTTAACGATCGATAATTGTGAACAATCTTTTATCTCTTTTTTTATTATTGAATTAAGGAGTTATAATATTATTTTAAATAGATTTTGATTATCAAAAATTCGAATGAAATTTGATTACTTCAATCGATATCTTGATTAATTTAAAGAAAAACCCTATACTATCTTCTATTCAAATAATCTCCTTATTATTCAATTATTCCTTTACAAATGGAAAATTGATCGATTAATTTAATAAGATATTGATCAACAAAATAATTAATTTAAAGAATATTAGAATCAAAAAGATTTACAATTAAATAGATCAATCGTAATTGATGATATATAATAAAAACCTTTAAGTATAAATATAATATAGATTCTTATTGAAAAGAAAGAAACCCTGATTCCCTTTAAATTCAATCTACTTTTTTCCCAACTAATTATACTACTATTACAGATCTACAAATGCCTCCCCTGTATATCGTCCAAAATCCTTGATTTATATATATTCAAATCCGATAAGTTCTAATTAGAATATAAAAGAGATAAATAAATTGAACTCTTTATTATTATTTTAAAAGAATTTGATAATATAATAAACTTCTAATAAAACAAATGATATATGAAAGAAAAAGTATTGATTATTCTCATCGAATTTAAGAATATAAAAGTTCAAGGGAAACTCAATTAAGTATTAATTGAAATCAATTCAGAACCTGAAATATCATTAGAATATCAATAATATTATCAAACTTTTTCTAAATATAAATCAAACATTTTGTTTTCTA
Organism: Stromatinia cepivora; assembly: GCA_014898415.1. Taxonomy (NCBI): domain Eukaryota; kingdom Fungi; phylum Ascomycota; class Leotiomycetes; order Helotiales; family Sclerotiniaceae; genus Stromatinia; species Stromatinia cepivora. The sequence continues at coordinate 1,206,558 of RCTD01000011.1, read as the reverse complement.
ATCGATCTTATAATTATAAAATCATATTAAAAAACAAAAAAGAATAAACTTTATATTACAGTTCATTTTACAAGATATCTCTAAAACAATTAGAAATCATTAAAAAATATATTATAAATAATTTCAACAAAGGTTTTATTGAATCCAATCAAACTTTTTATACTGTATCCATTCTATTCATTAAGAAACCCAATAATAATTTGAAGTTTTGTATAGATTCCAGATTATTGAATTCCTTAATATATAAAAATCAATATCCCTTCCCTTTGATCAACAAAACGTTTTCTCGACTTTTCAATATCAAAATCTTTATCAAACTCGATATTCGTCAAATTTTTTATTATATAAAATAAATCCTACTTCAAAAAAATATACTATTTTTCGAATCCGATATAAATTATACAAATATAAGATTGTATTATTCGGATTAATAAATAATTCTGTAATCAATCAACATTATATAAATAATATTCTATTCGATTACCTAAATATCTTTTGTATAATATATTTCGATAATATTCTAATCTATTTTAAGAACGGAAAAGAGTATCAAATTTATATTAAATTAATTCTCAAATAATTAGAAATTATTGACCTATAAATAGATCTCAAGAAATACAAATTCAATATTATATATATCAAATATCTAAACTTTATTATCTTTACTAAAGAAATAGAAATAAACCTTGAAAAAATTAAAATAATTGAGAATTGGATTTTTCCGATAATAATAAAAAGGATTTAATTATTCCTTGATTTTTGTAATTTTTATTGATAATTTATTAAGAATTATAGTATAATAACGAAATCTTTTAACGAACTTATTAAAGCAAATATTAAGTTTATATTTAACGAAGTATACCAAAATGTATTTAATATCTTGAAGAAAAAGCTTATCTCCATTCTATTCCTGTAATACTATAATCATCGATTCTCTTATATATTCGAAACAAATATATCCAATAAAATAATTGCTAATATATTATTATAATAGTATAGCGAAGATTGATTACCTGTAATTTATTTTTCCAAGATTATAATTATTATTGAATTGAATTATAAAATTCATAATAAAGAAATATTATCAATTATTTGATCTCTTAATTATTGGAAAACGGAATTCGCTGGTTTACTATATAAAATCAAGGTTTATACCGATTATAAGGCCTTTAAATATTTCATAATTATTAAGACTTTTAATACTCAACAAACTTGTTAAACAGAAGTTTTAATCGATTATAATTTCATCATTATATATCGCCCTAAAAAAGATAGCCTTTTCGTCGACACTTTAATCCATCAAATCAACAAATTGGATTTTCAGAATTATACTAAGAAGAAGAATTGCCTTTAATAATTTATTAAAGATAATCAAATTAATATCGAAATCATAAAAGAAACCTTACAAAAGCATTATCCAAACAAAACAACGATTATTAGTATTGATTTGAATAAAATCGTTCCTCGATTCGATCTAATTAATTATATTATTGAAGCAAATAAAACTACAGATAATTTACTAGTATTCAAAATATAAGCTATTTAAAGTTACAAATATATATTATTCTAAAATGACCTTTTGTTCTACAATAACCACCTAATAATGCCTAACATCAACAACCTTCGAATTTATTTGATTTGTAAAGCCTATAATTCCATTTCCATTGCTTATCCTAATATAAATAAAATCTATCTTTTATTATTTCAATAATACTATTAATTCAGAATACACAATATTATAATCAGATATATATACAATTGTTATACTTGCAAATATAATTCCATTCTATACGATTATATCCCCGATTTATGATATCTATTTCCGATTTCTAATCGAATATAGCAATATATTACTATAGATTATTATAACTTTAATAAAAATAAATATAGATATAATAATATTCTAATTATTATTGATCGATTAATAAAACAAACTATCTCTATACCTTAATATAAATCAATCAATACTCGAATTCAAATATAATTATATTTTTATTATTTATATCGATATTATGATCTCTTTGATATTATAGTATTAAATTATGGTCCTCAATTCATATCATAGTTTTAAAAGGAATTCAGTCAAATTCTAAGAACCGACTTCAAATTATCCATTGTTTATTATCCTCAAATCGATAATCAAATTGAAATTTATAATCGGTACTTTTAACAACAATTAAAACTATTTATTAATTATTATCAAAACGATTAATCAGAATTTCTATTTATAATAGATTATATACAACTTACTCTTCTATACAACTTCTTAGAAAAGCTTATACTCTACGAAATTTTATACAGATATATATCGAAATATATATGGGAATAGAAGGAAGATATTAATAAGCTAATAGATGATATGAATATATATGATGCTTATATATATATAGAATACAATAGATTGGCTTTTGTGCGAACGAAAGAAGATTTATTATATATCTAAACCAAGATATCGGAATCCATGAATATTTATCAATATAAAATCTATTTCGATATCGAAGATTACATATAGCTTAATATAAAGAGTTACTCTATTTAAAGATTATCTAAGAAACTGGATTTCCTGATTCAAAGAAGATTTAAGATCATTGATCGATTTAGAAGTTTTTTCAAACTCGAATTTCCGATTACAATGAAAATTCATCCTGTTTTCCCTTTAGATCGATTATATAAGATATACAATAATCCTTTTTCTAAACAAATATTCGAATCATTTTCGTTTATTAATATAATTAATAATTCAAAATAGGAAGTAAAGAAAATCTTAATAATAAAGAAAACATAAAAAACTCTATTATATAGAGTTTTATAATTTAACAATAATATCAATCTCATTTAGTATCCTGTTTCCGATCTTAAAATATCATTACACCTTCTGTACGATTTTCACCTGGTCAATCCAATATTACTTGATCTTCTCAATCGATTAATTAATTGAATAAAGCTTTATAAAAACATAAAGGATAATTATAATTATATAAATGATAATTCACTTATAAAACTAAGGAAAAGAAAAATGTTTTTCAATTCAATAAATTAGATATTATGATTTTATAATAATATATATATATACAATCATGAAAGGATCGAAAACCTATACAAATTCGAAGGAATTTGATTGTATATATATATAGTCCGAGCTTTATATAATAGATGAATTATCATTACCAAAATAATATAAAGGCAATATATTTCAAAAACTTATGCCTATAATTATTTCAAAAATCATACAAAAAGAAAGCTTGAATATAGTAAAAACGAAATATAACATTACCTTTATTGATTTCATTCAATTTAATTGATTTGATCAGTTAATTGATTAATTTGATGAATTAATTTAATCGATTTCGGAATTGATTATATTAACCATTCATCATTATTATATTATAATTCAATCCCTTTCCCTTTTCTATTGAAACTTTTTCCTTTCGGAGATTCCCCAAATCAAGAAGAATACAAATTAATATTAATTTAACCAATTGATAAAAGATTTGATTAATTATTTTGATTAATTTGATCAATTTCTAGTAAATTGATTAAATCAACCAAAATGATTAATCTAATTGATTTAAAGCTTATAAACCTTTACAAAATCTGATTTCCGATGAAATAGTAATGAAACAAAAGAGTAAAACATTCAAAAGCGAGCTTTTCTGAAGGGGGAGATAGTATTACAAATCATGAACTATAAAAGACTAATCATATGATATTCCTTATCTCCTATATCAATTAATAAACTGATCATCTGTATATATATATTACAAATCATATAATTTAATATAATAAAATAATGACCCTAATAATACATATACACAGCCCTATAACTTACAAATGGATATTTGTATATATATATCTAATCGTTCCTTATAAGTCATAATTCTTCAGTTGTAGATTCTAAGGAATATAATTGACCCTGTTTATTCAGCTCTACTACGGCTCTTATGCGTCACAGAAATATTGAAAATTAAAAAGTTATTATTCAGAGTATTTATCGTTAAATTTATATATCGAAATCAAATTATAAATAATAGAATATTGAATATTATAATTATTCTTGATAAATGTAATATTAAATCATTCAAAACGATATTATTATTTAAGATTAGTTTATTATTGGTCTACGGAGTGTTCCGTAATCTATACTCCGTCTTTCATTGCAGGGATTCATATCAAGTAGTTTTAATGTGTCTTTCAACTCGCACAAGGACTTTCAATGGGACTCATTAATATGAAAAACCACTTTTGCTGGCCCCGATCATCTTTGTCCTACTTTGCGCACGCATGCCGTTATTCGTGCCTTCTCCCAGCTTCAGCGTTTACTTCTAAGCTTGTTCGATCAATTTCATGTCAATCAGTTATGACTTCGCCTACTCGGATATTGAAAAATCCTACAGAAAACGTGTACTTTCCGGAGGATGATATTGAGGATCTAGAAGATTACCGCCGCGGTGGTTACCATCCAACCATCATCAACGATATATTTAAAGATGGTCGATACACAGTCGTTCATAAGCTTGGCTATGGTGGTTACTCTACCATCTGGCTCGCCCGCGACCACCAACTTCATCGCTACGTGTCGTTGAAAATATTAACCAGCGGGGCATCATCGTATCCGACCGAAAGCAAGATACTTCGCCTTCTTTGTGACAGTGACAAAACCCATGAGGGGAAGCGGTTTATCCCAACACTGCTGGACGAGTTCTCAATTGATGGACCAAATGGACATCATCTTTGCTTAGTTGGAGATCCAGCGGGTTTGAACATTGCTGTTTCTAAGGAAATAAGCTCTAATTGGAAATTTCCTGTTGAGTCTGCCCGATCCATAGCAGCGCAACTAGCTATGGGATTGTCGTACATATATAGTCGTGGTGTTTGTCACGGAGGTGAGCCTGAGTTCGAATATTGTATATAAAACGCAAAATCTGACATACTGGTCAGATCTTCATATGCGGAACTTTCTCCTCCGCATACAAAGCCTTGACCATCTGGACACAGAGGAGCTTTACAAAATGTACGGGGGGCCCTTTCAAATACCTATCAGACGATTGGACGGGAAAGATCCCCAGCCTCATGCACCATCTCACGCTATTTACCCGATGAGTTTCAATATGCCCGCAGACCAAATTTTGGACCCAGAGATCGTCATCTGTGACTATGGAACTTCCTTCGTTATTTCAGAAGAATCAGATCAAGAGCTTTACACACCGGAGCTCTACTTACCTCCAGAAGCCTTTTTCAACGAGCCAATTACTCCAGCTGCTGATGTCTGGACGCTTGGAGTCAATTTGTACGAAGTCTTAGGAGAGCGACCCCTTTTCGAGACATTCGCGTGGGATCGAGATGATATCATAGCTGAGATGGTCAGCACGCTTGGTCGATTACCACCACGGTGGTGGGATAGCTGGGTGAGCCGAGGGGAGTTTTTCCAGCCAAATGGATCATGGATCTCCGCAAACAAACTCCAGAGAATCATGAATCCTGTCTTTCGTCCGCTCCATCAACGCTTGTGGGATATGGGCCGAGGTGAGAAGCCCGAGTCTTGTGAATGGGATGTCAAAGGTGGCGAGATGAGGGCCTTGGAGGAGTTGCTTGCGGCCATGCTCAAATTTGAGCCGACGCAGAGGCTAGCTACCGAGAAATTGATGGCATCTGAATATGTCACCAAGTGGGCACTGCCAGCTTGGAATAGGCAGATGGAGAGGGGGAAAAAGAATAGCTGAAATCGAGGTTTGTGATGTTTAGAACTCTTGATGATGACGAGGTGGTCGAAGTGGCCAAGGCGGAAGGATGCAGAAGAGGATGGAAGCGAGCAGGGGACGAGCTTATCTTCTGAAGGGCAGAGGGAAGTTTGAGTAAGAAGAAAGCATGCGCAAGGACGGGAGAGGGGAAGAAGAATGGAGAGCTAAATTGTCACCAAAAGTTATCTTCGTTCAGACTGTTCTGCATTTTGTTTTCTGTTTCTTTGTTTCTTTTCGCTTTATGTTCGCTATTGCTTCACTGATGGGATTCGAGTCTGTCCATAGCGAAAAGAAGGGGAGCGTATGGCGGGGAAGCTCGACTCTGGTCATGTGAGGGGAGTACATGAGTAAGATCAGCTGACGGTTCATGGGCTCGTCATATTGTAAGAGGGATATCAAGATCTATTATGTAGCTAGCTCGTAGTCATATGATCATATAACCCTTTATAGTTAGATATAAGAGAAAGGTTCCGTCCTCTTTTTCCTAAAAAAATAAACAATCATTTTTTTATTAATCTTTTTGTATACTAATTCTATTACTTAAAACCTTTATAATGTAATATAATCAATTCCAATTCCTAATTTCCCTTGCAATATATTATCAGAATATATATATCTCGATCTATTTTTTTTATAATAATAATCTATATAAAGATTCGAATTATATAATTTATTATTGGAGGTCACGTATTTAGAAGGTGATAAACCTTATAATATAAAAGTAATGACTTAATGATTATAATAAAATAAACAAATATTAAATTATAATAATAAAAGTAGAGTTGTATAATGATATTGTATTGTATATGATTAATAATAT